>CM076576.1:431038176-431561155 GCA_034641835.2 Pinus albicaulis | reverse complement strand
ATATGTGTGACACGCTTCGCTGAATGACCTATTGGAGACTTTGCTGGTAGAAGCATCCTGCTGATCGCCGTAACGCCACCATTTCTTATCTCTGTCTCGGCTTGTCTTCTATCGATCTATTAGTATGTTCTATCTTCTTCAGTATTGTGCCCTAATCTGAAATGGCATAGAACATGACCAGAAATTAACATGGTATCAGTGGTTGGTTTGAAGACAATGCCCTAGTTAGCGTGGAAGAAAGGCTTAGCATGGAAGAAGCTGTAGGTTACAGCATATGGTTGAGGCTGTTTGTGGGAAGTTCTCCTGTGCCCTAGACGCTGAATTAACCCTGCCTTGTAAGTTCGAGAATGCGCTTTCTGCGGAGAAGTCTATGACGTGCAGCATCAATTTAAGTTTTCGTAAATTCTGTTTGATTTGATGCTTCACCAAATTGAACCCCATGTAATGGAGAACGACGACCAACATAAACTGCGGAATCTTATTATAATTCTGTGTTTCGGCCTTACGTGCAGAACCTGCTGATGGTCGCCATGTACGTTTTGATGAGGGACGCGGGTCTGTCTCAGCCTGCGTGGAAGGGCAGCGTATGCTGCTATAAGAGGGACGCGGTCCCCACCTCACGTTTAGAGGAATATGACGTCGGCCCTCGTTTGGCTGAAAGGAGGATCAATTTCGATATCGTGGGGGACTCGGAAAGACAGCCGGCCTCGAAGAACTCGATCATTATGCCGAATATTATCGCCTTGAACACACGCACGTGGAGATGAGAGCATTTGTTCTGTTGCTGTTGCTGTGCTTATGCATATCTCCGTCGTTTGCCGATTTACGGGTCCCGACGAGTGCCAGGTTCCCTCAAGCTCTGGCCGAATGGCTGATTAAAGAGCTGAATTTGATTCCTGGAATCGCAGAACAGGAAAGTGTCTCGATCCTCTGGAAACAACGTCGAGTGAAATCACTAATGCGGAATTTTATTGCCGAGTCACCTACATGCGTGCACTCACAATTGCTCGGCACTCGGACGATACCAGACTCGGCTTCTTAACTGGTTCCAGTTACCAAACTCGGACATTCTATTCAGTGGGCGTAGGGTTTTCCATTGTTCAGGGTAGCAACATGGGAAAACAGCGATTCCCAATTTAATCCAAAGGTCAGGAATCGATCTCAGGGTATTCTATATTGTTCCTTTGGCAGGAACTGAGAGTGGGAAGAATATGTGAGAATGGCAGCAGGAGGAAGAACATCATTGTGGTGGGATACGGTGAACTGTCGCCTGCCTTTCTCCCTCGAATCCCATTCGTCATCAATGCCATGTCCTCCGCTTTACTCCGGAGATTTGGCATTATAAACGTTCACGCTTGAATTCGAATGCCGCTGACCGCTCCTGGCGATTTTGACGTAGAGAAAATGATGATGGCGGATGTTCTTCTCTGGGCGATGGATACCCCGCCGCCTGCAAATATCGTGCTTATTGTCGGGTATATGGATTTCAGTTATGTGTTTGAAAAGCTTCGCCAGAGATCGTATAATGTATTTCTCGTCAGCTCCTCTAGCCTTCTAGTGCCTGAAGTTTCTCTGATGCTGGAAGAAACACATAGCAGATCTATTTTTCTACTACGATCTGGAGAGTTCATTCAGAGTACCTTTTTTTTATTTTTAGAATTGGGTGAACGACTTGATTGCAATGATATAGATGCAATCTGAAGCAATTGAAGGTGTTGTAGCCAAGTCAAAGGTTGTCTACGCTAGAACATTGTAATTAAAGTGTGTATATCATATGTGTGCAGAAAGGAAGGGCGTAATTATTGGTGGACTGAGTGCCTTGAGCCTAGACTTCCTGGGCGTAAATACCATCAATTGCAGGTTGATTACCTTAGTGTGGAGGCTGGATCGAAAGTCTAGCAAATCTAAAGCAGCCTATATATCTTTGTGGATCAATTTCCCAAACCTACAATGGTGAACCATCTTAGTTGTTTCAATCTGTCCAAGCAATAACTTTATCTGATCACAAGGACAAGTTTTTTCAAGCAGAACGAACCTCTTATTGAAGGCCGAATTGGGTGATCACTCTAGTACGTGGCACTTACTAGTTGGTGGCCATTCTTGAATTTAATTATTAAAGCAGAGGTATGCAGGACAGAGACAGAGAATTTGTCTTGGGTGATCATTAAAATCCAAAAAGGAGTCCCAAATTTCTAAGGAGGGATCCCCACTGCTGGAAGATCGAATTGTTGCCTTATTATCAATGTACCCAGGCCGAAATTCCTTCAGCAAAGGTCCAAATTTCCTCTTTGCATTTTGACTGGGTCATAAATCTGGAGTTGTTTGTATGTATTCTGAAGACTGGACATTTCTGAGCAAAATTTTTCAGTTGTTGGTTTGAATTGTTGGTCGATAGCAGAAGGCAAATATCTTCACATCAAATCAGCTCTCTTTGCAGGTATAGGAAGAAGAGAACCCTGCCTGGTACATCAAGGACAAGAGTCCAAGAGATGTAAGTGAAGTTCATATTCAGCAAGCCGTAATAAATGTGATAGTTTTTAAAACTGTGATTCTATGTCACTGTCATTATGACAGTGACATAGACAGACACCCATGTTTGAAGCTGGAAATTTTAAAGGGTTGACTGCTGAAGTCCTTGGGGAAATTCTATGTAGTGGTCAAATTGTTGACGAAATGGGCATAGATGTAAGTCATTGAGCCAGGCAAATTTTGACAGCCCTAGGAGCAGTCTGCTGAAATAACCAGAAATGGGCAGATCTGGAATCAAATCAAGGTGCAATGCCTCAGGTGCAAGATAAACCAAGGTAGATTGGATACCTAGTTTTGTAAGCTGCAGTCTTAGAAGGCTGTTTGAAGAAGCTACTCACAGAATAAGAGGTAGTGGCTGAAAGGACTTCTAAAACAAGCTGAGGCTTGTTGATATGTTCCCCCTGTATGACAGTGACATAGATGGACACCTATGTAGCAGCAAGCATGTGACTGTATCAGTCTTACATTGGAGCGTTATGGTAAAACTGAGAAATTTCTGCAGCTTTTGGTCACATGGTTGGAATCTTGAATCATGATCAGCAAAGTCTGTTGGATGGTTTTTGAGATCAAGTCCCTTTCCTAGTTGGTGTCTAGGATGCCCTCATTTAAAATAAATGTCTTCTCTCAAGAGAGAAGCTGACATTAAGAGGGAGATATATCTGTATACGCTCCTGAGTGGATACTTTTGTTCAACGAAAGAAGATCCTCATGGCTCAGGGACATATGGCTTCAGAGGGGGAAATTCTGAAGGAAAACCAAGAAGCCATATAAATTCCGGGACATCTAGCAGCCATGAGTACTTTTGTACAATCTGAGCTTAGAACCTTTGAGGAAGTCGTAAAGCATCAAGTCTGGAAGGATGCTATGCACGAAGAGTATGAGTCCATTATGAAGAATAATGTCTGGAATGTGTTTCCAAGACCATAGGACAAAGCAGTTGTCACCTCGAAATGGCTCCACAAGATCAAGCATGGATCTGATGGAAGTGCTGAAAAGTTCAAGGCAAGATTCGTTGCCTGTGGCTTCTCTCAAAAGGAAGGCTTAGACTATGATGACATACTTGCACCTGTAGCCTGATATAACCACCATTCGATCTATTATAGTCCTTGCTGCTACGCAAGGATGGAGTCTTCATCAGATGATGTGAAGACCGCATTTTTCTGCATGGTGTGATAAAGGAAGAGGTATATGTGGAGCAACCTTTGGGGTTGGAAGTCCAGGATCGGGACACCCATGTCTGCAGGTTGAAGAAAGCCCTCTATGAGCTGAAACAAGCACCCTGAGATTGGTACAAGAGGATAGATAGCTACTTGATGAAGCTGGGCTTCACTCGAAGTAATGCTGATCCAAACCCTTACTTCAAGGTTGTCAAGAGAAAACCTCTCATTCTGGTGCTGTATGTGGATGACCTCTTCCTGACAGGTGCTGACTCTCTTATTCATCAGTGCAAGAGGGAGCTCGCTGCTGAGTTCGAGATGAAGGACCTAGGATTGATGTCTAGGCCTGAAGGTCTAGCAGAGACCTGGCGAGATTTTCCTTTCTCGAGGAAAATACATTATGAATTTTCTGATATGATGGACTGTAAGTCCATGGAACTCAACTTTAAGAAGTCGAGTAGCAGCGTTGCTGGGCCTGTCCTACTGAGTATCGTTAACTCATAGGGACCCTGATGTTCTTAATGAACACTTGTTCGAACATATGCTGTGCAGTGAACACTTTGAGTCAACACATGGTTGATCATAACATTCACTAGGTTGGTGCCAAGAAACTCTTGAGATATCTCTGAGGCACGATAGACCATGGGCTGAGATACACTGTCGGGAGTATGACACTCCGTGGATATACTGATGCCGATTGGGCTGGCAGTGTGGTGGATCGTAAGAGCACATCGGGATGCTGCTTCAATCTTGGTTCTGCTTCGATCTCATGGATGAGCAGGAAGCAGAAGTCGGTGGCTTTGAGCACCGCTGAGGCCGAATACATTGCAGCAAGTATGGCCTGTTGTGAAGCAGTTTGGTTGCGAAAGCTCTTTAGTGAGCTGTTTGGACATGTGCTAGATACCACTGTGATACTCTGTGATAACTAGAGTGGGATTCGTATGACTGAGAATCCTGTGTTCCACAATTGATCCAAGCATGTTGATGGCTGGTACCACTTTATCTGGGATATGGTACAGCGAGGCGCCGTAAGGCTCGATCATATAGGCACTGATGAGCAGGTCGCGGATATTCTCACAATGCCCTTCGGGAAGGTCATGTTCCTAACCTTCCGTGAGAATCTTGGAATCATGGAACGACCCTATTCTGAGGGTCCTGTTGGACGATGAGCTCTGGGAGCTCAAAGGGGGGTTTTGGGGATAGCTTCTCGGAGCTATAAGCACTTATGGTGCTTCTGCCCCACTGTTGTGATTATTGAGTTGGTTCGCCTCTCATTTATCTGTGCCCCATATGCATCCTACCCATTGAGTTAAGAGCTCATGGGAAGTACCTCTCATTTGGCCAATGAGATGGGAAAGGCTAGAGACTAGTAGCAAAGACTGATGGACGCATCAGAATTTTCCGTACTCTCTATCTAGGATGGCACGGTCCAAACCACTTGATCTGGGATCAAGTTTAGTGAGGTCTGGGACCTCTGCCTGACTTCGGGTCAGATGAACCAACTTCGGGTTGGTTGGAGACTCTTTGTGAGTCTGATAGAGGTTTCGGACCTCTGCGCTGAATCTGTCAACAGGGTATGATGTCTTTATGACTGACCCACTTTTGTTCTGAAATAAAGAGGCCAGCAGAGCAAGTTACGGCGGGATGATGCACGATGTTTGGATTGCACTAGTGGACGTAGTTCTCCCTAGTTGAGAGGGAGTGTTAGAATTGGACAACTAGGTCCAAACTCCAAGTTGTGCTGCTCAGATGACGATCCCAATATTTTTATTGGATTCCTCTTTCGGAGAGGTGTAAGATTGATCTAAAGATCATCTTGATTGGATGAGCAGAACATGTACTTTGAATTTATTCCACTTATGTGCTAGGTCGGCCTGGAATAAGATATAGACTTAAATGTCTTAAAGGACGTGTCACACCCCCAAAGATTCCTATATATTGGAGAGACTTGGAGTTCATTTGACACACATCGATGTGGAGGAATTCTCTCTCTGGATAGCGTTGGAGTTGTGATATATATATATGGAGTATTCTTTGTTAGGGTTGTTCTGGGTTATATGTGTGACACGCTTGGCTGAATGACCTATTGGAGACTTTGCTGGTAGAAGCATCTTGCTGATCGTCGTAACGCCACCATTTCTTATCTCTGTCTCGGCTTGTCTTCTATCGATCTATTAGTATGTTCTATCTTCTTCAGTATTGTGCCCTAATCTTAAATGGCATAGAACATGACCAGAAATTAACACTAGGCGATTAAGTTAAGGATGTGAGGTTTGTAGGAGAATGTTAAAGTGAAGTGGATTACTTTTTAAGATTATAAGCAAATTTGATGTGAGCATTAAGAAATGAAATAACCATTAACAACCATCAACACATAAGATAAGCATAAGCATTTGAACAACCAATGCCTTCAAAGTATTGCTCCAAAATGAAAAGATATCTGCTTAAAGTAAATGAAATGCTTACAAATGGAAGCACAAGTAATCCTGAAAGTGAAACAAGAAAATGTTAGCACAATAAAATAATCAATACAAGATATAAAGATGCTTCTACAATATATGATCAATTTCTATATCAAAGCATACAAAGATATCTTGCCAAAATGAAAACAATTCGTAGACTACTTGCAAAATGTAAATGAGATAATCCTTGCTAAAATAAAATATTCAATTCAACATTCATTCATGATGACATGTATAATGACCAATTGCAAATAAAACCATGAGTTGTGTTAATATGAAATGCTCTTATACTATATTTGGATGCAATTATCCTGGTTATTTATAATCTAAAATGCCTAATCTAGGTGAGAGATCCTCCTCTTGAGCTCTTACCAAAGGGTAAAAATTGGGATGACTGTAAGGAGGGGCCGAGGACATGATGGTCTCATTAACGATACTCGTTCCCCGAGTCTTACGAGCTAGCGTGTGCCTTCATTCCTACAAGGGGACAAGCCACCTTCATAAGTGCAGAGTCACTTGCCTTTACCTTATTTCGTACCAAATGGAAGAATTTTCCAAGAAAATTATTTTTCCTATGATTTCTATCAACCAAGCTTATGCTTCGAGGTTAATTTTAGATTTGCAAGATCTAAACTAAAATGCTTAAATGACATACTTGTAAGTCTTCCCAAAAGAAGTGTTGATTGCAATGCTTCAAAACAAGAACAATGAGATATAGTTCAACATAAATTGCAATAATGATTTCAATTGGAAAAAATAAAGTGGAAATTAGCTCCATAGTTAGAACAATAACTCAAGTTTCCAGAAATTGAAAGTGCCATGCTTCTTTACTTGTAGTATATTGTGAAACTTAACCAAATGAGAAATAGATCACAAAACACAAGTTAGTGATGGCAAATGAGATTGCAAATTAGGAAATCAAATGACTATGTGATCTAAGAAACTAATGAAATGAAAATATGAGTTATTCACATGCAACTAGATTTAGATGGCAAGTTAGAATCACAATAGCAAGTGAATGAGAAATGCAAATGAAGAAGAAAATTAGCTAAACAATTAGATCTAAGCTAAACTAGAAAGTTATTCACCACAAAAAAATGTTCTCCCTCTAAATAAGGAGGTGGGATACCATGGGAAATTGCTAAGCTCCCTCAAGAAATCAGATTTTTATTATTGAAAATGAGGCCCTCTTATAGAAATGAGGGGCTTGGGAAGAACTTACAATATGCACTTTAAACTTGCTCTTTCCCAAAGTTACAGTGTAAGATTTTAAAGATTTACTTGTGAGATGTTGCAAAGTAAAGGCCTAAAGCCTTGAGGTGAATAATGGTTACAATTTCTAAAAAGAATGAGGCTTTAAAAGAAGAGGTGAAGTGATAAGAAAGAGGTACTTGGACTTGATGTTCCAAATGGAAAAGGGTTCCTTAGCTTATGCTTTAGCTCTCTTTCTTTAAACTTGAATTGCCTCCAAGAACACCTATAGGCAAACAAACAAAAGAGTTAGCATGCAAAAGGAATAGTGCTAAAATATGTGAGGAAGAATCACATGCATGAGAAGGAAAGAGTTAGAAACCCAATGCAACTATAAAATGCACTTTATATTACAAATTCCCAATGCAACTATAAAATACACTTTATATTACAAATTCCCCCAGTAAGTTCAACTTGAAAGAGCTGCTTTAGTGAGTGAGAGTTGGGGTTTAAATCCAACAACTTAGCCTCAATTGATAGATAAAATCAATATGTGCACAAACGAGAGAAGAAAATATATGATTTTTTAGAGATGGAAAAGAAACAGAGGTCTCATGTAACCCCCTTTTAAATAAATCTCTTGATGTCTTATGAGATTGTTGGCTTGAACAACTTGTGGGATCTTTGATATCTTTGGGGGTGACTTTTCCAACCGAAGAAGTCCTCACACTCCAATAGACTTGGCAACCTGTCCTTTGAACACACAAATGCCTGCAAACCAATTGTTAGTGCAAAGGAGACTTGGCATATAGAGGCCACGTTGACTTTGTCATTCAACCGAAAATAAAAAGCTACAAGAAGACCACAAAATATATCAAGCCCAAAGGAGATTTAAGATAGCTACAAATCTCCCCTCCATAGACAATAGTGCCCTCAGGCAAATGTACATAGCAATGTAAAATCAAATGAATAACAACATCAAATGAAACAGGTATACATCATCAACCAAAGAATGCACCACAAGAAAAGCTAGTAACCCCAAAGACTTTCACTTTATTTAGCTCAGTAGCAATTTCAACATTGTAAGAATAAGCACAAGCTTCAAAAACCATCATACCACAATGAGAGCCAAAGGCTCATCTAAACAGAACTATGGGAACAAATCCCAATGAAAGATCAAATGACAAGTGTAGCAATGGTGAAGATCTCAATGCTCAAACAAATTTACAAGTGGCTGCTTGATTGTTGTAGGTGGCAGCCTTGACTCCTTGACAATCCATCGAATATTTTCAAATCTGCTGTGTGCATTCCTTGTGAGGATAAACGTACTTCTAACTGTTGTTGCACATTTCTTTGATTGTTGACAAGTGGGAAATCAACGGAGGTGAGTAGGAGTAATATTCCACTAATTTCTCAACAAGAAAATGCAACAAAACTATGTGATGACACCTCAGATCTTCAAGCCAACGAACTACTGCATAAGTCGCTGTAGAAGATCTGTGTATCCTCTTCTAATCTCTGCTAGCGTGTCTTGGTTAACTTGTATATAACTTTTGATTGGCTGACAACTTGACAGTCTATGAAACCAGATTCGTTCCTCAGCTCTGTTGTGTCCCGAATCAGTCGAATCAGACACAATTCGGTGGGACACGTGTCCTCCGGTCATGTCTGATCGTGTCCCATCAGGACACCATCTTGTTTTGGTCGTGTCCCATTAGGACACCATCATGTATTGATTTTGGGACACCTGTTCGACTTTTATGAGTGCCACGTGGCCCATAAATGGTCGTTTTGGCCCATTTCAACTTCACATTTAACTCTCTCTTGATGTGGGTTTGCTGTGGGTGTGTGGGAGCGAAGAGCAAAGGGCAATAAGGAAGGGGAATAATGTCTCTATTTTTTTTGCATTTTTATTACAACAGTTTGCATGTGCATTTTTATTACAACAATTTTCATGTGCATTTTTTGTTTATTTTTTTACATCATTGATGGCTCAATCAAGGACATTAGGGAAGGGGCAAAGGAAGGGGAAGAATGTCCTCATTGGAGATGGCCCTCCTGTTCCAATT
Organism: Pinus albicaulis; assembly: GCA_034641835.2. Lineage (NCBI taxonomy): Eukaryota > Viridiplantae > Streptophyta > Pinopsida > Pinales > Pinaceae > Pinus > Pinus albicaulis. The sequence goes on along the minus strand of CM076576.1, from coordinate 431,551,747 downwards.
TCATCAGGGTCTGCAAGTGTTCCTTCTATTGGAAGTGGGGTTGCAACAACAACTTCAAATGTTGAGGGAAGACAACAACCTCAAGATAACAAATATCCCTTGTGGAAATATGTCACAAGAGAGCAAGGGCCAGGCAACAGAGGAGAGCAGTGGTGACCATGATGATGACAATGATGCTAATTTTGATGACTCATGAGATACCTACTCCCTTGAGGCTTGTAGTTGTTTTGTATTTGCTATTTCTATTTTCCATTGGCATTTCTACTACCTATGTAACAGATTTTGATTTTGAAGACTTAATGAGAAAACTAAAGTTTCTTGTCTTTCTCCTATTGGATCATTGGTGAATATGTCACAACTGTATTTGTATGCATAATGTTACTTTGTGTCGTGAATGAGAATTTGTGTAAGAAATATCTAATTTTTAATATATATATATATATATATATATAACGTGTCTTGTTCCGGGGGGTCAACGTGTCCGTGTCTGACACTCGAATCCTCGTGTCCTTCGTGTCCTGTGTCCCCGTGTCAAGTGACTTAGCTGACAATGTTTAGTGGGAGACAAGACTTGTCCTACATGGCTATGTTGTTCCCCTTGACTGCAGTAAGTTGATTGATCTCAATTGTGTGTGGACCTGGCAGCTTGTATTAACATAACTTTCCCAACGCATTGTTTTAAGTGCGGACAAAGTGGGGGGACAAGATTTGTCCCATGTGGCATTATTGTCCCACTTTAAACCTTTAATGGGCTTTCCCTTAATTCCTTTAATTTTCTTGTCCACCCTTTTTGCCTTTGAAACATATTAAATAAATCATCACTTTTCAACAATTCGCGGTGTCTCAAAATTTCAATGTGCTACCTTGTTGACTTAGCACTTGGAACCTTTGACTTTGAGTTGTACTTTGTCTAGTGGCCCCACATGCTTGCCACATCATCTTTGACTTTCATCGAGTTTTCCATGTCAAAATTTGTCTTATTTTGACTTTGGAAAAATCTCTAAATTTTTCCAATTATTCATTTTTTGAAATTTTTCCTCATTTTTGCCACTAACATTAGAAAAATTGGCTTTTGAGGGATTATAAGTTGTTTTTTGATCCTCAAAGTGCGTCTTAGGATAACGCTGGGCCTCTGAGGATGAATTTCGAGTAGTCACACGCCCTAGACATTTACGAGGACTACTTATTTACATCATTACATAGAAATTAATTGAAAAATCTTGTTTTGCGGCAAATTTTTAATTATTAAAAAATCCTACTTAGACCTAGTTAAATTCCGCGAAATTTTCAGAGTTGACTTAGCATGGTAATATATATTGACTCTAGACACTAAGATGCGTTAGGGGTTCCACTTTCAAACCATCACCTTGTCATTGGGGAAATGCAGTGAGTAAAGAAACCCATAAAATTATTCGCTGCTAAAAAGTAGGAATAATTAACCAAGTAAAAAAAACACTTCAAGGTGTACTTGCTTGCTGATCGAGTCCCAACACCCTAGGCCTGTTACATGGCTTTATTCACCATGCTAGTGACATTTATACAACCCGTAGGGCTGCAGAATCTGAGGATTGAAGAAGAAAATGATAAGAATTAGAGTTTAAAAACTCTGGTAATATGATGATATCTGATGGTACAAGTTTCCTTTGGAACATCCTTGGGAATGGAGTCTTCATATAGTCATCATGTGCCACTCCAGTGGTTAACATCTCCTATGACGGGCAGATACTCTCCCTCTAGCCAAGGGTTTCCCTGATCGGTCATGTGAAGTGACTGAGGGAGTAATGCATAGCTTGGTACAAGTTTTGGCTACGCCATGTGAAGTGGCTAGGTGTGATTGGGACTACTAGGAGAGGAGAAACGTCATAGATACTTGCAGCGTAGTCTTGAGGCTATGGTGGTAGTCTTTCCCATACCATTTGAAGTGGTTGGGTGTGATTGAGGCTACTAAAGGAGAACATCAATGAAAAATACCTTTCTTGGTAAGAGGGAGTGTTGATATTTTATATAGCAGCGGAAGGTATTCCTTTCTGGACAACAATGTATAGTATATATTATATTGTGCACAACAATATATATCTATATATTATATTATATATAATATAAAATATAAATATAAATATAAATAATTAATGTATTATTGAAAAGACATGTCTAATTATGAAAAGACATATATATTGGGGCTTTCAATTGTAATCAGACATTAATCAATAACTCATATGCCTTATATCAATTTAATAATGTTTACTCACTCATAAAAACGAAATTAAGGTTGATAATTTTTGACGTGTGTAATTATTGATCATAAGGCAATAATTACCAAGATATGAAAATGAGAAAGAATTCAACAGAGTACTTATGATTTATTCTTTTAAAGGCAGCTTGCAGTTTCTGTGAACTACTTCTGATGCATTCTTTGGTTGTCATTTAAAATATTTGATATTTTCTTATGATCAATTCAGTCAATGTAGGTGGCTTGTGCATACTGCTATTGAGTGAGGCCAAGAATAAAATCCCTTCATGGGAGTTTTGGTAAGTTTTAAAATGGACTGATTATTTTATCAATGGTCCAGGTTGTCAAGCGAGAGATATGTGCTGTGATTACAAAAGGGACAATGACAGAGGGTGGGGTGCTAGCTACATGTCCAGATTCTTCTTACTTGCTTGCAATAACTGAAAGAAGCACAGGTTCTGGAAATGATAATCACACTGGCTGTGATATTGGAATCTGTGTTGCAGATACCTCAACAAATAGATTCATGTTGGGTCAGGTGGGTGAAATGCAGCCATATTCTTTGAGCATGACTTTTGTTAGCAGTTTGATTTGTTTAATTGTTCCTACGATACTGCTTTGTTCTTATCCATGATGTGTTTGTTATTGCTTTTGTTTTGTGTCAGTTTTCAGACGATTCAGCAAGGAGTCGTTTATGTTCAGTGCTCTCTGAGATAAGGCCTGTAGAACTTATCAAGCCTAGTGGCATTCTTTCTATTGAGACAGAAAAGGTTTTGAGGAATGAGACAAGGAAGCCTTTAGTTAATAATTTGATTCCAGGGAAAGAGTTTTGGGATGCTGAAACATCTCTTATTGAGATAAAGAAACTTTATGCATTATTCAGTGAAAGGTCAAAATCAAGAAATGAAGTTACTAACAAAGCTGAATGTGTTTATGGTGATACTACAGAAGATAATAAAATAGAAAGTTTACCTGATGTCATTTGCCAGGTAGTAAGTGCAGGTCAAAATGGGCAGCTTGCTCTCTCTGCATTTGGAGGCTGTCTGTCTTACCTGCGGCAGGTTTTGCTAGATCAAAGCTTGCTAAGTTTTGGCAAACTTGAGATTTTTCCTTGTTCAGATTTTGTGACTATGCAGTCTGCATCTGATAAGAGCAATCTGGTATTTTATTCCAAGTATGCTCATCTTGTTGAACCATACATGGTCCTTGATGCAGCTGCCTTGGAGAATCTTGAGATACTTGAGAACAACCAAGATGGCAGCTCTTCAGGGTAAGTGAATATATACTTTCAAGTTTATTTTGTGGGTATTAGTTTAACTTTATATTTTGTATTTCTCTCCTACTATTGGCGTGGTGAGTGCGTTTGCATTTTCAGTTCTCTGAATATCGGTGCAATTGGACAATTTTTTATCAATGTTGAATCGAAATGTCCCATAAACTCCATTTTAAGTAACTTCTGATTTTGAATCTTATGTATTCAGGACTCTTTTTGCACAGATAGATCACTGTGTAACAGGATTTGGTAAAAGGTTGCTGAGAAAATGGCTTGTGCGACCTCTAAGGCGTGCAGAGCGAATCTTGGAACGTCAAGATGCCATAGCAGAGTTAAAGGTGAGATGCTCCTACAGGTGTTAGTATATGCTTGCTGTCGTTGGATATTATATCAGGTTTGAAATGACACAATATATTACAACCAAGTTCAACATATGCATATCTTATGTTGTACAAATGCTTTTCATTGGATGATAAGTCAGGTTTGAAATGACACTATATTTTACAATCAAGTTCAACATATGTATATATGATTTTGTGCAAATGATTTTCATTGACCAATGGTGAGCATGCTTTATGAATTGAACATATATTTCAACTGTGAGGGAAAAATGAGAGGAACAATCAGGATATAGGAAACAAAACTGTTAATATTTTAATATTTTTAAGAACAGATATTGCATTTGATGCCTGCTGATGCAATGAGTAGAAGCATAGAAAATAAAGCAAGCGTGCCATGGTTAAAGTGGAAAAATAATTTGATGACCAGGATGCCAATATAAATTAAATTTGTGTCATGCAAATTACACTATATCAAAGTTAAATGACTAAATCAATTCAACATCCATGAAGTTGTAGGTTCAGGTTGCTGCTTGCTAACCTATAATAAAGAGTGACTTTTGCCTTAGGAAAGGAAAAGTGAACATAATCTCATTTACAGGAATATCATTTACAGGTATATGACCTCAATCAGGTTAATCAGGCTCAAGGTTCTGATTTAGCCAACGCTGCACATACATATAAATACCAGATACGTTGTAGTTTGTACACATTCAGAAAGTTGAGATACGATTTTTGCTACATTGATTCACAAGAAGCAGTATATTATCCTAGTAGGGAAAAGTTGATCTCATTTACAGGAATAGGAAGTCATTCAGGTTACTCAGGCTCATATATTCCTAATTCACTCAATGTTGCACATACATATAAATGCAGTTATTGTACATTGGACATCTTCAGATATGTTCTAACATTCCTGATGAGGTACGACATGGTTGCCAACTCAGTCCCAAGTCTGCAAGGAAGTATGGGTGCTGCACTTCCATGGCGAATTAGTCTTTCAAAGATTGTTTGTAGAATGGTTTCTCCATGATAGTTTTCTCGACATTGTTCTAGCGTGTTTAAACAGATTCTTATCCTTCCAACATCAGGCAAGGTAACAATAGGATAAGGTGAACAATCCTAAGAATAGCCAGAGAGAAGATACGATAAGATACTCTTTTGGAGAAGATAAGAGTGCTAATTTAGAAAATGATAAGAAAATAAAATAATAATCCAATGTTAGATAACAGAGGATATAATATCATTTTTGAGAAGATAGCAATGCTAATTTAGATAAGATAAGAATAATATTTATTGGAGATAAAAAAATGGATTTCAAGATTCACTAGTTAGAGCTTCAGAGGGTTACCAAAGCCATAGGAGATCATTCTCCAACATGTATTATTGGAAGCATCGTCTGAGCTGGTATGTTAGTAGAATTATAATATGGTATGTTAGTTGAATTATATCATCGATTTCTTTGGAAACAGCTTCAACTAATTGCAAAAGGTGTTCCAATGCTTGATTATGGCCTTCACATGCAATGAGAGCATTGCAAACTTTACGGTCCATTGCATTTTAGCATAATGTAGGATGCAAGAACTAAAATTAATTGCCTTTCTTCACTTTGTCTAGTAGCAGAGAGGATATACAGGAGAATATTATATTGCGATTGCTGGTGCCACACATTCTGAACATGATGCTAGATATGTTGTTGTGGTTATTGTTGCAGCAAGTTATGTGCTTGACATGACTTTTTAGTAGCCGTTCTAGCACAAGTTGAAAGATTTTGAAACTGAACAGGTTTTAGTGGTTGAAATTTCACTGTTTTGAATGATCAATAGTCTTGATCAATACTACTACTAATGACTCTACATTGTTATTCCGGCTTGATTCCCTTGGCCATGAAGGTAGTGGCACCTCTCCTTGAGGAAGTGGGTCAAAGCCTATCTAGAAAAGGTCTTAATTGTTAAATGCTGGTGCTTGACTCTCCACAGCCCAATCTCATGATGGATTAAAGTCATCCAAGACTATGTTGCTTGATTCAGGGATTTTTTTCAACAATTGGTTATGCCTCAACCTAAGGTTGTATTGAACATGAGCTATGTAATTCAATCTTTTCTTCTCTAAACGGTTCCACTTCATGGTGTGTATATGCTAAAAAATGCTCCAATTCCATTCACATCTTGAAGCACTGCATGTCTAGCTTAATATCTGAATTGCAATTTTTTTTGCAAATCAGAGCATTGGCCACCAAACTGTTGCTACAAATTGGTAGACAGCATTAAGAGTTGAAGGAAAAGAAGTTTTAACAACTGACTTTGAAACTTGGACTCAACTCTTGCAATGAATCACATAATTTGAAAACATTGAAATTTCTTACTTGGTGGATCCTTTGTTCTACTTCTTATAGCCATAGACATGCCAAGGTACCGGTACTTATTGGAATTCAAGAGCTTGCTGTATATTTTGAGCCTTGGTATCAAGAACCATGCACTCAATGCATTTGTGCAATGCCTCTTTTACTTGTTAATTTCTAAATTCCAGATTTGATTTGAATTCCTAGTAATTTTTATAACCTAAAAAAACTACTTCTGCAATTACTGAATAAAACATAATGGATTTTTTAACTCAAAAAATTAAATAGTGGAAGCAAACTGTTAAAATTGGAAACTACGGCCAAATTCCACCTTGGGACAACTCATTTGATGGAGATGATTATTGCATTGAATTCCTTTTTTCAAGGGGACCAAAATTGATATAAAGATCATCCAATTTGGACAAGTAGAAGTGTCTTTTTGAATTTATGCCCACACGTGCAAATTGTTCAGGCTGGCCACATCATCATGTAGGCGCATGAAGCCCAATGGACATGACTCTTCACCCTCAACGAATTTTATATATACAAGTGCCCTCTCACTTCATTTGGCATCATCATCACACACATTTCTTCTCTCTCCTTCTCTCATTGGTTTGTACAACTATTGGGCAGATCTTCTCTCTCTCACGCGTGTGGCAGAAGGACGAATTTTCTGGGCAAATTGCAGGGCCGAATTTACAGACTATTGCAGCAGTTTAACCAGCGTTGATCGAGTACTTTGACTCATCCTTTGATTGCGATTTTTGTGGGAAATTATCATTTTTGGCAAGTCGTACAATTGGCACAGGAACTGAGAATTTTTGGGCACTTTGATCGAAGGGCTGACTGCAGGGTTGACCGCAGACCTGATCGTAAAGTTGACCAAGTTTGACCGTAATTTTCAAGACTGTTTTGGTTGACTTTGACCAAATTATCAGGGTGAGTTTGATTGGGTATGACCAAGCTCCAAAAAGGAAGATTTGCTGCTGCGTTTTGGTTAGGGTTGAATTTGACTACATATTTGTCATGGTTGTTTTAATTGTGATTTGGCAAGTCAAATTTTGACTTTTTCACTCTGTGTGTGTTGAGCATTTGATATAATAATAAGAAGATTTGATCGAAGGGTTTTCCCCACATTGGTATTTTTCCGTGGCATCTGCCAAATATGGTGTCCTCTTGTCTTGGCTTGTATTTTGTATTGTATTTTATGTTCTATCTATAGTTATTGTCAGTGTAATTTATGGTTAATGCGATTGCTATTGGAAAACTTAATTGGAAATTGTCATTGGGCTGCTAAAGGAACATTGAAGTAATTGTGCTAAGCGTAGCTATGTGCAACGATGAGCGGCCAAAAGATCAAATTGCTTCGATACCAAATGAAGCGAACAAAGTTCCTTCTCAGTTAAATACTCCAGAAGACTTGGAATACTTTCCCGCAAGTGACCTTTTGATTCTAATTAGCGCACAAACATACATACTATAATTTTCAGGAAATCTTCCCTCTTTCCTTTCCGAATTGGACTCCATTTGCGTTTATCGAGGTGAAATTAGGGTTTTTAAAGTAGATATTTTTGATCTTTATAATAAAATATTATTCCCTTTTTTTTTATAACTTAATTAATTAATTAAATAAAAAAATTTTCTTTTATAAATTTGAATAAGCCTCTATTTTTTTTTAATATCCAAAATCCCCTTTTTATATATATAAGTCCCTTGCTTCACTTAATACTTTTTAATCCTGGAATACTCTTTTGAAAATTCGTTGATTTTTTAAAATAAATAAATCACTTTAATTTTTCCTTAAACTTCTAACTCGTCACTTTTTACCCTTTGACAAGTGACATCCGTACTTTTTAATTATATGAATTTTATGTTCATGAGAAGTCACACCTTGTACGTTTGAGTCACGGCTTTTGACTTCCACAAGATGACGGTGGAAACAATGTAACGATGGTAGTGGTTGCAGATTTAATGTAAGAAAGGGAGAGAGATAGCCGAGTGGAAGAACAATGCGCAGACAGGGAAATTTGTGGCTAGCAACAGACTTTCGGGCTGTCGCAGATTGGGCGGAATAGCGGGTAATGCTCCACGACAGCCGGCGACACTGTGGCATGCAGATAGGTCATACAGTGCGGCAGCACTGTGGCATGCAAAATGGGTCATACAGTGCTGTGGCTGGGATGGTGGTCGGATGGAGGTGTGGTGGCTTTGGCTTGAAGTTTGAAACAGACGTTCTAGGATGCGATCGAGCTCGCTGTTGTGGTTAGCTGCGCACAAAGCTTTGATGGGTATCAACAGCAGTAAGGGATTCCCAGTGAATCACCTTTCTCGAGCTACAAGACTGATACCAACTAATTTTAAAATTTACTAAATGATTTTTCTATTAATTTTTGTTTTATCTAAAAAATTTCGGGCTAAAAAATTTAAAATTAATTACTGATATGTGCCCTTTCCTTTAGATTTTAGTGGCTGTGCCTAGCCGCAGAGAATGACTTAATAAGTAACAAGGCTGCAGAGAACTAAGGAAATCCTAGGTCGAGAATCACATAACATCCACTCAAATTCGTCCTCCAAATTGCCAATACAAAACCGCTTCAGATTGGATACTTGGTGAGAGCCGAGATCTATAAAAAAAATTCAAATGAAACCTGCTAAACGATTCCCTCTTTCAGTTGTGAATTCGTGCTCCTATGCACATCTTTCTTGACCGAACTGATTTATACTTTCTATAGGTCCGAGGCTTTTTTATTTCTTCAAATCGTATCCTTTTTTTCTTTTATAACCTTCTTTCTAATTTTATAACCTTTTTGCTTTTTTTTTTCTCTTTTTTTTTATATTATTTTTTTAGAAAACTTGTCTTTGTATTTTATAACCCTTTTCTCTTTTGTAATATATTTTGACGTTTTTTTTTTTAAATATATATTTCTTCCTTTTTATTTTTATTTTTCAAAAAATTTCCTTTTTTATTTTTCTTCAATTTTTTTAGTTTTGCTAAAGGCCCATTGGTGAAAAGAGCCTCTGATGAACTCAGCAACAACGGAGAAATTCCAAAATTTTAGCGAAACACTTCGACGGAAACAACGTTGACGAATTTTTGATGGCCAAAGGCTTGGACCAAGGAGCGTAGCTCTGTGCAGCGATGAGCGGCCAAAAGATCAAATTGCTCCGATACCAAATGAAGCGAACAAAGTTCCTTCTCAGTTAAATACTCCAGAAGACTTGGAATACAAAGATATCCATAAGGATACAAATATTTTATTAGATAGTATAATGAAAATGAGATTCTTTGACTGTTACAAATGAGGCCTGCTTATATACCTATGTAGGTGCCTCTTCACGAAAGGTCATGTCTTATCAGACATGGCCTTTCAACCTAATTACTAATTAACTAATTAATCACTATTTAAATTATTTTATTCATTACAAGGACTGACAATGGAACCGAATATGAATCAAATGAATTCAATGACTTTTGCAGAGAGGCTGGCATTAAGATGGAGATAACTGTTCCATACACTCCTGAGAAAAATGGATTTGGTGAAAGAAATAATCGAACAATCATGGAAGCCACTCGTGCCATGCTCCATGATTAAGGTTTATTGAAGTTCTTATGGGGAGAAGTTGCCAACACTGTTGTATATGTTAAAAATAGGAGCCCACATCAAGCATTGGATTTCAAGACACCCGAAGAGGTTTTCACTGTAAAGGAACCCGATGTTTCCAATTTTAGAATATTTGGTTGTCCCATGTATTTTTCATGTGCCTAAAGAGAAAAGAAACAAGTTAGAAGCATCTGGAAAGAAAGCTATATATGTGGGCCACAGTGAAAATTCAAAGGCATATATAATTTATGTGCCTGGACAAAGAGATGTGGAAGTTAGCCATGATGTCCCCTTTGATGAAGACACTGCCCTTGGGAAGGCCAGGGATCTCCCCATTCCAAGGAAGGATAATGATGTTGTTGCAAAAAGCGAATTTTCCAAATTTTTTTAGGAGGGAGGGGAGGTTGGGTAAATAAAAGGCCCTCCCCCCCCGCCCCCTCTTTTGTTTGTTATCGTTGTTAGTTTGAGAGCAAGAGAGAGAGCTTGAGAGTTTGAGAGCAAGGAGAGAGCCATGGTGTAGGAATGATGTGGATTCAAAAATTTTCTGGTTTCTCTATGCATGTGGGGTGCCCTTCAATTTTTTTCGCTCAACTTATTGTCATGAAATGGTTTCTGCCATTAATGATGCCCCCAAAGGATACAAGGGCCCTGGGTATGACAGGGCCAGAACTTTGGGACTTGATCATGAAAAAGCTAAAATAAGTAATTCTTTGATTAGAATGACAAATTATTGGAATGAGCATGGGGTGTCCATTGTATCTGATGGATGAACCAATGTAAAAGGAAAGCCATTGATAAGTGTTCTGGCTGTGTCTGTTAGTGGTGCAATATTCCTTTCAGCATATGATTATTCAGACAAATTGGAGTGTAAAAACTCTGGTAAACTTGAATAAGTATATATTATTATTGATAAAGATGAGATGATTACAATGGAGAATCACCAAGGCTTGAAATACAGCCTTACGATGTCCCTTGGTGAAGAGGCATGATCGTTGAGCATGCCCTTTCACTTAATAAACCTAAGATAACTATATTTAACTAATAATTAATAAAATATACATAACATTGCCCCTCTCTTAAAGATGCTTTGTCCTCAAAGCATATGTAATGATGGACATCGTTGACGAGCGCCTGGGTTTCTCGAGCGGCGAGCTCTTGCTTCCCACATTTTAAAAAGATCGTGGAGCATCTTCTCGAGTTCAATCTTTTGGTGATGTGGATAGCAACAAGATTTGATATTGACAGGGTCGGATCTTGTCTTGACTTCTATTGGATGTTTGGTTTCACTATTAGGAGACATTTTCATTGGCAAGTCTTGAAATACTTTTGCGTGTGTCTGAACTATTCCTTGTTCTTCTAGTGACTCTTCGTGGTTCCTTTTTGTAGACAACATTTCTAATTGATGACATTGTACTATAGAGGGTGGTGCTCCTTTTCGAATCATCTTCGTCATCTGAGATGATGATCTGATGTGATTTCCTGGGGCTTGGAATCCATACAACTTGTGCTTCTGCCCTTTCCATGTAAAGCTTATAAACTGCTTCTAATGGTTGGCAGAATAAGTACCTTAAGTTTGTAGCCATTGAATTCCTGAGACCACATCTACTCCTTGTATTGGCACGGTGTAGAATGGAGATTCTAAATTAAAATTTTGAATCTGCAATTTGACCTTATGGCATTTCCCTACCTTCTCAATTTTCTTACCATCGACCACCATTACCTTCATATTAGGCATGGGAAATGTAAAGATGTTGAGTCTTTTGGCCATGGTCGAATCTAAAAAATTGTGGGTACTGCCAGTGTCAAGGAGAACCATTACGTTGTTCTTCTTAATATGTCCTTTTAGTTTTAGTGTGTGAGGTTGTGATACACTTGTCATAGCTGATAAGGACATTTGCGTAATGCTTCTGTCATTTAGTTCTGGAGTGGCTGCATCTGATTCATCATTGTTAGAGTCATTAGTTGCTTCACAGTTATACAGATTCTTTGTCTCGTTTCTTTTTGCGCACCTATGCTTAGGGTCCCACTTTTCACCGCAATGTTTGCACTTGCCCTCTCTCATCCTTTGTATTTCCATGTTAGATTTTTCTTCTTCACGAAGATGGGGTGGGACATATTTTATGTAATCTATATTTTCAAACTGAGGAAATCTTTGTCTCGAATATACTCTTTCTGATTTTGACCACGATAACCTTTCAAATTTCTTTTCAGCAGCTTTTGCTTTTTGCCTTGCTAGTTCTACTGATGTACTGTCGTGAAGTTCGAGCTCTTCTTGTATATGTGCTTTAAGTCCTGAGATGAAAGACTGGATTAAACGAGATTCTGACAATCCAGGTACTCGTGTTGCTAAGGTCTCCCATTCTCGAGTGTACTCATCCACATCTCCTTTTTGGCGTAATTTGATGAATGTTGAAATTTTTTTTTCCTCTTTTATACCTTGGAATCTTTTAAAGAATGCATCCTTAAATTTCCTCCAACTGATAGCAAGCGTCATCTTTTTCCACCACATATACCAATTATATGCTTCTCCTTCTATTTTCATGGAAGCGTGCTTAATTTTTTTCGTCATCACTATTAATGTCATAAATCTCAAAATATTCTTCGGCTTTATTAAGCCATGCAACGCTAATTTTTTCATTACCGTCAAACTTGGGTAGCTCAATTTTTGCTCTTCGATGATATACTAATGGTGGGACGAGAAAGGGGTATTGATTAGCAAATGCATTCCAGAGCTGCTTATTTTGAGAATCTGCATTACTATCTTCGTGATGATTTGGGGAATTGGTAGGGAGAGCGTAGGGTGGGGTGGGTAGAGGGTAGGGCGATGAGTGCGAGCGGGGACGGGAGTGGGAGGGGGGTGAGGGAGTGAGCTGTGAGGGGAAGTGGGTGGGATGGTCGTAAGGTAGTGGAGGGGTCGGGTAATGGGTCATGGTATGGGGGAAGGGGTGAGGTAGTGTGGGGAATGGGGAGCCGTGAGGGCGGGGAAGGGGGAGGGCGAGTGCGAGAGGGGATGGTTGGGTTTGGGGTGAGGGTGTAGTGTGGGTGAGTGAGGCCGAGGGGTCGAGGGTTGGGGAGGGAATGTGAGGGGGAAGAGGGAAAAAAATGGAGGGGAGTGCTATGTGAGGGGGAAGAGGGAAAAAAATTTGGGGGAGGAAAAATGTGTAATTTTTTTTTAAAACAAATGCTGCTCACAAGCACTTGGTTTAAAAAAATCTACAATTCTGGAATTTTTTTGTAATTCCTTAATTCTTGGTGATCACCCAGATCCTGAAGAATGACTGCTCCGATACCAATGGAGTGTAAAAACTCTGGTAAACTTGAATAAGTATATATTATTATTGATAAAGATGAGATGATTACAATGGGGAATCACCAAGGCTTTAAATACAGCCTTACGGTGTCCCTTGATGAAGAGGCATGATCGTTGAGCATGCCTTTCACTTAATAAACCTAAGATAACTATATTTAACTAATAATTAATAAAATATACATAACAGAAATTCAAGACCGACATTAACATTGCACAACCATTACTTGAAACAATTGAAAGTATTGGGCCATACAATGTCATCCAAGTCATCATTCATAATGCTGCTAATTATAAGGCAGCGGGGGCAATTATTGAGGATAAATACCCCAACATATTTTGGTTTGGGTGTTTGGTTTACACAATGAACCTTTTGATGCATGATATCATTAAAAACAAACAACCTCAATACAAATGGCTTGGTGATTTGTACAAGAGGTAAAAAAATGATAAAATTTATTACAAATCATAGCAATACCCATGGGCTTTTCCTAACTCACTCAAAATTGGAGTTGTTTAAGATAGCAAAGACTAGATTTGCTAGCTATTACCTCACCTTCAGGCGCCTTTTAAACGTAAGAGAGTCATTGACAACCATGGTATCAAGTCCACACTGGCAAGTATTAAAGGACAGGGCAACAACAATAGTTGACAGGCAAGGTTTTGAACATGTGGAGGAGACCGCCCTTGATCCTTTGTTTTGGGCACGTGGGAGGGAAATTTTGAATTTCACCAGGCCCATTATCACATGATTCGTTTTTCAGATATAGATAAACCAGTGATTGGGGAGGTATATGAGTAGATGGATAGCATGTTGGGGCAAATAAAACATGTTGTTAAGGAAAATGATCCCAACTTGTATGCAATGATTCACCACTGTGTGTGTGCACGGTGGAATAAACTTAATGTTCCACTATATGCCTTGGCATATATCCTTATGCCAAAATACTACTCTCCATCTTGGTTGGGCCAACCTGCACCTGGAGGTGGGGTTAGGATCAAACCTCACACAGATCCAGAGGTATAAGAGGGATACATGAACACACTAGACAAGCTGGTCCCTGACAAGGAGGAGTGTGCTAGATTGTGCCTTGAATTAGGCAGATATTTCAGTTGCATTGGTAACTTTGGTTCTTTCCATGCAATGGAAGACAGAGACAGGTTTGATGCTCTCACATGGTGGGAAGCATAGGGCGGCATGGACTTTTGCCAAAGTTGGCAAAAAAAGTTCTCTCACAAGTTGTAAATACTTCTTGTGCAGAGAGGTGTTCGAGCACCTACAACTTCATACATAATGTGAGAAGAAACAGGCTGAATGAAAACCGAGCAGAAAGCTTGGTTTATGTGCATTACAACTTGAGGTTGTTGAGTCATTACTGTGATCGGGCATATGAGGATCAATCATATAAAGTTTGGGACAACAACCCAGAGGATGATAATTTGGAGGACAACACTCTACATATGGAAGAATTAGAAGCGAAACTTTTGAGGGATGATGATGAAGCAACAATAGCCATGCCACCGCCACACACAGGGCCAGTTCGACCATCTAGTAGCAGTGCGGGTGCCAGTGCCAGTGCCAGTGCCAGTGCTCGATTTCCAACTATTGTTCCTTTGCAGATTCAGCCTCTGCCTACATCCTGACATTGCCCTCCACCTTCTAGTTATGGTCGTGGTACTCCTGAGAGTACTAGAAGACCACCATTGCCTCGTGGTTCTCACAAATTAGACATTTCTCGTGGGCGTGGCAAGGGGCCAGCCAATAGATAAAATAGATATGCTGTTTACTAGTCTTTTCTATTTTCTAGTAGTTTTTAACTTTTATAACTGTTGAACAGTTGAAACTCGACTCTTTCATATTTGTTATGATAAATTTTGTAAACAATATATGACAATTTAAGTTTGAAGTTTGAATTTGAAAGGTGAAACTTTGAAGTTGGCATTTATAAGTTTATAAGTAATTATGAATTATGAATATGATGCTTCATGAAAGTTCATTTCATTTCATTTTATAACATTTCATTTCATGTTAAATATTCTTTGTTGTAATGATTATTGGTTACACTTAGCTTACAAGTACAACTATGGTGATCAATGAATCAATGATGACAAATGTTATATATCAATGATGATAAATGTTATATTTTGAATTTTGAAATCAATGAATCAATGAGGATAAATGATATATATCAATGATGATAAATGTTATATATTGAAATTTGAAATCAATGAATCAATGATTATTATTGTTATATATTGAATTTTGAAAGCTTGAAACTTTAAAGATTGATGATTCATGAGACTCAAGAGTCAATATGTTGTATGTTTGCAACTTGTGGGCGTGGTTGATGAAGATTATAACTTCTAGATGATTGATGTTATATGGTTCAATCTATGTTTTTATGTTTTTTTATGTCTAATTCATCATTCTACATGCTTTTGTTGACATATATGCATCAAAATATAAAAAAATATAAAAAATATATATATTTAAAAAAACCGCTCCCCGAAACACTCGGGACCGAGAGCTTTTGAAAATGGTGCTCCCGCTCCCAAGTAACCATTGTTCGAAGTACAAAATTGAAGGACACACATATGGAGATTGAAGAAGGCCCTCTATGGGTTGAAGCAAGCCCCTAGGGATTTATAGCTGTCTTATGAAGCTGGGATTTACAAGGAGCGATGCTGATCTTAACCTATACTTCAAGGTTGAAAAGGACACGCCAATCATTTTGGTCCTTTATGTAGATGATCTCTTTTTGACAGGTGTAGACCCTCTCATTTATCAATGCAAGAGGGAGTTGGTTTCCGAGTTCGAGATGAAGGACCTAGGACTGATGCACTATTTTCTAGGCCTGGAGGTCTAACAAAAGGCAGGTTGAGGTTTTTCTTTCTCAAGGAAAATACATTGTGAAGCTGCTAGAGAGATGTGGGATGGTGGGTTGGAAATATGTGAGTACTCTGATGGAACTGAACTTCAAGAAGTTATGTGGAAGTGTTGCTAGGCCTGAATTGGCAAACCCTTCTGAATATAGACAACTTGTGGGTGCCCTGATGTTCTTGGTAAACTCTCGTCCTGACATATGCTTCGTTGTGAATACTGTTACCCACCACTTGTGGGTAGTGGATATAGGAGAAATTTTTTCTCCTAGATGGTACTCAGTCAACAACCAGTATCCCCTTGCAGCTATCAGATAGCTCAATGTGCCATTATCTACGCTACCTGAGGCAACCATGTGGTCCCTCGACTACTTGTCATGAATGTATGTTTGAACATGGGCCTCTTGACCACAAAGGTATTCCTTTTCATTGGTATAGTTGAGTAATTTTCCTTACTTGTAATGGGTACTTCTGGGCATGGGTTGGTGGGGGGATTCGGTGGAAAGAGTGGGTTAGGCTTGTATTCTTGTCTCTACTGCCTGATTTCGTGGTTACTCTTCTATCCTAGTCCTATGGGTTCTCCTTGATTGACGATTTGGATTTTGGGTTGGCAACACTACATGGGAAATCTCGATTTTGGTTGCGTGGACTCGCTTCCTGATACCACTTACATCACTCTCGTTCCACTCATTTTAGCCCCATTCATCTATTTTCCCCATCTGGGTCCACATGTCTCGATTGGGTCCAGATAGGGTTAGCCTCCCCCTCACCTTGTCCACACCTTGGGCCGGGCTTGAAACGATGCAGCTAAAAACAACAGAAAATGCATAATTTGGCCACTCTCAACAAGAAATGTACCAAAAAATGCAAAAGATGGTCGGGACAACAAATTTAGCACATGGGCAAAAGCCAAACATGAGCTCTACCCCTTATCCATGGCCATCACCCTGTTTCCTATGGGCCCTAGATGAACCCCCTCTATCACTAAGGAACCCATTATTGTCCCAACCCTTGGTGGGTGATGAACAACCCCACCCTAAGGGGGTATCCACTGCTACATATTACACATCATGCTCTCATCCCTTGGAGTCCCGAGCAGTTATGAAGAAAAATCAATAAAAGGTGAAAGGCATATGAAGAAGAGTGGAAAAACAAAGGCCAGGGTAACTCATGTACCACGATTTGCTCCCTCCTAAACTCACGTTCCCAGGTGTGGGCTTTCCTTATTGTTGCTACCCATGAACCATAACAAGTGGTCTGAATGATTCCCCTTATCCCCACTCCGCTCCATTATTATATCATTTGCCACCTGCCATTTGAGGGATGTACCATTGACATGTCACCCCATTTACAGCTTGAAATCACCTAATAGGGTCCTATGTTAACCCCCTATTGAGCTTGGAGACACTTGTACATATCAAATCCCATTAAGGAAGGGCATGCCACCATGAAGTGACCCATTGATTCCATGACTTGTAAGCTATTTTACTTGCTTATTCTGATGATTTGTTGTATTGGAGGGCATGGGGACGCATTGGATCATATGCCTGATTGCAAGTGGGTCTCCATTTGGGGCTTGGTTTCCTTATACAGGGTCCTAGCCCTTCAGAGGGCCACATTGGCACTTGTAGGGTGAGTGTTGAGAGCCATGAGCCTCCACCATAGTAGAGATTACTTCATGGATCCCCAACAACGCTCATTGATTGGTTGTGTTTCACCATTTTAGGTTAGGATAATGCGCCTTGTCCACCAAGCCCAATCGGCTCCACAATTGCACCAAACACTTGGTAGATGTTCTAGGGTCTAGAGGATGTTCCCCGCTGCAGAGGGATGGCTTATGTCATCGTCATAGCTCTTACAGATGGTCTACAGCCATATTCAATCCATCATGAGGATGTCTTTGATGCCCCCACACCCACTTAGGAGCACCATAGGTTCTTGCTTGGAAAACAAGGGGCCAACCCCTTGTCCACTATGTTGGGAGTCCATTTCTACATCATGGCACCCCTTGGACTTCATTATCCCACCTCAAAGGCCCAACGACTCACTTTATTGATCATTCGACCCTCTTGAGTGGCTTATTCATGTATTATTGGGTTATTTGGTGGGCTTGTCACCAAAATTATTGTTATTATGCAGATAATTTTATTTTAGGGGCTCAATTAGGCCAATTTAGCTAAATCGAATCCATTAGATTGTATAAATAGAAGTGAGATGATTCTTTTTCATCATCATCACTTGGAAGGTGTGATCTCCTCTTGTGATAATTTTGCTATCCTTCTTAGAGGATGAGTTTGGATGAATGGATGAATTTTGATGTTTGAATCTCATTCATTTTGTCTTGTAGCTTCTCTATTTGTATATCTTGGTTATTGGATATACTCTTTTCTTACATGTAAGTGCTCTTTTAATGCTATTCTTGTTATTTACTTCTGTCACATGCATGTTGCTGGAATTTTCGCTATACTAGGCTGATATATATTGCTTTTCTTATGCGAAATTGTGGAAATTCGATCTTTTATAGCATTGCATCATGTCATGGGCCATATATGAATGGGTGAATGTTCCTAGAGATAATTTGTGTCAAATTTATCTTGATAAGTCATTAAATATTGCGAAATCGAAGTGTAAAGATCTTGAAGCGACTTCTTACATGCCCTAATTCCATGTGAAGTTCTTTAAGGGCCTCCTTGATTAGGTGAATCTATTTCTAGCTATAAATTCTTCCTTGACTTCATCTCTCCCAAAGGATCAGGCACTGATCCTTCCATAGGTGATCACATTAGAGCTTATTTCTTTCACCTCTCCTCTTCTTTCTAGGCCTAACCTTCATAGGTCATCTAGGGCATCACTTATCTCACGATCTAACCATCTAAACACTTCGATTTTTGGTCCACATCTGCGCTGAAGCTTGCTCTAGAGGCCCTCCAAATTTGAAGCAAATCTGATGGTTGGATCTCAAGATATAGCAAGCCCTAGCTCAGGGACCATTTCTTGCCCTAGGTTTCCCTTGGCTAGTGTCCTCATTGGGATCATTTACTTCAAACCTAAAAGAAAATTTGTCCTTTGATCCCCTTCGCCTCCCTAATTAGGTCAAGCCCCTCATTAGGTGATTAACTCCATACCTGTGACCTCATTTTGGGTCCACTTGGCCCTGTGTGGTCTCATAACCTTGCCACTCCAATTTCCCAAAGATCACACGAAGTCTAATTTCCCAAAAAGATTTCCAGGCCTAGGAATCATCTTTGCAAGATATATTCCCAAACCCTAGCCTCGACAATCCTCTTAGCCCTTCCTAAAGAGCATATCACCTTGTTGCTCGAGCAAGAAAACCATGTAATTGAGTCTCTCTTGTGAATAGGCTCTAGGAATCACCCTTTGTCCATTCATTGATCTACTCGTCCTTGTGATTCCTCTTATACCGTGTCTCCTCCCATCGGTGAAAGTCCGTAAAGAGTAGGGAGCCTTAGCTGAGTTGACAGTGGGCTATTACTCCATCGTTGCCCCTTGACTTAGTTGTTGCTCTATAAGATCCCCTCCTAAGACCCCTGCTAGTTTGAGTGGTAACAAATACGTTGAGTCAATTTATGGTCGAGCCTCATCATATTCATTTGATTTCTTTTGAAGGTCTTCTGCATAGGATTTCAAATCTAAGCAGACCCTGGGAGATGTTGATAGCTTGTGGAGGCTCATAACATCACTTTTATGTAGAGCAAACCTCTGACTAGATTTTCTAGTTATTTGGCATTGACGAGCAGCGTCAGTTAGTTTGAAGCTTCCACTTTTGAGGAGGCTATAGATGAGTAGGTTTGGAGGGATGCCATGGTGGAGGAGTATAGCTCCATAATGAGCAATGATGTATGGGACATAGTGTTGACACTAGAGGGAGAGTCTATGGTTACTTCTCGATGGATCTATAAGATTAGACGTGCAGTTGATGGCAGTGTTGAGAAGTACAAAGTGAGGTTTATGGCGAGAAGGTTCTCCCAGAAGGAGGGAAGTGGATTCCGAGGAGACATTCACACCTGTTGTCGGATATGCATCCATTAGAGTAGTTATGTCCATTGCTTCAGAGATGGGGTGGATGATACGTCAAATGGATGTGAAGAATGCTTTTGTCAATGGGGTGATTGAGGAGGAGTTGTATATTGCGTAGCCTTAGGGCTTCGAGGTGCATGGGAAGGATTCCCATGCATGCAGGTTGAAGAAGGCCCTTTATAGGTTGAAGTGGCCTCCACGCGCATGGTCAAGACCTATAAGTCATTTGATCCTTTGTCAAAGTATAGTCTAGAATGCTCCAAATGTAATAATCTACGTCATGAAACACAAAATTGTCCTCCTGAGCCAAAAGGAAAGATTTGGAGAAAAAAAGAATCTACTACAGATAGATGTGGTCTAGCTTTGTGTGCACAAAATGAGGAAAATAAATGGTTTGCAGATAGTGGATGTTCTAAGCACATGGATGGTGAACAAAAGAAGTTTATCTCGCTCGACAAAAATAATGGAAGTGTATCTTTTGGAAGTGGATTTGCTAAGTGTGAAAATTTCTGAATCTTATACTTATGCATAAATCTTACTCTACGTTGCACGGGTTCCCGCACCCAGGGGTAGGGTTCCCGAACCCGTACCGGGTTCCCGTCCCCAAGTACCGGGTGCTTGACGGGTTCTTCTTAGAAGCACCCTAAAGAACCCGGTTCTTCATGGAAGAACCCGAGACTTCCCACACAAAATCAGGGTTCTTTTGCTGATTTGGGGACGGAGAACCCCAAAAATGGGTTCTTTTCGAGTTCTTCAGCGGCAAGTTTGGTTAAATTTTTATTTTATTTTATTAAATTCGACTATTACTAATCGTTATTAAAATTAAAATTTAAAGATTTTTTTATTAAAATTAAAATTAAATATGACTCGACTATTCTTATTGTGATTTTTTTTTGTGTTAAAACTTACCCACTCAGACTCTGCAACCCACAACAATCGTTACCTCACCTCACCGCACAACAACTCACCCTCACCGCACAGCAACTCACCCTCGGCATAGCAAGCAGCAACCTGACCCACTTATTAAGTGAGCAACTTGAATTCATTAGAAGAGATGAGGGAGGAACTTGACAAATTCATGAAATTAGAGAAGGGAATGAAAGAATACAAAATCTCGAGGAAACTGGAAGACTACACACATTTCTAGTAAGTGTAGTTGCAAAGTTACAGGTGCAACTAAAAGTGGGTTCAACATGGAAAATTTTAGTTGAACAGACAATGTTTACTAACAACAAATACCCCATATGCTTAGGTATTCCCGAAAGAAAAGAAGGCACAATATTAATGCACCCAAATACTAAGGCTATTGATTCGAGATTAGACTACTGGATACATGCACAGGGAACAAGGCAAAAGGGGTGTGTTTAATTCATCTTCCTTCTATATCGAAAGTGTTATAAGTGAAATAATCGCTGACACTGTAGTCTTTAAAATTGATGAAATTGTAGATGCTCATGTTCAGTTAATTCTAACTGCATGGGAAAGTCCTGCAAAGGAAGTTTTCAAAATGTTGTCATTTGTTACTTGTATAGTAGCTTCACTTGGATGGCATTACCATGATGCAAGTATCATCTTCTGATGGGTATGTTGTGACAAAGACATTCTTACTATGATTGTAGTGTTTTCAACAGTGATTTTCTATATCATTAGGGCAAACATTGCTGTTAGTAGTGACAGTGGGAACTCATATAATCATTGCACTCTTCAATCTATCTTAATCTATTAAGAAATTTTGAAATTTTGAAATTTCAATGTATTATCAATTTTAATTTATCTGAAGAGTCAAGACTGATATGATATATCATTATGTGAATGTTGAATGTTCAATGATGTGCATGTTTAAATCTTTGAAGTTTAAACTTTAATTTTTAAATAAAAAATATTTTATTTTTCTTGTTTTATACAAATTCACATATATATATACCCCCGACGAACCCACGCACTCTGTTTCAAAAAGTCCCGTCCCTGTCCCTGTCCCCGTCCCCGTCCCCGTCCCTGTCCCCGTCCCCGCACCCGCACCCACGTTTCCTGGCAACATAGATCTTACTGTTAAATCTGGTTATGCTCCTCCTACTCAATTAAGTTACTAACTGAATAAATTCAGATTAATATCGAAGTAAAACACATAACAAACTTTCACCAATCCAGATCTAGAAAAAGTACATGAGCACATAGATAAAGTGACAGGGATATTTTGGGCAAATAGTCCTCAGAAAAACCCAATGCGAGAAAACCGGCCTGCTGGCTGCTGGAGGGTTTTATTATTAAGAATTTTCTGAATACAACAAATCTGGGTTCCAGATTTGGAAAACCTGACAGAGAAATAATGGATCTACAACTCATTGGCTGTTCTGAAGCCAAAATAATTACTGATCCACAACCTTAAACGGGATTTACAAGACTCGGCCAAAATTAGGCCCTAGAAATGCCAACGCTGCTCTTGAAGCCTCTTTGTCAACCTCTGAAGTCCCTGCGTCCCTTAGCGCTGGCCTGGAAAGGGTTGTGTTACCCCAGAATGGGTGACCCGATCCTTACGCTGCCCCTTAGGGTCTCTGTGTAACCCCTGAGGGCTTCCAGCTAAATCACGTTGTCCTTGGAGGGATTGCGCTGTCCTTGCTGCCTTGCTTCTCTGCGCTGCCTCTCTGAGCCGATCTCTGCCTCTTGTTGATCCTAGACACTGGGATCAAATCATCCCCTTTGTCTAAATTCCCCTCTCTGCAGCTGAAACGCTTCTGAGAATTCTTAGCAAACCCGCCCTAGAATCTCAGCATAGCTTTAGTGCTCTGTCTCTGTGTGTCTTTACAAATGACCCTAAGCCTTTCCTTTATACTTTTCTCGTTGGGAAACCAACGACCATGATCAGATCTTGAATCAATGGCTAAGATTAAAAGAAAGCTTGATCTATGTGATTTAAAGACAATTTCATCACATGTTTAATTAAATTCACTTTAATTATTTAAGTTCCCTAAGTTTAAACTTAGGAAATACATTAAAATAATTAATTAATTTAATATTTCCCAAACCAAATGAAATTTCCCAAATCCATTTTTGGGTCTTGTAGATCAAGTGTCCTCTAGTCCCTCCACAAAATTTGGGAGCTAGAGCACAACTGATGCTATCCCAAATACACAAAATCTCAACACTAAGATTGTTAGCAAGGACCAACTTCAAGACCAAGGAGTGCTCAATATCAGAGCCTTACAACATTATGCAAAAGATCTTAGATTTGATTAATAAATTTAAGTGGAAATTACCACAGGTGCCGAGCAACAAGGGGCCTATTTCACAAGTGTGAGGCTAAGATCATGCATAGGAAAAAGCCTCAAATAATTTGGATCTTACCAAGGAGAAACGACTTAGGAAAAGCTAAAATAAAAATGCATCAAGAGATGCACAAGTTGCTTGTGTAGGGCTTGGAGATCTCTAGTGAATATAGCCTTGAATCAACCCCAAAAGCCATTCAACAGTTTGCAAAATATCACTGTCACTAACTCAGATAGGGTTCGGGGAGAAGGCATTATGCTCCAGTTCTTAAATAGGTCTCAACGATGTGTTGAAATACATTCCAATTTGTGCCCTAACATGGTTGAAAATATCTCAGATGAAACTGCCACATAATAGACTTTATAATACAAAGGTTCAATGTATGGTGCAAAAATATCAAACACAACCTCACAATTTGATTTGAATTTTTTCAAACCCTAGCCATTAGAGGTATCCTTGAACACACCTCATAAAATGCTTCAGAAGAAGTCTGCACTAAATCACATAGGTACAAGAAGTTATCCTACAGGGGTCTGATGTTATCTTTCCATGAAAAACTGCAGAGAAATATCATGGGCGTCTATCCATAGGCTCGTGTAGGCCTCAAAACTTCACCATAAAGAATTGAAGAATGTGTCATGATGTACCTCATAACACCAATGAAATTCCACAGAGAATAAGTCTAGATCTTTCTCAGAAAAGGGTGAATAGCCTTAGAAAATGCTTAATGCCATGATGAATAATCTTGGCCAAGAGTTAAACGGGAAATGCCCAAATGCATATCTCAAATGTCAGCCTGCTTCTTTATATATTTGAGATGACTCTATGTCGCAGAGATCACAATCAATGATTCAAAGATGTGTGTTCAAATTGTTGTGTGTTGAGGGTAGATGTGCCTTGAATTTATAGAGGCTGAGGATGCTTCTAGGAGCGAACTTGAAAGGGAGGGAAGACAACTTTTGACTTGGAGGTTGACGTGAGCAATTCATTTTCCTTTGACATATTCCTTTTAGGAAGAAAAAATTGGTTAGGGTAAACCGTTTATTAAATTAATTCTTGAAACACAAATAAACCAATCTATGAGCTGCTTGTAACATCTTCTTTGGGCTTTTTGACCACAAGAATGGGGCTTCAACCTTCAAAGAGACATATCTCCTCAACTGTGAGGAGTTGTGAGACTTGATCTTAGTTGTCATTTTGGTCAACGAAAGTGGGACTTCTTTTCGCGTTTTTTGGGTTGACATTGATGATAACCAATTTTCAACAGTTTTTATAATCGATCTGTTTAGTATTCCTTCCTATCTTTACTGGCCGAGTTATCACTGTCATTTGTTGATTATTGGGCCGAGTTTATTCTTTCTGTTGGGTGGTTGAGTTTGTGCCATTTACGTGCTTGATGGCACTTTATTTACTAGGTCTTAGAGCAGCTTGCAAAGAGGGTTGAGTTTTGTCTTTTCTGAGGGTCAAGTTCTGCCTTTCCTTGAGGGTTTAGTCTTTCATTTTCAGAGGATTGAGTTGTGTCTTTACTTGAGGGCCGAGTCTGTCGATTTCTTGAGGGCCAAGATCTCTTTTGGCGCCGAGTTTGGGACGGATGTTGGTGACAAAAAAATTTGGGTTATTATTGCATCATATACTAGGGTCGAGTTCTTCTTTTGGAGGTGTTATTTCTATTGAAATTGTAATTAGGTTCGGTCTTCATAATGTATATTTTTATTATCTTGTAAAGAGTCAAGAAGAATTTATTTGAGTCAAAATAAAAAATTATTTTTGTCATGTCTCATTTGGACATTTAAAAGAAAAGGAAAAATTAAATTGTGTGTCTTTTGGTTGAACTTCAATTGCGAAGTCGACCCTCCAAGGATCAAGTCAGCTTGCTCAAGGGACGTGTCCCTTCACATGGAAGAACAACTATAAATAGGGCCTATTCGCTCTCCTCCACAAGAAGATTCATATTATCCATATCTCTAAAGCTTAAGAAAAGGATCTGAGGCACAATGCGATTTTGAGGCACATTCTTCTATGGCATTCAAATTATCTGTGGCATCTGAGTTATCTATGACACTGTTATTCTGTGGCATTCGAGTTATATGTGGCACCATTCTTCTATGGTACTCGATCTATCTATTGCACTACATCTCTGTGGCAGACATATGGACAAGCATATGACAACTTGTGGACAGAGTTGTAACAAAGTTCATGTGGACTGTTGTTAATGGAGTGCTGACTTGGCACTTGGATTATTGGTCTCTTGGTCATGTTAGACGTGACTTGGATTTCTCTTGTGGACAAAGGTTCAATAAAGGAAAGGATTATTGGGTTTTTTCTTGGCCATTGCCCTAACTTCTGGTGTCTCTTGTCTCTTTGTGCATTGTGATCTCTACATGCTTATTTAAATGTATAATTGCTTGATGACATAACTAAATGAAGTGAAAGCTAAAAGGAAATCATATCTGTGTGTGTGTGTGTGTGACAAGTAATTATCATGTTCAAAAGTTCTAGCTTGTACTCAAATTTCGACAATTTCTAGGTTATATTTGTTGTTTGGAGGATTGATTTCCAACATCCAAGAGCTGAGTTGCATCGCTGTGCATGGAGTTCCAGAGTTGGGTTGAACTTGTATTGTTATCGAATTTGAAGGAAGCCATTTATTGTTTGGATTTTTTTGAGATTTTTTTTGTGAAAATTCCAAGTCCTAGATTAGGAATCTTACTGTAGCAAACTAAATTAACTTCTCCTACTTGTTCTTAAAATTAAACAAGTTATTTGCAGATTTCTTCTGGAAACATTGAAGTAATTACTCAAGCAACCTTCACTTAATTAATTTAGATGCGGAAACAAGAAACTGAGCAAAAGAAAAAAGTCACACATGACGCCATTATTTTTGGACTAAGTCCTCGGAAAAACCCAATGCGGGAAAACTGGTGCAGTAGATCTGGGGATTTTATTATTAAGCAACAGTAAATTCTGAATACATCTATGACTGTCGCACCGGACAATTCAGTTACAAAGAATGTGACTGACAGAAATATTAGTGAGGTTACCTCACACCATTACTGGAAATCCCTACTGATCCGACCACTGAATGATGTGCCTGTGATAGGCTTTGCGCTGTCTCTGCGCAGTCCCAACGTCACCCCTTCTGGGCACTGCGTCACTCAGTTTCTGGATTGATTTTCTCTCCAGAAAATTTGATCTCTGCATTCCGGTCTCACACACCGACTCCCGGCTTCTGAAATGAAATCTCCAGCATACCCTTCGGATTTCCTCTGGCCCTCTGCGCAACGTCTACATAGCCCCGCGTGGCTCTGCGTCAGCCTCTCTGGCTCTGTGCTAGAGCTGTTGGATCTCTCTCTGCCCTTCTTTGTTGATTATTCTCTAGCTGAGAAAGATTTCTCTTCGGATACTGTCACTACCCTTCAACTACGTGAAGAATCTCTATATCGAGGTTTCTCCCTGAGCATTGATCACTAAAGAAATCGATCACTTGATCCTTTCGGTGTTTTTTTTCCAAATGACCCTCAAGCCTTCCTTTATAGTCTTCTCACTGAGACTTCAACGACCGGGATTAGATCCCCAATCAATGGCTAAGATTACATTTAGACTTGATCTGCTTTTTGTTAGAAGTTTCACCCACAGTTTAAATTAACATCCACTAATTATTTTAATTTCATAAGTTTATACTTAGGGTCTCATTAAAAATAATTAATTTATCAAATAAAACCGTTTTCGAGTGGAATTTCCCAAAACAATTTCTGGGTTATGTGGAATACATGTATCTAAGCCTCTCCACAAAGTTTGAGACTTAGAGCACATCTGATGCTACCACAAATCAACACTCCCTCTTAGCGAGGAATGTGCTCTGACAAATATGCCTTGTTGCACACTGCTCTGACTCTGAAGCATCTCCTTCTGTGCTGTTGATGTCTGACATGCTATCCACAAACCACTGCGCTGCTGCTACAACTGTATAGCTGTTGATCCTGCCACGATCAACACTGCATTTGTATTGCAACTCCCTCTCAAATGCTGCATTTGCTGCTAGCACTGCAACTGCTAACTCTGCACTGCAACTCAGCTACTGAGAGAAGCAACTAAAAAACATCCGAAATTTTGAACAAGTGTTCAGGATGCATCTCGATGTTGAAACTTTGACGACTGCTAGTCCCCTGCTACCCCTTTGAAGCACTGTGTTGTCACTGCTCTGCACTGCGTCCCTCTGCGCTGCTGCAACTTTGCTCTACGTTGCTCAGATTCTGGCGCTGCTAATCACTGCATCTGTCACTTCTGCACTCCTCTGCACCACTGAAAACTCCTCCAGCCTGCTATTGTTGATCTTCGGCAACCATAGCAAGGTCATGATCCAAGAGGTGGACTCCTCAAGGATCCTGACCAACTGAAGTTCTTGCGAACTTACAACTCAATATTGCCCCATCTCCCTCCTAGAGATGTGTGGGCTCTCATGACATACTCATCGTCCTCGATCTTTGAGGGTGCAACCTTCAAATCGTGCTTCTCGTCCTTGCCCTTTTTCTTCAAAGGACACCGGGTAGCGTAGTGACCAAGTTCATCACACTTGAAGCACTTTATCTTCAAGACGTCTTTCTTCCGCCTCCATTGCTCCTGCTGCCCTTGGATGCAAGGGCTGCATTTTCCTCCTCTGTCTTTGTCTTCGACCCACTGCTGCCATGGCCGTCACAAAAATGTGACAAAATTGTCTTGATCTCTAAGTCCGTGAGCTGCCATGGCCGTCACAAAAATGTCGAATCTGCTCCTCTTCTTCCCCCTTTGCGCAATACTGGACTGGCTTATGCACTCCTTTTGGAGTTTGTAGATCTGCCACCCGGATTTGCTACTCAGATCTTGGAAAAATGAAATTCCCCGGCTAGGAACTTCCTGGGGAACAAAATTCCCTCACTGTGCTTCCTCTTCCTCTTCTGACAACTTTTTGCCCAGCAAAACTATTTCTGCATGTAGAAAACTGCGTCCCACCAGCTCTACGCTGCTCCCTCTGGCTCGACAAAATTCCGATTTGGAAGCCCTTCCTCTCTGTTAACTCGATTAGAGAGACTTTCCACGAGACTTCAGCCCTTCTGGCTTGGACTACGCAATCCCTCTGGGGATTCAAATTGCTTCTTTTTGCGGCTATTCGACCTGCTGCTCAGCGCTGGATCTGCTCTTCCGGTTTCACATGCAACACTCCACAAGTTATGATACCATGTGAAAATTCCAAGTCCTAGATTTGGAATCCTACTGCAAGAAACTAAATTAACTTCTCCTACTTGTTATTAAAAATAAACAAGTTATTTGCAAATTTCTTCCGTAAACATTGAATTAATTACTGAAGCAACCTTCACTTAATTAATTTAGATGTGGAAACAACAAACTAAGCAAACGAAAAACATCCCACAAGACACCATTATTTTTGGATTAAGTCCCTGGGAAAACCCAATGCGGGAAAACTGATGCAACAAATCTGAGGGTTTTATTATTAAGCAATAGTAAATTCTGAATACATCTCTGAATGTTTCACCGAACAATTCAGATACAAAGAATATGATAGACATAAAGATTAGTGAGGTAACCTCACATTATCACTGGAAATCTCGGCTGATCTGGCCACTGAATGATGTGCCTCTGACAGGCTCCGTGATGTCTTTGCCCAGTCACTGTGTCACCCCTCCTGGGCACTGCATCACTCAGTTTTTGAATCAATCTGCTCTCCAGAAAATTCAATATCTGCCTCCTGGTCTCACACCCCGGCTTTCGGCTTTTGAAATCAAATCTTCAGCAAACCCTTCAGATTTACTCTACGCAGCCTCTGCGCAACCTCAATGTAGCCTCTGCGTAGCCCTGCGTGGCTCTGCGTTGGAGCTGCTGGATCTCTCTTTGCCCTTCTCTGCTGATAATTCTCTGACTGAGAAATATTTATCTCCGGATACTGTCTCTGCCCCTCAATTGCGTTAAGAATCTCTAGATCGAAGTTTCTCCCTGAGCACTGATCACTAAAGAAATCGATCATTTGATCCTTTCGGTGTTTTTTCCAAATGACCCTCAAGCCTTCCTTTATAGTCTTCTCGTTGAGACTTCAACGACTGGGATTACATCTCCAATCAACAACAAAGATTACATTTAGACTTGATCTGCTTTTTCTAGAAGTTTCACCCACTGTTTAAATTAATACCCATTAATTATTTTAACTTCCTAAGTTTAGACTTAGGGTCTCATTAAAATAATTAATTTATCAAATAACATTGTTTCCGTGTGGAATTTCCCAAAACAATTTCTGGGTTATGTGGAATACACGTGTCTAAGCATCCCCACACAGTTTGAGACTTAGAGCACATTCAATGCTACCACAAATCAACAATTTTTAGAGGAGAAAAAGGAGTTATATCGCTCTTGCAAACATCTATCATTGGTATGCACATTTCTAAGTTAAATGCCAATAAGATAATGCTGATTGAAGCATTTTCATGGTGTCTTTTTGGTATTGTGAACACTTATTTAAACGAAATACACATAGAGAACCATATTTATGCAAACAATTTGACGAAACACCTTAGTGGCAAACTAAACAAACTCATGAATTTTAGTTTGGATTTCGAGATATTCCTAGTGGGGTATCTTACAAGTATGTTCTTTTGTTGGTGGTATTTACTATTGTGCTCACATTGATTGTTATGAGAGTTGAACTATCACATGTTAAATTTCTAATACCAGTGAAATTTATTTTATCTTGGCAATTTAATTTATCCTTAGTTTATTATTTATTTACCCAAATAATAACTCAATCATTGAAAAATAATATCACTGGTTTTTTTTAACTTCTAGAATTAAATATGTGCAGTGGAAATAAACTAGAGAAATCAATCACACATTGCAAACTTAATTAACCCACAAACAATTCTCCATCATTTCATTATTTGGAAAATCAAGGGTTTTCGACCCACTGGGATACAAGGAAAATTACAATTTGGAACTTGCAACTCAACTCCCTTAGAATGAATTCGGCCTAGTTAAATCGGCCTCGAGGAAATCTGCCTCTAGATGAAATCGATCTGAAGAAATTGGCCTCCAGTAACTAAATTTGCGTTCTCCAACAACTCAATCTGCGCCCTGCCACTAATGTGTACTGGAAAAACCCCAACACTCCAGCAACTCGCCTCCTCTAGACAAACATGATCTCCTTTTGGCAACTCAGCCAAACCTCCAATCCAAGGAAATAGTGCATAAGCCCTATATCCTTCGTCTCAAACTCTTTTGCAAGGTCTCTCTTGTAGTCATGGATGAGCTCCTTGTCCCTTTTCAATATCAAATCATCAACATATATCACAAGAATGCAAGGCTAGCCCTAAACCACAATATAGTACAGGTTAGGGTCAACTTCACTCTTGGTGAAGCCCAATCCGAGAAGGTAGCTATCTATTTGAGCATACCATGTCGTCGGTCCTTGCTTAAGCCCATAAAGAGCTCTCTTCAGCCTGCGCACATGCGCGTCTTTGTTGAAAGCCTCAAACCCGTCAGGTTGCTCAAGAGTCAACAAATATCTCGTCCTCACAACTTCGTTAAGGAAGGAGGTCTTCATGTTCTTTTGGTGGATCCTCCAACCCCGTTTTGCTGCAATTGCCAGAATAGTCCTAATGGACGAATATCAGGCCACTGGTGCGGATGTCTCTTCATAGTTTATCCCTTCGACCTGAGAGAACCCTTTGGTCACGAATCTAGCCTTATACTTCTCCACACTCCCATCAGCTGCATACTTAATCTTGTACATCCAATGTGAACCAATCACTGACTTGCCAACTGGTCTTGGCATAATATCCCAAACGTCATTTTGCATGATAGAGGAATATTCCTCCACCATGGCATCTCACCATACCTGCTAAGAGGTTGTCTCCTTATAACAAGAAGCTTTTGAGTCTATCCTCTCTGTCATGACTCATAAGTGCCATGTGCACCTTATATCTTCGTGGCTGTTTACTCTCTTTGAATGTGGAGCTTGGGGCTCTAAATCTTTCTCGAGCCTCAATAATCAATTGATCTGCTGCCCAACTGGCTCGTCCTCTCCATGCACTGGGAGTCACTAACTGAGTGGGCCCCTCTAACTCTACTCTCTCCTCCTGTTCCTGCACTTTCTCCTCAATTGCGTGTTGGTTGGCCTACCCAACAATCGGCTGTGACCTAGATTTAGCGTGTTTCCAGATCTCCTCTTGCACACAATCACTCCATAGTCACTCCCAATTTGGAAGCTTTTCTCTGCCACTTCACTGCATCAGTGAAGTCTTCCCATGACTTGGGAAAGCCCAATAACTGACAAGGCCTTTGTCCGAGACTGTCTCCCCAACCTTAGCTAACTCATCCTTCACTTGGGCTAATCTGGTCAGGTAAGAGATCATGGAATCAGGCTGAAGACATCTTAATATTTTTGAGTTTATATCTGAGTACCAACTTCTTGGCCTCTCTCGTACTCTGGTACAACCCCAAGATAGTTGTCCACATGGCTTGAACTGTCTCTTTTCAGGAATGGTGAGGTATGATGTGATCTTTGACTCCTTCAACGATTATTCTTCTGGCCTTTGCATCCTTCTTACTATGGTGGGCTAGCTGTTGAGGGTGTTGTGGTTGGGCCGATGGACTGTCCACAAACTCACAAACTCCTTGCTCCTCCAACACCATTCGAATCCTCTCCTTCCAAGAACAGAAAGTTGAGGCCCCTTCAAGGCGGTCCTCAAATCTCAGCCCCAAATATGCCATTTTGCAAGTTCGAATTGCTCAGAACCCTTGTGCAGTGCCTGCTAGAAGAAAACCCCTGCATAGCTTATGTCTAGGTCACGCAGCCAAAAACCCTAGTGCAACCCGGAAGTGAACTGCATCCCCTTTCCTGTGTCTTTCTCCTGTTCTTGGGGAAAATAACACTCTTTCTGGTCTTCATTCAAAGACCCACTCTAATACCATGTTAGCTTTCTAATACCCAACTGCTAATTTAATAAAAATTCTGTGATGAAGAAACTAAAAACTTAACTCCAAACACTTTTACTAAATATGCTAAGTATTCTAACACATAATAGCAGTGAAAAATAAATTCACGAAGACAGAAGCACACGATAAAGAATAAACCACAAGTTACCCAAGAGCAAAAATCTCAGAAATTGATTACAAATACTCAGGAAAATTTCCCTTCAATTCACTGACCCTCAACACACTGTTTTGTGTCTTCCTAATCAACTCAGCTCTCCGCTTGCACAGTTGTACCAACTTGTACAAGCTATTTGGCCCTACCGCGTAGGCTAACTTGGCCACTAGAAAGTATGCACACTGCTGGATAAATCACTCTAGCTATTCAACCTCTATCTTTGCCCTAATGTCTCTAGAAATTGAAGATGCTGATGCCTCTGCCACTGCACCTACTGCTGTTTGTGAGGTGTCCTTCCATGCTGTCAGTTGATGCCTTCAAACTGTGAATGTATTTTACAACGAGGATCACTAGCCTTATTCCTAATTGCTTTCTTTGCATTCTTCTAAAATTCAGTACATCATCAAATGATGCCAGACTAAATAATTGGTCTAAACTTTACTTTCAACTAGTACAAAGATTATTGATGACCATCATCCGAAAACTGCTGTTTACATAAGAGGTATCATCACTACAGTAACTCGTCTTTTGGCTGCCAGAGGTATGTAATGCTGTCGTAAGAACAGTTCTCACATCATTAACGTTTTCTTGATTTCGAACTTCAAGGTTTTAATGGGAAACCCAACTTTAGGTGATAGTAATATGCCTCAGGACTTCTCTGTTAGAAAACTGAGGGTACAAATAGAAAGGCTGAAGGGTTCAAATCATAATCAATTTTCAGCCTTAGTTCTCAACAAAACTGTGACTTCTGATCTCAACCTGTGTGGTAACTGCAACAATATATTCTATTACAGGGTTTATACAGTAGCACATAACATTATACACATTACACAATACATGACACCTCTCTGCGTGCAATCACTTAGCAATATTTTCTTCTGATTGATGAGTTCTTATGGCACTGTGTTCTTCATCAACATTCTCATCAAACTGCCATAGCTCATTTGTCAACACAAATATATGTCTCCTACTTCATAAATTATGCACATGCATTACGGTATTCTTGCAAAGCTAAAACATACCTTAGATAGAGGTTACATGTATCATCTTACTGGGCTTGAATAAATCAATATTGTGTAGAACAAAGGCCTTTCCAAATCTCAGAGCATGGATTTGGACTTATTTTAAAATAGTGCCGAATATGTCGGAGTTTCAGAGCTTTGGGTGCTTCACACAGTGATACAGGATCAGGCTTCCTCTGGCATGGTTGGATAGAGAGAGTTTCATGTTGTTTCTGCGATCATACATATGTGCAAAATACAATTACACTTTGCAGACATACATGCGATCTCTATGAATACATTGCAGTCACTGCGGTCATACACATCAACCCTCATACACAGTTTGCAGTCAACATTGGTATTTAGAGTAATCCACTGCGATCCATAAAGTCATACAAACCCATTGTGAAGTGTATTCATTGCAATGTCATTGAAACCCCATACATACCTATTACCAACCCTCTGTACAATGCGATATTGGAGTCTTTGCAAATCCTTTTCCTCAGAATATGCTCTGGCCGAAACTGCTCTGATCTTGTTCAAAAGCTTGCCCTAACAGAGGGCTAAAAATTACATTTGGAGTGAAGAACTTGGGCACAATATGTTGCTCCAGATTTGTGAAATTCGCTCAGCAAGACGTGGCTAGATAAATCATAAATTAAAATCTTTTGTTGTAGCTGAGGCTGAAAATTCAAACAGGACATGGCTGAGTGATTTCATTCCACATGAATTGTAGCCCGAGTAGAACCAATAACGGACATGACTCATGGTGTTGATTTAATCGAGTGCTACCTACAAACATAAAACTGAACCTCAACGAATCCTAGAACAATAAACCACAAAATGATTGTATTGGACGTCAGAGAAAAATACCAGAGCTAGCATGAAGTGCCTCCAAGTTTCCAGCGAATGAACAATAGAATAGTGTCAGATAAATGTCATTGCCAATTGTTGTATTTGAGGTGAAACGATCCTCAAATTTATAGTAAACAAGTGCCTTCTAGAGGAGCTGACCAACCTTCAAGCTTGGAGGTGATCAATGAAAAATGAGAGGCAAAATTGAATTTTAATTTTTTTTTTTTGGTGCCAAAGATTAAGGTTGACCTCCAACCATTTCAGATTTGAATTAATCTTCATGCCTTTTTATTTTATTTCACCTTGGACTTTTGGAGCCATGGATTAATCTTTAAGGGAATTTTAAATTTTGATTTAATCCAAAAACAGCTTCCTTTTAATAAATTTAGAAACCCTCCATAAACATCCTTTTGCCATAACATTATTTAATTAAAACACCTTATGATTTATAACTTTATTTTAGCCAAAGAGAAACTGGCACATCATCAAACCTTTTGGGGTTTTTTACCCATGCAAAAATTATCGAAGATTTTCCATAAACAATTGACATTTAGATATGGAGGATAGAAAAACCCTAGCAATAATTAATTTCACGAAAAACAATGAAAATCTGCAATAAACTAATGATTTTTCCATGAGAATCCTTTTTTCAATCCCTAAAAGATATCTTCAAGACATGAGCCAATCTCTAATAGCAATGGCACCATAAAAGTCACGTCTCCACAAGTAGCGGGTTACACAAAGGCTAAGTCGAGTTCTCAAAAAGAGAGGTTGAAATACAAGTGTGATGATGAAAAGTGAGAAGTGAGTGATCCTCAACATCTATGAGGTCTATCATTCACTAATATTAGCCTGTAAGCCCTGTGACAAGTTTAATTTTGAGTATGAATCCAACCCAGTAGCTCACAATAATAAAAATATGCCACAAAATCCCACTAGTGTGGGTCAAAACTCTCCATAAGCATGGCTTCATGCCCTTTTTGGGCAATAAATGCTGTGAAAGTGCATGGATGGGCTAGTGGTATGCCCCATCGTCATAATCAATAACTCCAATCCTTGAGGGGATGCCCTCAAGAAGTGACTTAAAACGCCTCTAAGTGTCAAAACCATGCTCTAGGTGTCCTACGTCACCTTCAAAGGGGCTAGAAGTGTGATGTGGCATCATCTTTCTCAACTGTTGGGGCTCCAAGTGGTAGCACAAGCCCTCCTTTGTCATCTTGTAGATGACCTTCATCATCTGGACTCCGGGAAAAGTCATGTCCATTAAACAATGTCAAGGCGAGCTTGGGGGCATGCTGGGTCCTCTGGGTACACCATTAAGAATCTCCAACACTAAGCAAGAGGAGCTCAACGTTTCAACATCTAGGTGTACTTTGGGGTGTCAATCATTTGCTGGAGTCATCAAAGCTCCCAACGCTCTACTCTGGAGGGACAATGCTGCATCTGCAAGTTCATCACTGCTCTCCAAAAATGTGGTATGCCCCATGTAGTGGAGACAAGAAGCATGCCCTCAAGGCCTCTGCTGTTCTGTGAAGGATCACCTGGAAAAACCATCTCAAACTCGAGTGAAAGTTACCAATCATTAGGGACAATGATCATAGATGCATCATATTGGACCATACTTAATGTTAAGGGCATAATAATACTTCAAGCTAGGATCACCTTCAAATATCTAACTAGATCAAGTCTTGTAAAAGTGTTCCCTACCTATGTTTAGTGATGGCTAGATGTTCAACACGATTAGGTGCTTCTAGGCTCTAGCCTCCAAGGGGAGGTGATGTGTCCTCAATCAACCCTTCAATTCATAGTTGTTTGTGATTATGTGGCAATAGCGGGGAAATGCTTCATGGCAAGGTGCCATGGTCATGGATGTCCATCATCCCGAGTTTATAGATGTATGGAAGGAGTAACCGTGGAGGCATGAGTTACCACTTTACTCGACAAACATTTTCTGCCCCTCTGGTGTGCCTTCTTTTTGATAATGCTTTGATAAGGAGCATGGCTTAGGTGTCCATGTTTGCTTTTAATGATATAGCAATTGTTTACCCCATAATGATGAGGCAAGTTTCTTGCTCATCAGGGTTGAGACATGAAAAAGTTCCTTTATTATGTGGTGGAGTATCAAGTGCTTAGGAATCGGGTGATGGCCAATGAGGGGGTTAGAGCTCATGCTAGGCTTCCATGCGCTAATTAGTGTCTCGACCATATTTTGCATCTTAATTTTTCTTTTTCTTTTATTGTGACCATTTTATGATTTTACCTCTCTTTTAGTTGCATCAACCTCCAGTGCAAAGTTTTCGGCCCAAACTCATGGATGAGGATGCGAGGGTGCCAATTTGAATGAACCAATGACAACAAACCCAAAGGATGGACATGAAATTTGGTGAAATGGTGAAGAGTTGTAAGTATGGAGTGGTCATGGACACACTATTTCAATACAAGTTCCCAAGTAGTGGCCCACTAGACTAGGGTCAAAAACCAACCTCACTGGTAAGTTGAGAGAACAAGTTTACAGTCATGATTGGCCAATCATTCAGATGACCCCTTAATCCATGTTAGAATGCCCATAACATTAAGTAAAAACACATGATTGCAAAATGGTTAAAGTATCTTCCGAATGATGACCCACCTTCTTGCAAGAGGAATGCTGGATAGTGAGAGGTGTCTGACGGGTGCAAATGTTTGAAGAATGTGGCATATCATCATATACTGAGAAATGTAGGGCCGCTGGCTGGCTGTCCAAAGAAGGAAAAAGGTTTTCTCCTATGGGGTTACCCACTTTTTGGTGGGTAACATGTACAATATGTATAAAATTCTGAAAATCTCGTTGAAACTTGCATACTTGTTCTCTTGTGCAGGAGTGTCTTCTTACAGTATTAGTACCGTGATCATATCATCATTTCTGTTGGCTATTTGATGCTCTGAATGCACCTGTGCTCCATGCTCTATTTCTTCGTATATGGGAGCTGCAGATTTCAAGTTTTTTGTTGTTGTTTATTCAAAGTGACCTCAGAGAAGTGAGGTAGCATTTTGTTACAGGTCTCGATTCCAGTACACAAACAAAGAGATCTTTTTTGTTGTCAGTTTGTTTTTGAAAATGCTTGTCTGCAAAAAGTGAAAGTTGTTTCATCTAAGAAAAACGTGAATATTTTTTTTTATCTTTTTATGGATGCGTTTAATTTTATCTATTCCAAAACACGTGACACCTTCCATCAGTTGCCTTATCATTCCACAAGAATTGGTGTTTGCTCCAAATCATTCCTAATTAAGCACATAGAAGTCATAAATACTTTGTGAACCTCCAACTAACAAAGGTAAATCTATTGCCAGTAATTTTAGTGGGGTGAATGTTTCTGAAGTGCAAATGCCTACACACTATTTTTGAGCAATGGGCATGATGAGCTTGCTAGTGAGATTTCTCTATCTCCTTTTTCAGGTGGTAAGGGTACTGAAATTTTAATCCAGGGGGAATTAGATAGGATATGTCTTTCATCAGTAATTTTGCACATTTAATGCTTGTGAGTGCATATAATAAATCCAACTGTTTGAGAATACAATTTAGCAATAAATTTGATGCTATATAGCACCTGATTAGCTAACAACGCTTGTGGTTGGTTTAGTAGTTTGAGTGGCCTGAGGACTGTAATTACTTTGAAAACACCTAAATATCCATGGAAAGAAGAAAAATAACTTATTGCTGCACATGCGAATTCTCCGATCTCAGTCCATGATAATATTTATAAGAAAGTTTATCACATATTAACGTATTTATTTCTGAGGAAAATAAATATTTGTTGAATTAAAGGTCAGTTTGTAACATATTTAGACTATATCTTTATTGAGGCAACAGTGTTAATTCTTGGAATCTTGAATACATAGGATGCGGTTGTAGATTTTGGTTCTGCCATCAAGTTTCGGAAAGAATTAACGAAGCTGCCAGACATGGAGCGATTGCTTGCTCGCCTCTATTCAAGCAGGTTGGGTCCTATGCAATCCAGAAGTTTTTGTGTTTCTCCTGACCTGTGCATCTATTTATCTCTTGGTTATTGCTTTGAAAAAGTATTTATGGTATAGCTGTATTTTCATTTTATTTAATGTGCATGAGCATTGAAGTTTCAGTATTATCTCTCTTTCCCTTCAGGACGTGGAACCAATTTGACTTGTTTTGAATTTAGGAGAATCCTAAGAAAAATAGAAGGAACCAAATTGTAGTTGATTCCTTGCATGTTTCAGAGACATCTAAACCATTTAAAAGACATTTCTTTGGTCAGTTGAGGGCAAGGAGTTCTGAGCACGATGGATAATGGTCAATGAATGAAAATTTGAAAGCACACTGTATATCTGAGAGTGCAGAAGAAGTTTGGGCAGTGTCAATATTAAAGAACAGATTTAATGAAAAGTTATGCATAGTTGCCCATCTCTATTCTAAAGATTTGCAAAAAAGGAAGTAACCTTTGCCATCAAGATGCTACAAAAGACAGAAACAGGGGAAAACAAGTAATCAGAGTGTTAAGGGTGAAAATATGTTATTAGAGAGGTAAATATGCTCACCATAAGAATTTTAAATAAACATAGTATGAATATGATTTCCTAAAAATATTGGAGTTACCAATTTTATTTATATTATTTTTTTAGTTTTAGGGAACCACGGGGAGAGACGGGGCTGAATGGTTACCATTGCTGCAGAATTTAGCACAATAGGCAGAACCAGACCTTATGGCAACAAGAGAA
This sequence comes from Pinus albicaulis, assembly GCA_034641835.2. Classification (NCBI taxonomy): domain Eukaryota; kingdom Viridiplantae; phylum Streptophyta; class Pinopsida; order Pinales; family Pinaceae; genus Pinus; species Pinus albicaulis. The sequence continues at coordinate 431,512,754 of CM076576.1, read as the reverse complement.
AGTGTTGACATTGTAATTTGTCACCTCAACAACCTTTCTCCTGCTCTTTAGTGGTATTTGACCAGAAGGGAGGCTTCCTTAGATCACCTGAAGGATCATCAATTACTATGGCCGAAGGTGATAGATAAGAGGTCTAAAAGATGGGATGAAGCACCAGCAAAGCCTAGAAGGCCTAAATGTTCTATGCCAACGTACAAATGCTCTAATCCTAGACCAAATAGATGGCTGTTATATGTTAGGGTTTTTCTGTTTTGCAATCATAAGGTATGCCATGTCATATAACAGCCAAAGAAAAGGTCTCTCAATCAATAATCAACAAAAGGGAACAAGGCCTTCCAATGGATATAAAGGATTAGGGTTTACAAATGGAATTTTATGGCTGAAAACATGCATAAACAACATGAAGATGATTTCATCCCTAAGAGGAAGGTTTTAACCATGTAACAATGCTACATTTTTCTTTTAGATCATTTATTGATACAGTTACTGCTTAATGAACCATAATGATCAACCAAAATTTCACTTTTATGCAGTTCTTCACACTAAAATCTAAGTTTCTAGTAAAAAGAAAAAGGAAAGAAAATTTAATTGATTTAGACAATGATCAACACGATTTTATGATTAGTGCCTTACCCTAAATTGGTTTAATGGAGTCTTTTAGGTCTAAATACAATGAGAACAGTTTTGATTGAGTAAGGGGGGATGACTAGGTCATCCACTTTAAAACCCTAGTTGTTTATCTTGTGAGGAGAGAAATTAAATATAAGGAATGTGTTGAGATTTTGTATTTGGGGTAGCATCAATTGTGCTCTAACTCCCAAACTTTGTGGAGGGACTAGAGCTCACCTGATCTACAAGACTCAGAAATGGATTTGGGAAATTTCATTTGGTTTAGGAGATATTAAATCAATTAATTATTTTAATGTATTTCCGAAGTTAAAACTTAGGGAACTTAAATAATTAAAGTGAATTTAATTAAACATGTGATGAAATTGTCTTAAGTCACACGAATCAAGCTTTCTTTTAATCTAAGCCATTGATTAAAGATTTAATCTTGGCCGTTGATTTGTCAACGAGAAATGTATAAAGGAAAGGCTTGGGGTCATTTGTAAAGACACACAGAGGCAAAGCACTGAAGCTAAGCTGAGATTCTGGGGCAGGGTTTGCTAAGAATAGTTAGAAGTGTTTCAACTGCAGAGAGGGGAATTTAGACCAAGGGGATGATCTGATCTCGAGGTCTAGAATACACAACTGACAGAGATCAGCTCAAGGACAATGCAGAGGAAGGCAGTAGCAGCAACAACAAGGACAATGCAGAGGAATGCAGCAACAGCAGCAGCAAGGACAACACAGTCTCTCCAAGGATAGCGTGATTTTTAGCAGGAAACCTTTAGGGGTTATGCAAAGACCCTTCAGGGGCAGCGTAGTGACTGCGTAACCCAGTCTGGGGTAACACAGTGCCTTTCGGAGCAACGCTGAGGGTTTGGAGGAATTCCAAGGCTAACGCAGAGGCTTTCAAGGGCTTCAGAGGTTGACGCAGAGCCTTTTAGGGGCAGCGCTGGGGTTTCTAGGCCCCGATCTTGGCTGAGTTCTGTAAATCCCGTTTGAGGGTGTGGATCAATCATTATTTTGGCCCGAGATTGCCAATGAGCCGTAGATCTAATGTATTCTCTGTCGGGTTTTTAAGATCTGGAACCCAAATTTGTGTATTCAAAAATATTATTAATAATAGAACCCTCCAGCTGCCAGAGATTGGTTTTCCCACATTGGGTTTTTTCGGGGACTATTTGTCCAGAAATAACTGTCACTTTGTCAATGTGTGCATGTGCTTATTCTAGATCTGAATTGGTAGAGATCTGTTATGTCTTTTGTTTCGATGTTAAGTTGAATTTATTTAGTTAATAACTTATCTAAGTAGGAGGAGCTTAACTGGATTAACAGTAATAATTTTTGCATAAGATATAAGATTCAGAAATTTCTACATCGTATTGGAGCAATTGCAGATCTATTTCACCAAGGGCCTTAGATCTATTTCTCTAGCAAAGAGAAAAGGAAGTTCCGACACATTCTAAGCAGATGGCTCTTCATGGACTGCGTGATTAGGATAGGGTAGATGGCATCTCCAACTTTTCGGTTTGGAAGGCAAGGATCCTGATTATCGTTGAGGCATACAATCTAAGAGACCATGCAGAGCAGACTCTGGCCACATCGACAGATGCGGATCTCCTTCGGAAGCATAAGGAAGCTGCTGGGCATGCCAAGCGACTGATTATGGACAGTATCAAGGACCATATTGTACCACACATAGCTGAGAAGAAGACAACTAACGAGATGTGGAAGGCCTTGACTTCCCTATATGAGGGAAAATCAGTCCAAAGAAAAATGCTGTTGGAGACCCAAATGAGGTTTAATGATGACCAAGGGAGAAGACATGGAACACTTCCTCTTCAGATTGCAGTCAATCAAAGATCAACTGACTGCATTGGGTGCAACGGTGGATGATGCTGTGATAGTCAGGACTCAACACTGTCCCAATGCAGTCACGGATGAGTGGGAAACCTTTGTCCAAAGTATCTTGGGCAGAGTGGGCCTTCCAGATTGGGACAACTTGTGGTCAATTCTGCGTCAAGAAGAACTCTGCAGATTCACCAAGAGGTAGCACAACCCAGGATTGAGCAAAGTGAAGAAGGAAGGTGAGGCAGATGCAACCTTGGCATCAAAGAAGCAGCGAAAGAAGAAGAAGGATCTTTCAAAGATCAAGTGCTTCGAGTGTGGTGAAATGGGACATTTTGCCAGCCATTGTCCGGAGAAGAAAAGGGACAACGAAGCATCTTCTTCCAAGGCAGCTGTGGCAGATGATGGGTCAGGAGATGATGCAGCCATGAGTGCTCATGAACCACGGAGGTGGGGTGACATGGACATGTAGAGGAGCTACATAAAAGTGAGGCGGGATCCTTGAGCAACTCATCTCTTGGATCACAAGCGAGCTACGACAGCCTTAAGACAGTAGCGGGACAAGTGGAGTAGTGGGTGCATAGATCACATATGAGGTAGAATCAGAGGCAGATCTGAAGGCTGGGAGGAGCAGCGCAGTGCAAAGCAGCAACAACGTAGAAGCAGTAGTAGCGCAGAGGCTGATGTGACTTCAACAACACAGAGCAGTGCTGCTTATGCAGTGCAGAGTTGCAGCAGCGCATAAGGCTTCAAAGTGACAGCGCAGTGCAACAACAACGTGATAGATTTCAGCACAAGGAGCTGATGTGACGTCAGTAGTGCAGAGGGACTCTGATTACGCAGCCAGAGCTGTAGCTGTGCATCGTTCTTTAGATGCCAACACAAATCTGTAGCCTATGGAGCTTCAGTGATGAGGATGCAACCCATCAATCTTGTTTGTTAAAGATTGGGCAAGAGATTCAGTTGTTTTTCTCAACAACTGAAGTTGTAGTGCAACAGATTAGCAGTGGCAGTGCTATGAGCAACACATATGCAACATATTGAGAGGGTGCTACAATATAGTAGTGGCAGTGGCAGAGTCATGGGTAGCGGTACAAAATGGCAACAGTGGTGCAGAGTGCAGTGGTAGCAGGCCAAGCTTCAACAGCACAGAACCAGTGCCCAAAATCATGTAATGCATAAGTGTGATGTATTGCTAGAGCACACCCTTGATGCTAAAAGGGAGTGTTGAGATTTTGTGTATTTAGGGTAGCTGTTGTCGCACAAAATGTCTAGGCATTGCGACAACGACTCAGATCGGGCGCTGTCACCTTGATCCTCAATCTCTCTATCTAATAAGCTGCCTCCTTGTAGACTAAGGGAGGTAGACCCTAACAAAAATGAAGAAGAAGAACTGGTTGAAAACCAACCAATTCAGGGGACACAGTTAAATGACCAAGTACTTGTTAAGATTAACGAGATTTTACAGATCCAATTAGATTTGAAATTTAAAACCAGTGCCTTGTGGATTCAAAATATCCCGTTATGAAATTAAAAATCACTTTCATAATCATGCGTCAATAATGTTCGATCTATGAAGTACAGACATGTAATTTATTATCACTTGAAATATTCTCGAAGTTAGACTAAGCAATTAATCGCCAATTTCAAGTAATGTCAAACCACAATTAAAGCTCATTAAACGACCATCAATCCCAGCTAAGCATTAAAATACTTCGAATAAACAATTTAAATTTCGAAACAAAAATATCATCGTGAGAGAACCATCAAATTTAAATGTTAAATATTTCCAATAATTCCGAATTAAAATGATATTCAAAATAATTCCGATTCAGAAATATATAGCCAAACTTTAAAGTTCACTTTTGACTATGCAAAATTTTAGATCCAAAACCAATTTATTAAATTTTTTTGACCATTTTCTAATTTTTTTTTTATATTTTCTTTTTAAATCTAAAGTTAATAAAACTAAAAAAAGCAAATATATATATATATACCACTAAAACTAAAGTTCTAAAAAAATGAAAAAGTTAAAGAAGTGTTTTTGGAAATTTTTTATTATTTTATTTTTATTTTTTAATATCTTAAAATTTCAAAATCTAAACAAAATCAAATCAAATTTTTACGGTAACGATACAAACTCAATCAAAATAAAAAATTTTAAAACTAAAACTATGGCAAATTTAAATAAAATAAAAAATCTAAAATCTAAGGCTAATAAAAAAATCATAAAAAAATAAAATAAAATAAAAAGATTTAGATTTTTTTATTTTTTTTATTTCATTGAAAGTTTTAAAAGTCAGAAGATTAAAAAGTCAAAAAATTAAACGTTAATGTTACCTAAACTAAACTCTGAAAATAAATAAAGATTTGAAGTCTAAATGTTTTTATTTTTACTTTTTTTTTTTAATTTTAATTTTTTTAAATATCAAACCATAAAAAAAATCAAATCAGAAAATCGTAAAACAGAAAAGATTAAGCTAAGCTAAAATCAAATGATTTAAAACTAAAACTAAAACTAACGCAAACTTAAAAAAAATCTGAAACCTAAATTTAAAAAAAAATCGAAAATTTGGAATTGGATAAAAATTGGATTTGCCGTACGATTTTTGTTTGTTTTTTTGTTTATTTGTATGTGCAGGTAAGGGACGTACGGACGACAAGGAGGGCGTGAGCAAATACGCTGTATGGACAGCGTACAGACGACAGCGTGAGGCGGGAGCACAGTTCCGGGAAGAGGAGAATCGATGAGGGCTGATGGCCGAAAGAAATAGCGTAAAGGAGGAGCATCATACGGATGATAGGCAACAAGCAAGGAATAACAACGTGAAGAACTGAAGATGTGCAGCACAGAGAAATGGAAGAGCAGAAAATTGGTAGCGTAAAAAATGGAAAGAGGCAAAGGGTGAAGGACGGATAGTGTATGTGGAGGATGGAGCGAAAGGAATGAAGAAGAGCAATAGCAGACAACTGGTAAAATTTGCAGGCACACGAGTTTCCAATAATTTTCTTTAGCCAACAACAAAGTTTCGCCAGTATCACTCAGATTTTCAAAATATTGATTTAGATGCACCTGAGATTTATATTTTAAGCCAAGATCTCGCCAAGATCTGCAATCCAAAACTATCTTGAAACCAGATCTTACCCTCCAGGGCTGGATCTGGCTCAAATCCAAAATTTTTTCTAAGAATCCCCTAATAGAACCTACACAAAACCAGAAACCAACAAACCCAAAAAACTAGAAATATGCACAGAAAACCCTAGTGAATTAAAAATAACGATATTTACAGTGCTATTCTACAAATCAAGAGCCCTTGTGGCCAGATTTAAAACCGTCAGCACAATTCAGAAAAAAATAAATTAAGAGAGAGGCACAAGCCCTAAGAAGAACCCCTGCAAAAAAAAAATTTAAGATAAGCTCGGGGAATTATATCCAGAGGGCTCTTCAGATCTTATCTACTTGGGAGTCAGCTGGTCCAAACTAGGACTTCCCCAAATGCCCAATTCTAAATCTAGAAGATTTTTGCACACTTAAAGTTAAATTGTTAAACTAATAGAGAAATAGTGATAAAACATAAAATTTTCAAGAGTTAGAGATAACTGCTAACTCGATCCAATTAATATTCTTACCCTAAATCCAGTAACCTAAGCAAGATACCTGTGCCCACGATTACTCTACAAGAGCCATTAATCAACAATCCATTAAAATAATCACCAACAGAATATTAAGAACAAGTTTACCATAAAATGCTAAAGAGGAACACCACCATCAAAATAAAACTCCAAAATCTTCGTTTGTATAAGAGCGAGTGCACAATCTAGAGATTAGATCACTGAAAGACTGACAAATACCTTTAATTTATAAGATAAAATCTCCAACGGCTAGTTCGGTTGATCCATGTCAAAGTAATCTTGACCGTTGAAAAATATTTAATCATCTTTTAATCTGGACCGTCGAAATTATAATTTTGAGGAAATTCGAATTTATCATTTAATTTATTTTTAATTAACTCAAAAATAATATTTTTGAGTTAATTACTTCAAAATTTTGACTTTGACTTTGACTTAACCACCAAGGCCTAAGGGTCCAAAATTTCTTGAAATTTTCAATATTCCCTTGGCCTGGGACCTTTAAAAATTTATTTTTTAAGGACCAACGAATTTTTCCTTTGAATAATTTTAACTCACCTAGGACTTAAAATTAATTAAATTTCTGGCTTAGGATTTTTAATTAATTTGGCCAGAAAATTTAATTAATTGACTGAGAGGGGATTTAATTATTTTTTCCAACCCTCTTTACATAAGATAAATACATTTAGACACATAAAGGGGGAATACTTAAGTCATCGGATACTCCTAAAATGCCCTCGAATCCCCGAATCCCCGTACCGGATACCTGCACGTACCGGATTCGGCCCCAATTCAAAGGATACGGCGTATCCGTACGGGGTACGGCGTATCCCGACCGTATCCCATTCAGATACGCCGTATCCCGTAAAACCGGATACGGCCGGGCTCGCGGGTTCAAAAAAGCGTTGTTTTTTTATTATAAAGGGGGGCTTTTGCTCATTGTTTTTCACCAATTGAGGAGGATTTTTCAGGAGAGGGCATCAAGCCTATGGCCCTAGTATTTATATGTGATTCATGGTAATGTTAAATTCTTAAAGTAAAAGTGACATTTTCCTTAATCTTCATTTTCATCCTTTTACTGAAATTTTTAACATTACCATGAAATGACTCAGGATGTTTGAGAGTGGTTCCGACCTCATTGGATTTCATATGGAGAAAGTAGAAATTTAGATCTCATTCAAAATCCAGCAGACTTATCAGTTTTTCAGGATTTCAGGATTGGGTTATTGCAATGTTTCCATCGAATTTTGTCATGTATTAGGGTATGGAACTCGTATTTAATCAAGAGCAGTGAGCACCAATCCCTCTATGTACCTTGATGTTAGTGACATTGGTTGTCAAACTCCTCTATCATGACCCTACGAAAAATGTACCCATCACTCAAACAAAACCTTGACTATCTAAGATGATAGATAAATCTATGTTTAAATCAATGAATTAAGTATGAATTTGTGTAAAAAATATCTAATTTTTAATATATTAATACATATATATTTTTAATAAAATAATATATAACGTATCGTATCCCAGAAGTATCCTGTTCCGGGGTCACCGTACCCGTATCCGATTCTTCAAATCCCGGTATCCCCGTATCCTCGTATCAGGTGAGTTAGGGGAATACCCATTCGTATAGACCCTAAAAAAACTACTCAATTCTACGACTCAAAACATGATCTAGTAGACCAAGTAGCTTGTAATAAAATTATCTAGCCAATTAGCTAGGATCATTCCCAAACTACTTTTACAAAGACTCGATAGAAAACACTAGGACTCACTTGGCATCTTGATGACAAAATGCACTCAAGCTTTGGGGTGAAGCTGGAGGGGAAAACTCTTTCGATCACTTGTGTCGAGAAACACAAATGAATCAGTGAGACAAAAAACCTCCTAGGATAGAAATCGCCACCAACATACTATGCTTACCTTGGTTGTTACATACATGGTGGTCTTACTTAGATCATTTACATCATAAACATGCAGAATGGGTTTACATCATTTATAAAACTGCTGATTGATGATGAAATCTAAATGGCGTGAACACGTCGAACATGATGAATCCCATTTGAAAAAATGGGGGTGTACTGCTATGGGGTCGTTGACAAAGTGTGGTCAACATCTGGCTCTACTTGGGGACACGTTGCTTCATCGAAGGAATGTGAGAATCCATAATCTGTATCCAAGCAACACAAAAAATTACATAAGTAGCGTCCGTCCAAATATCATCATATAATATTAAGCACATGAAAAATATAAGCTCTTATTTCATTTATTACTCTACTTAATAGGAAAAGTAAATCTACTCTAACTACAAAATGAAATGATGAAATAACAAGGTGTAAGGTTAGAGATACAATATAAAGGATGCCCTGTGGCATCAGATGTGTTCAATATAGTGTAGACTGAGCATTTGCCTGCTTTCAGGCAAGTCTGTAGGCTGCTTTTAAGATGTGCCATGGCTGATCTTGCATATTGTAGGACTTTGTCTTATCCGAATGTCAAGTTGCTCTCGGCCATAAGACAAATCAAACCGCTTACTTCTTCTTTTCTGCTTTTTTCTCTTCTTCTTAGTGGGCTGTGATGTCATTAATGAGACCACTGTAGATTTCTTGTCCTTATCTTGAAGATGCTTGTACAAAACATCTGATGAACCTGTAGTGTGACCAATCTTATTCTGAATATACTCTGTCAATGGTGACACATAAGCTTGGTCTTTCTTAACGTCCTTTGTAACCATAGTTAATTTTTCCTTAATGGGAAAAGTGACCTCCGTGTGATGAGATGGAAATTGCTGCAGCAAACTAGGAGGCCTGTGATCTGTTGACAAATCTGACTTGGGTTGGAAATTCTGCATGTGTGATCTTTCCATTTTTCCCAACTTATTCTGAATAATAGTGATTTGATTAGAATGCTTAACATTCACAACACTAATTTCCTTCGCATGACTCTCTTCAATAGTCAACAATTTGTGTTGAAGAGACATCTGAACGATTTCCATGTTTTTTTATTGCTTCATCATTATCCGCTTTCATGGCCATGAAGAAATTTTGCATATAGTTCATCTCCTTCTCATGATTTGCTTCCATGATCGTCATTTCCTTGACATGTTTTTCTTCTAAGGCCAATAACCTACTCTGCATAGAACCAATTTCCCTAGCATGATCTACTATTATTTTTTCTTGATTAAGTTCCATATTCTTAATGAATTGAGCCAGGTTAGCCTCCATATTCTTAATGATTTGAGCCTGGTTGGCCTCCAAATTCTTAATTACCTGAGTTTGATTTAGTTGTATATCCTTAACCATATGAATCAATTTGTTAACAAGATGCTTATCGTTGTCAACACTGATTTGACAACTTGTTTTTGCTTGACCACTATCATGGATTTGTGCTGTCGTGGTACAAGTGGATTCATCTTGAGCACTGTCTTGAAATATCCTGTTGATAGTTGAGTTCTCTACAAGATCAATTTCATTGTTTTGCATAATACTGGGAGCACAAGGTGAGCCACCTTGTTTTATATATTTATCTTTAAAAGTATTGATGATGTGTTGTAAACAAGAAAAATACTCCTCAGGACAATTTTGAAACCAATCGATAACATCATCCTTTAAGGAATGGCCAAAGAGGCGTATCTTGACATCTTCATGATTATATTGTGAAGGAAGAAAATATCTGTTTATTATATAAGTAACCGTTATGAGATGATTTCGAGCAGTGGTTGAATCACCACCGAGAGCACAGGCATTTTTCAAATGGCCTCTTTTGGCATGTCATGAAAAGGATCACCCATGATGACTTACTTAATGAAAAAACCAAATGGATGTTAGAGAAAGAGATCCTTGTTCAAGAAAAGTCAAGAGATCCACAAGAAGCGAGCTTCCTAGTAAAAATTCTTGTAAGAAATGAAAGAATTGGAGTCGCCACTTGAGCATGAACCTAATTCTAAAACAGAAGAAATAGTCGAGAGAAGCAGATGGATATCAGGGGGGATTCTTGTCTGGGAGTAAATAGATGAATAAGTAGAGTCGCCACCCAAACAAGAAGCCAACCAAAATGTCCAGGTGCTAAAGGTGTAAATGATGAAATGATTAGTGATATGACGAAAGATACGATAATGAAAAGATGAAGGGATGAAATGACGCCATAAAATGTTATGCCGTGTGATGGGTAAATGAATGGCGAGGAAAGATTTAAAAGATTAGAAAATGTTGTTAAGACCAAGGACAGAAAAACTCTATCCCCGGCAACGACGCCAAAAAATGTTGTCGCACAAAATGTCTAGGCACTACAACAACGACTTAGATTGGGAACTGTCACCCTGATCCCCAATCTCTCTATCTAAGCTGTCTCCTTGCAGACTAAGGGAGGTAGACCCTAACGAAAATGAAGAAGAAGAACTGGTTGAAAACCAACCAATTGATGAGACACAGTTAAATGACCAAGTACTTGTTAAGATTAACAAGATTTTACAGATCCAATTAGATTTGAAATTTAAAACCAGTGCCTTGTGGAGTCAAAATATCCCGTTGTGAAATTAAAAATAAAGTAATTGATAGGTAACTGCTGTTATAAAAAAAATCAATCCACCACGATGATATTCAATAAAACACTTTCATAATCATGCATCATTAATGTTCAATCTAGGAAGTACAAACATGTAATCTATCATCACTTGAAATATTCTCAAAGTTAGACTAAGTAATTAATCACCAATTTCAAGTAATTTAAAACCACAATTAAAGCTCATTAAATGACCATCAATCCCAGCTAAGCATGAAAATACTTCGAATCAACAATTTAAATTTCGAAACAAAAATATCATCATGAGAGAACCATCAAATTTAAATGTTAAATATTTCCAATAATTTCGAATTAAAATGATATTCAAAATAATAATTCCGATTCAGAAATATATAGCCAAACTTTAAAGTTCACTTTTGACTATGCAAAATTTTAGATCCCAAACCACTTTATTAAATTTTTTTGACCATTTTCTAATTTTTTTTATATTTTTATATTTTCTTTTTAAATATAAAGTTAATAAAACTAAAAAAAAACAAATATATATATATATATATATATATATATATATATATATATATATATATATATACCGCTAAAACTAAAGTTCTACAAAAATGAAAAAGTTAAAAAAGTTTTTTTGGGAATTTTCTATTATTTTATTTATATTTTTTAATTTCTTAAAATTTCAAAATCTAAACAAAATCAAATTAATTTTTTATGCTAACTATACAAACTCAATCAAAATTGAAAATTTTAAAACTAAAACTATGGCAAATTTAAATAAAATAAAAAATAAAAAATCTAAGGCTAATAAAAAAATCATCAAAAAAAATGATTTAGATTTTTAAATTTTTTTATTGCATTTAAAGTTTTAAAAGTCTAAAGATTAAAAGGTCAAAAAATTAAACGTTAATCTACCTTAACTAAACTCTGAAAATAAATAAAGATTTAAAGTCTAAATGTTTTTATTTTTACTTATTTTTAATTTTTTAATTTTTTTTTAAATATCAAACCATAAAAAAAATCAAATCGGAAAATCGTAAAACAGAAAAGATTAAAACTTAGCTAAAATCAAATAATTTAAAACTAAAACTAAAACTAAAACTAAAACTAACACAAACTTTAAAAAAAATCTGAAACCTAAAGTTAAAAAAAATCAAAAATCTGGAATTGGATAAAAATTGGATCTGTCGTACGTTTTGTTTGTTTGTTTATTTGTATGTGCAGGTAAGGGACGTACAAACGACAAGGAGGGCGTGAGCAAATACACTGTACGGACAGCGTACGTACGACAACGTGAGGAGGGAGCAAGGCTGCGGGCAGAGGATAATCGATGAGGGCTGATGGCAGAAAGAAATAGTGTAAAGGAGCAACATACAGATGATAGGCAGCAAGCAAGGAATGACAACGTAAAGAACTGAAGATGTGCAATGCAGAGAAATGGAAGAGCAGAAAATTGGCAGCGTAAAAAATGGGAAGCGGCAAAGGGTGAAGGACGAACAACGGATGTGGAGGATGGAGCGAAAGGAAACAAGAGGAGCAACAGGAGACAACTGGTAAAATTTGTAGGCTCACAAATTTAAAATAATTTTCTTCAGCCAGCAACAAAATTTCGCCAGTATCACTTGGATTTTCAAAATATTGATTTAGATGCACCTAAGATTTATACTTTGAGCCAAGATCACGCCGAGATCTGCAATCCAAAACGATCCTGAAGCCAGATCTTACCCTCCAGGGCCTAGATCTGGCTCAGATCCATAATTTTTTCTGAGAATCCCCCAATAGAACCTGCACAAAACCAGAAACCAACAAACCCAGAAAACCAGAAATATGCACAGAAAACCCCAGTGAATTAAAAATAACGATATTTACAAATTTACGGTGCTAGTCTACAGATCAAGAGCCCTTGTGGCCAGATTTAAAACCATCAGCACAATTCAGAAAAAGATAGATTAAGGGAGAGGCACAAGCCCTAAGAAGAACCCTGCAAAAAACGGAATTTAAGATAAGCCTGGGGAATTATATCTGGAGGGCTCTTCAGATCTTATATCCTTGGGAGTCAGCTGGTCCAAACTAAAATTTCCCCAAACAGCCAATTCTAAATCCGGAAGATTTCTGCACACTTAAAGTTAAATTGTTAATCTAATAGAGAAATAGTGATAAAACATAATTTTTTCAAGATTTAGAGATAACTGCTAACTCGATCCAATTAATATTCTTACCCTAAATCCAGTAACCTAAGCAAGATACCTGTGCGCACGATTACTCTACAAGAGCCATTAATCAACAATCCATTAAAATAATCACCAACAGAATATTAAGAACAAGTTTACCATAAACTGCTAAAGAGGAACACCACCATCAAAATAAAACCCCAAAGTCTTCGTTTGTATTATTCTAGAAAATATTATAGGAGAGCTTCAAGAGCGAGTGCACGATCTAGAGATCGGATGACTGAAAGACTGACAAAGACCTCTAATTTATAAGATAAAATCTCCAACGGCTAGTTCGGTTGATCCATGTCAAAGTAATCTCGACCGTCGAAAAAGATTTAATCATCTTTTAATTTGGACCGTCGAAATTATAATTTGAGGAAATTCGAATTTATCATTTAATTTATTTTTAATTAACTCGAAAATAATATTTTTGAGTTAATTACCTCAAATTTTTGACTTTGACTAAACCACCAAGGATCAAGGGTCCATAATTTCTTGAAATTCTCAATATTCTCTTAGCTTGGGATTTTTAAAAATTTATTTTTTAAGGACCAACAAATTTTGCCTTTGAAGAATTTTAACTCACCTAGGACTTAAAATTAATTAAATTTCTGGCTTAGGATTTTTACTTAATTTTGCCAGAAAATTTAATTAATTGATTGAGAGGGGATTTAATTATTTTTTCCAACACTCTTTACATAAGATAAATACATTTAGAAACATAAAAGGGGAATACCCATTCATATAGACCCTTAAAAAGCTACCCAATTCTGCGACTCAAAACATGATCTAGTAGACCAAGTAGCTTGTAATAAAATAATTTAGCAAATTAGCTAGAATCATTCCCAAACTACTTTTACAAAGACTCGATAGAAAACACTAGGCAGCGCTGGGGTTTCTAGGCCCTGATCTTGGCTGAGTTCTGTAAATCTCGTTTGAGGGTGTGGATCAATCATTATTTTGGCCCGAGATCAGCCAGTGAGTTGTAGATCTAGTGTTTTCTATGTCAGGTTTTCTAGATCTGGAACCCAGATTTGTGTATTCAGAAATAATCTTAAGAATAGAATCCTCCAACAGCTAGAGACCGGTTTTCCCACATTGGGTTTTTCTGGGGACTATTTGTCCAGAAATAATTGTCACTTTGTCAATGTGTGCATGTGCTTATTCTAGATTTGAATTGGTAGAGATCTGTTATGTGTTTTGCTTCGATGTTAACTTGAATTTATTCAGTTAATAACTTATCTAAGTAGGAGGAGTTTAACCGGATTAACAGTAATAATTTCTGCATAAGATATAAGATTCAGAAATTTCCACAGAATTTATAATCAAAGTTTCTTTATAGGTTTCAATGAGAACGATTTTGTATGCTATAATGGGGCAACATATATTTAGCATTTAATCATGACATAATACAAATACAATATGCAAAATATAAAAGATAGAGCATGAAACTTACAAAATTCTCTAAAAAAAAACTTCTTTCAATTCTAGGAGAACATTTCCATGGAAAATACCTTCTCCAAAAGAATTCACACCACTAAAAAGATGACATTTTGGCTTGTTGTCCACGAAATTGCACACCTAGGAATGTGGAAAAAATCCTCAACCCCAGAAGGTGTGCTTTGTGGCAATGCTCAGAGAAGGGGTTGTCACTTTATCCCAACTCTCTTCGTTTAAGATCTCTCATAGTTAAGCTAAGGGTGGTGGTTGCTGTTGACCACATTTTGTCAAAAATCCAAGGAAGCAGGATGCAAAGATGCGAGTAACTTTTTTCAAAAAAGTTCAAAGTCATCAGCCAACATACAGTATCATTGTAAATCCAATTTCTACAAGTTATATTGTAAATAATGCTAGTATGACTGTTTAATTATGTAACAACACCTATATAAGTCTATGATTTTGGCACGAATTTCATCCTCTGCTACACTTGCAGGAAAACTTCACCGCTAAATGCAGCCGTCGACACTAAATATTGGGCCACAAACTTACCTGGCTGGCCCACACATACCCAACTGCCACTCCCCACACACCCGTGACTGTCCCTGGCTGACCGTTGCTTGTCCTGTTAGATCCCTTGATTGCCGTGACTCCCTCCAGGCTAACACTCGGCTGACCACACCCACATCACCGCTGCCATTTTTATCTCTGCTACAAATCTTGTTTGTATATAACCACTACTCCTACATCTGCAGTTGTTCTACTACACCCTAGCTCGTGCTTCCAGCTTATACGTACAATCGTAGGGCCGCTCACACTACTACACAGTTACTTCTGCCACCCTTGAGCCATTGTGCTTCGCTATAAATTCCAGTCGTGACCGTACACATTCTAACAACTATTAGCGCTATAAATTCAACTTGTATGCATGCTAGCCGCCATATGAGTTGTTGCAATCGCTATTATAACTGTCCATCCACCTTTATGAGTTGTTGAATGTTATTAGCACAGGGTGAAGAGTCAGTCAAAAGACGACATTGTGGTATAGAGGCACCATTCGAATAAACCCGTCCGTACATATTTTCCACCACTTCACCGTATCGCTAATCATAGGGTGTCATATATTTCTAATTATCACATCCCTCCGATCATTATGCACAATTAGCTAACACATAATTATATTCTTTACAAGTGAAGTTACGGAAAAAAAAACGTGGAAGAAGAATTAAGTTCAAAAATGAAAATAAAATGGTTTTTCCTAATCGCAAGTTTCGGGAAATATAAAGACAGTTATATTAAAAAGATTAAAAGAAAATTTTATAAAAGACCAATTTGAATTAAAGAGAGAGGTTATATAATAATTGCAAAAAAAAAAAAAAAGATCACTTATATGAACGAGTTTTGAAACAAGAAAGAGTATTATAATAAAATAATATCGAAAGTATTATAGCAAAGATGGAGTGGGAATCTGCTCAGTAATGAAGGGAGAACAATTTTCCTATAAAAGTATTTTAATCACACATCACAAGTTAATTACATTAAGAGGGACTATCCAAGGGAAAAAAGTTAATATCGCTCTTAATACAAGCAACGAAGAAAATTACATAAATATTTGTTAGATGATCCAAATATGTTAATGCAAAGTTAGGATAAAATATTTATTAAATTAGAATATTTAATAAGTATTAGAGAATAAAAATATTTATTAAATTATAATATTTAATAAATATTAAGAAACACTTAGAAATAGAATATTGTTAGCAAAGATAGGACTCTAGAATTTAGTCGTATCTTAGGCTCTAAAATAGGAATAAAGTTAGTAGATTGGATAGAAGATCATTTATTGTAAATGGACACTTGTTATTTTTTCAAGTGATCCATAACCAAATTAAGTTAGGACATATAGCTTATAAATAGGTTAGTCTCCTAATTGCAAATTTAGTAGAGTTTACGTTTGTAAACTCCTGCAACTTTTTATGTAATTTCTTTTCATTATTAATAAAATTACGTGTCTGAGGACACTTCTGCCATTAATATTAATATGGCGAATCGACTATTAATTTCAGATGCCAATGTAGGCGAAACAACAATTTTTTTTGGAAAAAAATGTGAAATTAATGATTTGCAAATAACAGTAGATCATTATGAGTACATATCCCAATTTCATGTTGTAGAAGTGTATGAGATAGAGGTTGACATAATTCTTGGTCAACCTTGGTTTAGAGAATTGGGTGCATTTATTTTAAACATAGAGAATTTTTTTTTGATGTTTTCTTATAAGGGAAAGATGATCACATTTCAAGACATGACAAGGAAGTTAGAATAGATAATGTCCTCATCAGAATACTTTAACGATATTACGAAATTGATACCTCAACTAAATCAAAACCCAATATTGGAAAAGGAAAAGGAGCTTGAGGAGGTCATATTCAATAAAAACAAAGAAAATTCTCATTTAACAGATCATTCAAAAACTACTTGCCCAAGTCAAAAAGTGTAAAACTAAGAAGCACAAGTTAGAACAAGGAAAAGAAAGTTTTGACAAGAAATTCAACAAAAGTCTCTTAGAAAAAATGAGGAAAATTTACAAAAAGGACTTTAACAAAAAGATATTAGAACAATTCAAGTGTTTAAAAGACGAGAAGCTTGAATGACAAAATAAAGTTGAATCAGAAAATGAGGAACTCTTACGTCTCAAAAATCATAACCAAAGTTTACTCACTCAAATTAAGAAACTTAAAATTGATAAGAAATCATTGAATGACAAATTAGAAGAATTTATCACGTCTTCAATCCAAGTTGAAGAAATAGATACAAACTCCGACCTAGTCAATATCACAACTCAAGAAGAAGAGAAACCTATAGAAGTTAAAGCCAATTTAAATATTGTAGTTCAAACAATGGAAATTTCAAGTGATGATTCAGTAAACAACTCAACAACAACAATTCCTGAAGTAAATCGGGAAATCACCACAAACAGATTAGGGCAAGAGCAAATTGCAAGAGCTCCTTATCAACATCTAAATCACAAGAGCAGACAACTAAGCTACTATTATTACTAAAAAAATATTCTCCTAAAATTTTTCAATTTACAAACATTGTATATTTGTAAAATATTTCTAACTCGTTTGTTTGCAAAAATTGGGGTTTTTTTTTTTTTGGGTTTCAAATTTTGTAGATATATTGGGGTTTTGGAATTCTTTGTTTCATTTGTGTCGGTGAACTTCAGGGGATCAATAAAATTTTTGTTGGGGTTTTGTGGCAGATCTAGCCCTAGGAAGGCAAGATCTAGCCCCCATTCATCCTTCAAGGCTAGCGTCTAGCAATTTGGCGGTGATTATTCGACATTTTGGTATTTTGCAGGTTTTTGAATTTTTTTTTAAAGCCTAGAGCCTAGCCGTCCAACCTTTCTTGCCCTAACCGTGAGCCTTTAAGGGCTTCCTAAGCCCATAACCTCCCTCTAAGGGAGCCGTCCAACCTCTTGGAGGCCTCAACCACTCTCCTTAACCCTTGCTGCAACCCTTTTAGGGCTTTCCCTTCTAGTGGTAGCCCTTTAGGGCTAAGCCGCAGACCCTGACGACCTTTTCCCTTGAGCTACAACCCTTGGAGGGCTTGCGACAGGCCTTACAGGCCTCCTCCCTTGAAGTCGTAGGCCTTTTAGGCCTTCTCCCAAGTAGCCACAGGCCTTAGTGGCCTTGCAACCCTCGCCGCTAGCCCTATCAAGCATTTTTTGTCCATTGTTGGGGCTCTTGTGGGGTTTTGCAACAGTTCTTCAACTAAATTTTTGTGGTTGCAGGCTTGGGAATCATTGAAAATTATTTGGCATTGGTTTATGGTAATTTACATCATTTTTTTTTAGTTTATTGGGCTAACACTATGTTTTGTAGATTAACTAGTGTTAAATTTGGACAACTAGGTCCAAACTCCATATTAAGATGCTCAGATTAAGAGGCTAATATTTTTGTTGGATTCCTCTTTCTGAGAGGTGTAAAATCCATATAAAATATGTCTTAATCCGATGAGCAAAACTTATATTTTGAATTTATTATTTTTAATAAATTATATGTGCAAGGTCGGCCAGTTTTGTAATGTAGGCTCGGATGCCCAACAGATGTGTCACACACCCTCATGATGGATATATATACAGGAAAAGTTTGAGAGATTTTCATCATCATCACAACTCACATCTTCCTCTCTCATCTAGGAATACGAGCTACCAAGAAGGACGAATTTAATCCACACGTGTGAAGGACGAAGAGGACAAACTGTACGGTCAAGCTGAAGTACGGATTTGCTGCTGCTAAGGTTTCACAATAACTTTGACCAGCGTTGACTTTGGTCAACGCTTGGTCCAAACAAGCTGAAAATTGGTGGAAGGTTCGATTTATGAAGGCTGTACTACCTGGCACAAAAATCGAGGTCAAAGAGTTGACCGTTTTGCTGCTGCGTTGACTTTTAGCTTGCTGCCCCTGCGTTGACTTTTCAGGACAGCGTTGACTTTTGCAGAGTTGACTTGGGTTGACTCATCTACTGCTTGGAGGGTTGTTGTGACACATGCTGGGCTGGCTGACCAAAGGAGACTTTGCTGGTTGAAGCATCCTGTTGACCGCCGAAACGAATACACACATTTTTCCTGTTTCTGATTTGTCTTCTGTAAGATCTACTTATATGTTCTATCTGCATTTTGCTTACCTACTTGTATGATTGCTGAAATAAAAGTGAAATTGCTTCTAGCATAGAACATCTACAAAACTTTACATGGTATCGAAGCTGAGGTGAAGACAAACTCAATCTATAGCAATCATCATCGTGGAAATGGGTTCCACTAGTCTTGAATTCAAGGAGAATGACAAGCTGACCGGAAGTGATGACTTCCATCCCTGGAAGATGATATTAGATCTCAAATTAGAAGATCATGATCTCTTGGATCATGTGAAAGGAAGGATTCAAGAACCCCCATCCAATGCCTCTGCTGCTGTTAGAAACAAGTATAAGAAGGGAGAAATCAAAGCAAAGCTGCTGATCAGGGAATCCATAAATAAGAGTCTGGTTGCCTACATATCTGAACTAGGCACATCAAAGGAGATGTATGACAAATTGATACTTATGTTTCAGGTAAACAATGTGAACCAAGTGCTATTCCTCAAGAACAAGTTGAAGAATATGAAGAAGGGCCGAGATGAGTCTGTTCAAACTTTCTTTCTGAAGTTGACCGAAACCAGGAACAATCTGCTAGCTATTGGGGAGATAATAGTTGATCGTGAGATGGTTCTCACCGCACTTGGAGGACTTCCATATGAATGGCAAGTATTCACAACTACTATTCTCAACAATAATACCATTCCTAACTTTGATGAGCTTCTGTCAAGATGTATGCAAGAAGAAACAAGGATGAAGGAATTTGATAATGAACGAAATGCTGCCTATGGTGCTCATTCCCGAAAGAAGAACTCTGGTGGTTCTAAGGACAAAAGAAGGACAAAGACTCAAGAGAAGAAGGGTAAATGTTTCACCTGCCATAGGCCTGGACACTATGCTAGAGAATGCCCCTTCAAGGAGGATTCTCCCGATGGTGACGATAACAACAACAACCGAAGGAATGGGAATCAAAGAAATGACAAATCCAAAGGAAAGAGGAAGGCTCACTTTGGAGGAAACAATCAACCTTCTAAGAGGTCCAGAAATACCAGGTATGAGGAGTCCAATGTTGTTGATAAAAGAAATGAGTATATTCTGGTATCTGCTCTCTCAGCTGCATCTCTGCCCGACACTATGGATGTCTGGCTAATTGATAGTGGTGCCTCAAGACACATCACGGGATTCAAGGAAGCACTTTCTGACATGGTTGAAAGGGATACTAATCTAGAAATTATCCTTGGGGATAATGCCACTTATCCTGTGAAAGGGACCGGAACTGTGACCCTTCACTTGTCTCAAGGACAAGTCCTCCGTCTACAAGATGTACTCTATGTACCCAAATTGAAGAAGAACCTTGTGTCTGTATCTGCCATGGAAGACAAAGGATTCAATGTAACTTTCTCTGATGGAAAGGTGCTCATGTGGAAGAAGAGCTTCAAGGAAGCTATCTCAATTAGTTCTAGGGTTGGTACACTCTATCAGGTTGGAGGGAGTCCGTTGGGAGCTATGACTTGTGATACTATCCGACAAACCGAACTATGGCACCGTAGATTTGGAAAGCCCTTCCCGAAGCAAGGAAGGTGTATGTAAGGGCTGTGCTGAAGAATATAACATAACAAGGGGACCTTCTTTCCCCTCAAGTGTCACAAAGACATGTGAGATATTGCAACTGGTCCATTCTGATATTTCTGGTATGTTGCCTGTAACATCCCTGGGGGGATGTTCTTACTATATGACATTTACTGATGACTTCTCTCACAAAACCTGGATCTTTTGAGGAAGCCATCAAGCATCAAGTATGGAAGGATGCTATGCATGAAGAATATGAGTCTATTATGAAGAATGATGTCTGGGATGTGGTCCCGAGACCGAAGGACAAATCTGTTGTCACTGCGGAATGACTCTACAAAATCAAACATGGATCTGATGGGAGTGCTGAAAAGTTTAAGGCAAGGTTTGTTGCCCGTGGCTTCTCTCAAAAGGAAGGAATTGACTATGACGATATATTTGCACCTGTGGCACGATATAACCATCCAATCAATCATAGCCCTTGCTGCTACGCAAGGATGGAGTCTTCATCAGATGGATGTCCAGACCGCTTTTCTGCATGGTGCAATAAAGGAAGAGGTGTATGTGGAACAACCTCTGAGATTTGAAGTTCAAGATCAAGACACTTATGTCTGCAGGTTGAAGAAAGCCCTCTATGGGTTAAAGCAAGCACCCAGAGCTTGGTACGAAAGGATGGATAGTTACTTGATGAAGCTGGGCTTCACTCGAAGTAATGCTGATCTGAACCTATACTTCAAGATTGTGAAAGAGAAGCCTCTCATTCTAGTACTATATGTGGATGACCTCTTCCTGACTGGTGATGACTCTCTCATTCATCAATGTAAGAGGGAGCTTGCTGCTGAATTCGAGATGAAGGACCTAGGACTGATGCACTATTTACTAGGCCTGGAGGTCTGGCAGAGACCTAGAGAGATTTTCCTTTCTCAAGGAAAATATATTGTGAAGCTTCTGAAAAGATTTGGAATGGTGGACTGTAAGTCCGTGTCGACACCGATGGAACTCAACTTTAAGAAGTTGAGGAGCAACGTTGCTGGGCCCGTCCTACTGAGTATCGTGAACTCATAAGGACCTTGATGTTCTCAATGAACACTTGTTCGAACATATGCTGTGCAGTGAACACTTTGAGTCAACACATGGTTGATCATAACATTCACTGGGTTGGTGCCAAGAAACTTTTGAGATATCTCTGAGGCACGACAGACCATGGGCTGAGATACACTGCCAGGAGTATGACACTCCGTGGATATACTGATGCCGATTGGGCTGGCAGTGTGGTGGATCGCAAGAGCACATCTGGATGCTACTTCACATGAAGATCTGCTTCGGGCAAGAATCTAAAGTCGGCAGTCTTGAGCACCGCTGAGGCCAAATACATTGTAACATGTATGGCCTGTTGTGAAGTCACTTGGTTGCGAAAGCTCCTTGAGAGCTGTTCGAGCATGTGCTAGATGCCACCGTTATCCTTTGTGATAACCAGAGGGGGATTCATTTGTCATAGAATCCCGGGTTCCATGATTGATCCAAGCATGTTGATGGCTGGTACCACTTTATCTGGGATATGGTACAGCGAGGCGCCGTAAGGCTCGATCATATAGGAACTGATGAGCAGGTCGCGGATATTCTCACAATGCCCTTGGGGAAGGTCATGTTCCTAACCTTCCGTGAGAATCTTGGAATCGTGGAAAGACCCTATGATGTGGGTCTTGTTGGACGATGAGCTCTGGGAGCTCTGGGGGGCTTTGGGGAGAGCTTCTTGGAGCTATGGGCAACCACAAGGCTAGGCTTGCCAACCTTGGTGGTGTGCTTGGACCCCACTGTTGTGATTTTGAGTTGGTTCACCTCTCATTTTCTGTGCCCAGTATGCATCCTACCCATTGAGTTCAGGGCTCATGGGAAGTACCTCTCATTTGGCCAATGAGGTGTGGAAAAGTTAGAGACTATTAGCAAAGACTGATGGACGCATCGGAGATTGCCGTACTCTCTATCTAGGATGGCACGGTCCAACCACTTGATCTGGGATCAAGATTTGTGAGGTCTGGGACCTCTGGACTGACTATGTCAGTCGGGGGATGATGTCTTTGTGACTGACCCACTTCTGTTCTGAAATAAAGAAGCCGGCAAAGCAAGTTTCGGCGGGATGACGCACGATGTTGATTGCACTAATAGATGGAGTTCTCCCTAGTTGAGAGGGAGTGTTAAATTTGGACAACTAGGTCCAAACTCCATATTAAGATGCTCAGATTAAGAGGCTAATATTTTTGTTGGATTCCTCTTTCTGAGAGGTGTAAAATCCATATAAAATATGTCTTAATCCAATGAGCAGAACTTATATTTTGAATTTATTATTTTTAATAAATTATATGTGCAAGGTCGGCCAGTTTTGTAATGTAGGCTCGGATGCCCAACAGATGTGTCACACACCCTCATGATGGATATATATACAGGAAAAGTTGGAGAGATTTTCATCATCATCACAACTCACATCTTCCTCTCTCATCTAGGAATACGAGCTACCAAGAAGGACGAATTTAATCCACACGTGTGAAGGACAAAGAGGACAAACTGTACGGTCAAGCTGAAGTACGGATTTGCTGCTGCTAGGGTTTCGCAGTAACTTTGACCAGCGTTGACTTTGGTCAACGCTTGGTCCAAACAAGCTGAAAATTGGTGGAAGGTTCGATTTATGAAGGCCGTACTACCTGGCACAAAAATCGAGGTCAAAGGGTTGACTGTTTTGCTGTTGCATTGACTTTTAGCTTGCTGTCCCTGCGTTGACTTTTCAGGACAGCGTTGACTTTTGCAGAGTTGACTTGGGTTGACTCATCTACTGGTTGGAGGGTTGTTGTGACACATGCTGGGCTGGCTGACCAAAGGAGACTTTGCTGGTTGAAGCATCCTGTTGACCGCCGAAACGAATACACACATTTTTCCTGTTTCTGATTTGTCTTCTGTAAGATCTACTTATATGTTCTATCTGCATTTTGCTTACCTACTTGTATGATTGCTGAAATAAAAGTGAAATTGCTTCTAGCATAGAACATCTACAAAACTTTACAACTAGCCTTTGGAGCAAGGGTTTCAAGGGTTAAATGTGAAATTTTCACTATGAAAATTATTACTGCAGTAATTGATTTATCTTGCCTACTTATTTGATAAGTTATTTACAGATGCTTTAATAAATTTTGAAATAAATACAGTTGCAGCACTTCACTCTAATCAAAAGAAAATATAACACATATAGCACAATAGAAACAACCACATGAACACATATATTTTTGGACAATTGTCCCCGAAAAAACCCAATGTGGGAAAACTGGTGCAGCATATGAGGGTTTGTATTTATCTTCAGCAGTGAAAAGATCATTTACAGAAGTCCCGACTAGCAAAATAAAATAGCATACACCTGATGTGAATTTTCTGGACATTCCGGAAGAATTTCTGACACACGGGATGACCTCCTGCACCCTCTGCGTCAATTTGTGTATAGTCCCTGCCTGGACTGCATAAGCTTGGGTAGAGGGCTAGTGCTGCTGCTCAGCGCTGCCTTCCTTGCATCCTCCTGCCTTTCTTCTTCTCCGTCTCTGTTGACTTCGCCCCTCCTCCTTCTGTCTCTGCAACCTCGCCTCTACAAACTCACCCACTGAAATCGAATTCTCTTGATTTAGAATTGATTTCCTTCTGGTACTGAGAATGTGCCTGGCTTGATTTCCAAATGACTCTCAAGCTTTCTCTTATAGTCTTCTCGTTGATGAATCAACGGCCCAGATTATATCCTTAATAATGGCTCAGATTAAAAGATGACTTGATCTTCGTTTTCTAGAACATTCACAATCTGCTTTATTAATACCTTTCAATTATTTAATTTCCCTAAGTTTAGATTTAGGGATCACATTAAAATAATTAATTATTTTAATAAAGCAAATCTGACTGGAATTTGCACAAACGATTTCTGGGTTCTCTGGAATATTGCTGTCCAAGTCTCTCCTCAAAATTTGAGACCTGGAACACTTTCCGATGCTATAAAAATAAACACTAAAGTTTCCAAGCGTGGCCTCAGCCAGCCATTAGTGCCCTAATTACAGTGATAAGAGGGCTGATCCATTCATTTTCAGCTCACAATTTGTGTTGCAGGTCATTGGTCCAAGTCTCAAGTCAATTGGGCCATTAGGCCTAAGGATTTGCTCTCTTCCCTCATATTTTCCTTGCTGTCCAGTTCTTCAGTTCTGAATCATTTTATTACAGTGGTATATTCATTAGGAAAACACTCTAAATCTAAGCGTAAATCCATTAATCAATCACATATGATATTGAAAAAGAATCTCAAGTCACTAAAGATCAAATCTTGGGATTATATTGATTGCATGCAAGTGGATTTAGTGAATGGTTTAATTAGTTTTCAGATCTGATTTATATGCTACAACAATCTACATTTAGCCTACAATAGTAATTAAGTTCTTAACATTGGCATCATAACTCATTGGCAATCATATTCCATCATTATACTGTCACTTGTTTTCATTGGGCTTGCATTTGTTGATATAATTCATCATTTTCTGAAGGCTATAATATTAATTTAAGATCTGATATAAAAATTTTCAGGAGTGTTTAAAGCGCTGAAGATCATCTAATTTCACTTGGTAAATTTGGATAAGCATTTAAAAGTGTAATTGGGTGATTTTTCTACTCCTGCAGTGTTATGTTTATTGGCTGATCTATTGTTCTCATTTGCACTATTGGCATCTATTTTCACTCTTGCATCCTCACATGCAAGTGTTTATTCAAGTTGACAAGTGTTTAATAAGTTTGGCTAATTGCTCTAAGTGACATTGTGATCTCATTGCTACTATCATTACTGGAGAAGTAGATATATTGCTCATTGCTGAATTGGATATATCTTGTGGATCTCATAATCATAAGTGTGATAAGAGAATCTAATTGTGTATGTTGGCATATTGGTTGTGTTGGATGGTGTTGTCATTGATGTCAACCCATGGAGTTGACTGGGTTTGACCTTGACTAAAAACACCAGTCATTGATGTCAAATGGTTAATGAGCGCTTCTTAGTAATTGTTGGATTACATCAAGATAGTAACTTTACTATTGGATGACTGAAAACCTAAGTCCTAGGGTTTGTGCTCCCTAGACTGAGGATGTACCTTGACTTTGTTGAGGGTTTTTGGTAGGTCAAATCATTGAGTTTGGATTGAAGATCTATGTCATTAGATTCTTCTCAAAAATATGTTTCTGTTGATATGTGGTATGCCTCGAAAGGCCTCCTAGTTTGAGGGATATTCACAATTGAAGTTGGTGACCCCAATTTCTGCGCTAAAATCCCAAGTGGTAGTGTCATGATACCTCCTCCTACAATTTTCAACATATGGCATTGTTTATCACTATAATCTCACCTCGTATAAGTTACATAACCTCAAAAACTAAAGACAATAAATCAATCATTGACTCATTGCACTCATGTGTCACCTACAAAACACATCAAAGAGGGTTAGTGTACAATTACTTAGAGTTTAATAAACACGTTATTAACAATTACTAAGTTAAATTATATTAAATTTATTAAACATAAAAAGTATTTTATGACGCCTAACACACACCTAAATGAAGCCCTTCTATCCTCAACAAAACACCCCTCTCTAACCTATAAAATAACACTCATTCTCCTCACCAAATCATATCAAACCCTCAACAATTCAATATTCTCTGAAATTTTCGGTGGTGTCTTTATGTCTTTTGGCCTCCTGAAATAAAGATAGCAAAGGAACTCTCTGAGGCTAGGGCAAAAGAAACTTGGACTAGGGCAATTTCTCACTTCAAGGTAAGTCCTCTTGTTGTTTTGATTATGTTTTATTTTGTATTTTTGGGCATTCTTGTGCAAACCCTCAAATCTCCACTAGGGCTAGGCCATAGGCCTGTTTTGACAGCGATTGGTTTGATTCCTTGGTTGGGTTAGGACTAGCGAAGGCTAATTAGAGGTTTAATCAAGGAGAGCGAGTTAGGTTTAAGGTTTGTTTCTTTGTGCACAGGTCACCTTGAAAGGAAAGAAAATGACAATTGTTGTGGGTTGTTTCTTATCAAAATTCTGAGTATCATTTTGGATCAACATGTGTACAAATTCTAGGTCTCGAATCTGGTTTATTTGAGGATGTTTTAGGTACAGAACACTTACTCATATGAAGCAAATTCTTGGGTCTCTTTATGTCTTTTGCTTAGGTCTCTTAGGGATAATATCCTAGGTCTGTTCCATAATTTTCTTTAGGTCTGTTTGTTAGGGTTATGCAACCTTCTGTTCATGCCTTTAAATTAGGTCTCTGTGTGGTGAGGTTTGAACAATTGCCGATGAACAACCTTTGGTATGTTTTGGCATTGATTTTTGAATCATTATAGGTCTCCTAACATTGATGTGACTTGTGCATAACTTGATTTGATGTAGTACAACAACTTGATCATCTATAACGTTGACTATGTTTGTTGACTTTGTTATGAATATTTTATTAATTATTAGTTAGATATAGTTATATTAGGTTTTATTAACTGAAAGGGCATGATCAAAGATCATGCCTCTTCGCCAAGGGACACCTTGAGGCTATTTAAAGCCTAGGCGATCCCTCATTGTAATCATCTCTTATCTTCATCATTAATAATATATATTTATCAAGTTTACCAGAGTTTTTACACTCCATTGGTATCGGAGCGAGTTCGGTTGTGACCGCTTTCCACTGCTGCTGGCTGCCTTCAACTGTTACCAGCGAAGCTGCTACCGCCACCAGGTGTTGCTGCCACATTCAACACTTCCTTAAAAAAAAAAACGCTGCCACTTCTCCCCGCTTCTCCTCTGCCATCTGCCGCTTCTTCCCCAGCCCTGTTCCTGCTGCCTCCCTCTTCCCGCCCACTCCCCGCCTCCTCGTTGACTTCCGCCGTTGACCCTGCACTCCCACCATCCGCTGTCAACCTCACCTTCCGCCTGTCCCCCGTCCCCGTCAACTGCTACTTCCCCTCTCCTCGCTGCTGCCTGGCCTCTGCAACGCCACCACCATCCACTCTCTACCCGCTGTCCAACTCTCCGTCGTCCCTCTGCCCCGTCGTTCAACTCTGTCAGCCGCTTGTTGTCGCGTCCTCTCGTGTTATTTACGCTGCCCATCTACTCGTCATCGCTACACTGTCCACCGTGTTACATTATCGCCCGATCGTCAACCAGAACCGTCACGTGCTCCCTCTCACATTGTTCCATTCGTGACTTTTCCATTAGTGACTTCGTTATAATAATAATATAAGGGTTAAAATTATGAAACAGTGTGTCGTTTAAACCAAACGGCACATTTTAAAACAGCGTGGCTATATACAGCGTGGCTGTAAAGAAAGAAAATATATATTTCATAGCGGACGGGTATAATTTTAAGCGGACAACGTTAAACACATTGAAACGTTAAATACGGTGACAAGGCTGTGTAAATTATACCGTATACCATACATATTATGTGGTTATACATTTCGTACAGACGGATTGTAAAAATATAGTGACGGGTAATTCTTTTAAAGCGGACGAGTTTTTTCTGTGTGAAGGATTGACCAATAGTGAACGGGCACATTTTTTTTTTTTTTAAACACGATTTTTTTTAAAATTATATATAAAATATATATTATATAATTTAATTGATAATTATATATATATATTGTAATTATATAGTTTATTTATATATTATATAATTTCCATTTAATAAATTATATATATATATATATAATAATTATATAATTAAATTATATATATTATATAATTTTTAATTAAAAATTATATATATATAATAATTATATAATTTAAAAAAAAAATATTATTAATTAATTAATTAATTCAAAAAAAAAAAAATTAATTAATTAATTTAAAAAAAAAAGAAAAAAAAGAGAGAGGAGAAATTGGCAGAAAGATATTCCCCACCTCATACACGCTCGATGTCTTCGTCAATGTCGATGGCGGAATTCCAGAGGAAATTGGGAGATCTTGAGAAACAAATTAATAATAACTCCGAAGAATTTGGAAGGCGATTAGTCGATCTGGAAGGTACAGTTGCAGGGCATTCCAAGGACATCAAAAAGATTCATGATACGACAAATCGCATAGAAAGACAAATGTGGCTAAATCATCACGAGACCACAGAAGCAATGAACAAGCAGAACGAAGCAATGAACAATATGACAAAACTCTTCAACAAGCTAAATGATAAAATAGATAAGTTGAGTCAGACACAATCCCCAACATCTCCTAACAGGGAACCAAATCAACAAAACAGTTCCGCAGATTCAGGGAACTCGGAAGAGCATCAGGAAAAAACCGATTCCCCACATCATCAAGAAGATAGTAATGCAGATTTTCAAAACAAGCAGCTCTGGAATGCATTCGCTAATCAATATCCCCTTCTTGTTCCACCATTAGCATATCAGCGCAAAGCCAAGATTGATCTACCCAAATTTGATGGTAATGAAAAAAATAGCGTTGCATGGCTTAATAAGGCAGAAGAATATTTTGAAATTTATGACATTACTAGTGATGATGAAAAAATTAAACATGCTTCCATGAAAATGGAAGGAGAAGCATATAATTGGTATATGTGGTGGAAAAAGACGACGCTCGCTATCAGTTGGAGGAAATTTAAGGATGCATTTTTTAAAAGGTTTCAAGGCATAAAAGAAGAAAAGTTCTTTTCAATGTTTATCAAATTACGCCAAAAAGGAGATGTGGATGAGTACACGCGAGAATGGGAGACCTTGGCAACACGAGTACCCGGATTGTCGGAATCTCGTCTAATCCAGTCTTACATCTCAGGACTTAAAGTCCACATACAAGAAGAGCTAGAACTACATGAAATTACGTCCGTAGAAGTAGCAAGGCAAAAAGCAAAAGCTGCTGAAAAGAAATTTGAAAGATTATCAAAACCAGAAAAAGTATATTCGAGACGACGGTTTCCTCAATCTGAAAATGTAGATGACACAAAATATGTCCCTGTCCATCTTCGTGAAGAAGAAAAATCTAGTTTGGAAAAACAAAGAATGCGAGAGGGCAAGTGCAAATGTTGCGGTGAACACTGGGACCCTAAGCACAGATGTGCTAATGAAAAAGCAAAGAATCTATACAGTTGTGAAGCAACTAACGACACTAACAGTACTGATTCGTGTATAGAAGGATTAGAAGACAATTTAGAGTTCTCTCCAGAAGTGGAGGGCGAAACTATTCCGCAAGTGTCCTTATCAGCTATGACAGGCATATTACAGCCTCAAACCCTAAGGTTAAGAGGACATATTAAGAAAAACAATGTAATGGTTCTAATAGACACAGGCAGCACGCAAAATTTTCTAGATTCATCCATGGCCAAAAGACTCAACCTCTTTAATTTTCCCATGCCTAATATGAAGGTAATGGTGGCCGATGGTAAGAAGATTGAACAAGTAGGAAAATGCCATAAAGTCAAATTGTAGATTAAAGACTTTCATTTAGAATCTCCGTTCTACACCGTTCCATTACGAGGAGTAGATGTGGTCTTAGGAATTCAATGGTTACGAACTCTAGGTACTTATTTTGCCAACCATCAGAAGCAGTTTATAAGTTTTAAGTGGAAAGGGCAGAAATACAAGTTGTATGGATTCCAAGCCCCAGGAAATCAAGTCGTATCTTCCTCTCCGATGACGAAGATGACTCAAATAGGAGCGCCAACATCTACAGTACAATGTCAACAGTTAGAAATGTTATCTTCAAAAGGGAGCCATGAAGAGTCTCCAGAAGTCAAGACAGGATCCGACCCTGTCGATATCAGATATTTTCACTATCCAGATCAACCAAAGATTGAACTCGAGAATATGCTCCACGATCTTTTTAAAATGTGGGAAGCAAGAGCCCGCCGCTCAAGAAACTCAGGCGTTCGTCAACGTTGTCCGTCATTACATATGCTTTGAGGACAAAGCATCTTTAAGAGAGGGGCAATGTTATGAATATTTTATTAATTATTAGTTAGATATAGTTATATTAGGGTTTATTAACTGAAAGGGCATGATCAAAGATCATGCCTCTTCGCCAAGGGACACCTTGAGGCTATTTAAAGCCTAGGCGATCCCTCATTGTAATCATCTCTTATCTTCATCATTAATAATATATATTTATCAAGTTTACCAGAGTTTTTACACTCCAGACTTGGTGACAACCACATGTAATATGACAAACAACTGATACAATGACCATTGTATACTTAGAAAGTTGACTGATATTGTGTGCTTACAGTACTGTTGCAAGTGATGAAACTATCTATTGGCATGACTTGTTGATTTACATAACCTAACTTGACCATAAGTTGACATCTCAATTACTTTAATGCCATTTTCTTGACATAGCAAGTATGATGACAATTACCATGACCTTGACTCATTGAGAATTGTTTTGATATCTCATGCAATATGACATTTATGACAATCAGTTTGTAGACAAAGCTAATTTTGACACAATTATCAAGTATACAATTTGCTAGCAAATAGTCATTCAAAGGTTGAAGCAACACTTGCAAACAAGTGATATATAATGGGACAACAAGGTAGTTGTGAATAGTTCTTGTGATTGTCTCAACACTGATTTGATTGACATTTGACATAGTAACCTTGTTCCTTGTGTGTGGAAATGCATACAATTCTTGTTACGCTACAACCCTTGTATACATTATACAACTACCTGTTAATGGACAAAACCTTGTTTGATGTAATGATCATGCTATATGTTTGACTCTGACCATTGACTTGACAAATGAACTTGTATAGTGACTACATGTGACAAAAATGACTTAATGATTGGTTGTGGGCTTATGATTGACAATGACAACGTTTGACATGTAATGTGATGGGACATAGTGGCAAAAAGAATTTTCCCTATTTCCTTCGTACGTGTGGGATATAGTGGCACAAAAATTAGGCTTTTGGACTTCGATCTTTCTTTCCTTTGATCTCCTCTATTGGGAATCACGATTGTCGTTAGACCAAAACCCGCAGGTGTTAGTCAACGATCGCATCGCCAGAGATAAGGATCCACGAAAGGCGGTTAGTCCATGTCGCGAAACACACGGGGAGCGTTGGTTTATCCAATGTCCAACAATCTCCCCCCCAACGTGAGCTGGGGTGTATCGAACTTGTGACCTACGCTCTGATACCAATTGTTGGAAATACTGAGAGGGGGTGAATCAGTATTTCTTTTCAATTGTTAATTATTGCCAGTTAGATTCTTCACAATTAAAGACAGATATATAATCATATATATATATATATATATATATATATATATATATATATATATATATATAATAATGATATTAAGAATTAAATAGAATTTCAATCCCTTTTTAATAATAGTATACAATAGATGAGAGAAGGGCACCAACCCTTTTAATGAAACAGGCACCAACCTGTTTGCTAAGCACCAACTTGGACTTTGATGAGGCTCCGACCTCTAGGGCTTCGACCCTATCTTCTCAAGGCACCAACCTTGTGTTTAGGGGCACCTACTCGAAGGACACCAATCCCTCAGTGTTCTTTTTAATAGAAAATGTGTGATGTGCTTACTTGACTGTCATCAACAAGATTCTTCACTGTACTCCACAGGTCTGGTATTCCACAGTTCTGAGGCTAGTGATTCCGAGTTTCAAATCTCCACAAATATGTCCTCCACAGGTGGGTGCATTAGATCTGAACTTGAATCTTTCCAAATTGCTGTAGTTTCGAGCTTGAAAGGGATTTTTGCAAGTCTATCCAAGCCAATTCAGGTGACTGTCAGACCTCCCACAGATTTACAACAGATCTGACCTGCCACAAAGGTTATCGCAGGTCTGAATATTTTGAGCGCAAGACTGAGGTACGATAGTGTGGTCTGAGCTCCACAAACACAGGTCTAAGTGTCCAATAAGTGACTAGTTAATACACCGAGCCTAGACACTTGTTTTGTAGGTCTTGCCCATTATTCCGAAGTTTTATATGTCTACAGGGAGTTGTTTGAGATCTGCACTTCAAGACTATTTTCCAACAGTCCGAGATTAGAATTCCTTCCATAGGTGGCAGTCCGAAGTCTGTTGTCCGAGCTTGAGAAGAATAGCCCAATCAATAAAAATATTCCTCGGCCTCCTTGGTTCACGAGATGTGAACACCTTTCTGTCTTCCTGTGATGATCTTCACTGAATTTTTTGACTCTGAAATGGATGAACGCAGATTTATATATATAGTAGTTTGTCCCTATGGAGAGACACATCCATTGGAAAAAGGGCCGACATTATATGACTGCATAGGTCGGCTTGACTGTAAATATATTTTTTTTAATCTTAAAAATTCAGTTTCTCACAAACTAATGGGAGTTTCGGGGCAAGTAAGAGCTTGTTGGAAAGAGGGAAAAATCCTCTTTAATATGGTCTAGGATTCATTGTGAAAGGATACCTCCAAGGTGTCTAAATTTATTTTTCTTTGTGACTGTCATAAAATTTTAGTGCAGAAGGTGATTGGGACAATAAGAAATCATTAGAGCTTCTTCATCATGGTGTGTCTTCCATGTCATCATATGTCATAGTGCAACATCTATCAATCTTCCATTAAGAGAGCTCATCAAGAGAGCTTATATTCCATCAATGATAATTATTGACCAATAATCTCCCCCTTTGTCATTGATGGAAATATTATAGAATTCTCTCCCCCTTTGACATCAATGGCAAATGGGGTGCCCAAGTACTCCCCCTGTTATGTTGCTCCCCCTAACATACTGTACCCCTGACATGCTGCTTGATTTAATGTGATGCAAGAGCAATGACCCCTATCTTTTGGCGAAGATTCTCAAATGCTTCTCGTGGAAGGGGTTTTGTAAAGATATCCGTAATTTGCTCTTTTGTATTGACATATTCCAACCTGATATTGTGTTCAACAACTTGTTCACGGAGAAAGTGGTATTTGATTGGAATATGTTTGGTTCTTGAGTGCATCACCGGATTCTTTGAAAGACTGATGGCGCTAGTATTGTCACAAAAAATAGTAATTGGTTGCTTAGTTTCTATGTTGACATCCTTCAAGGCTTCCTTCATCCATAGAATTTGTGTACAACAATCAGTAGTAGCTATGTACTCGACTTCAGCTGTAGAAAGGGATATAGATGATTGTTTTTTGCTGAGCGAAGATACAAGACAATCTCCCATAAAGAATGCATTTCCACTGGTACTTTTTCGATCATCCACACTTCCGGCCCAATCAACATCAGAATAAGCTGTCACAATAAGAGTTGAACTCTTAGGATACCAAAGACCGAAATCAGTCGTTTCTTTCAGATATCTGAGAATTCTTTTCATAGTTGCTAGATGGGATTGTTTAGGACTTGACTGAAATCTCGCTACCATTCCTATTGCTTGCATAATATCTGGTCTTGTAGCAGTTAAGTATAGGAGAGCTCCAATTATTGACCTGTAAAGAGTTGCATCTATTTGGGGGGTATCATCGTCTTTGCTTAATTTACAATCTGTGGTCATTGGTGTGCTCATAGGTGCACAATCTTCCATCCCATATCTTTTAAGCATGTCTTTAAGATATTTTGCTTGAGATAAAAACATGCCTGCAGAGGTTCGAGATATTTGTAGCCCAAGAAAGTAAGACAGCTCACCAATCATGGACATCTCGAATTTTTTGGACATATTTAGAGCAAATTCATGGCTCATTTCTTCATCATTTTTAGCAAAGATTAGATCATCGACGTAAACAAGAGTGATCAGATGTTTTTCCTTGTCCATCTTGATGTAGAGATTGCTACCAGCCACTCCCTTTTTGAAACCTTCTTGTTGCAGATAGTGATCCAACTTTGCATACCATGCTCTAGGGGCTTGTTTTAATCCATACAAGGCCTTTTTTAGTTTGCATACAAGGTCTTTTCCTTCAGCAAGATCAAATCCTTCTGGTTGCTCCATTTAAACTTCCTCCTTGAGATCTCCATTCAGGAATGCTGATTTTACATCCATTTGATAAACCTTGAATCCTTTTGAGCAAGTAAATGCTAGAAACATTCTTATGGCTTCCATTCGAGCAACTGGTGCAAAGGTTTCTTCGAAGTCAATTCCTTCGATTTGCGAGTATCCTTTGCAGACAAGTCTGGCTTTATTTCTGATGATTTGTCCATCTTCATTCATCTTGTTTTTGAATACCCATTTTGTTCCAATTATATTTTTATCTTTTGGGCGAGGTACCAGTTCCCAAGTCTCATTTTTTTTGATTTGAGACATTTCTTCTTCGATGGCCTTTATCCAATGAGGATCTTTGCTTGCTTGAGAAAAATTTTCAGGTTCTATTAAAGATAATAGAGCCACATCATCTTTTCTAGGAGTGCTTATCATCCTTCTTCGAGTTTGGATTCCTTCATCTATATTTCCAATGACCTGTTCTTCTGGATGATATCTTTGAACAAACTTGATCCTGGAGGGAGTTTGTGAAGATTCATTTTGAGGTTCTCTTTGAGGTTCTTCATTCTCCTCTTCTTTTTCAGGTTCTTCTTCTTCACTTTTTACAAAGAAAGGCTCAACTTCATGATCTTCAATTCCTTTTTCTAGAAGGCCTTCATCAATCTTTACATCAATGCTTTCCACTATTCTTCGTAGACTATAGTTGTAACATCTGTAAGCTTTGCTCCTAGTGGAGTATCCAAGAAATATTCCTTCGTCAACTCTTGAATCAAATTTACCTGGTGAGTCATCATTTATTTTTATGAAACATTTGCTTCCAAAAACCTTGAAATATTTTACTAAAGCAGGTCTTCCTTTCCATAATTCATAAGGAGTCTTTTCATTATTTGGTCTTAGTTGAGTTCGATTTAAGGTGTAAACTGCGGTGCCAACTGCTTCTCTCCAAAATTTTGGTTGCAAATCGGCTGCTAGTAGCATTGTCCTTGCCATTTCTTGAATGGTTCAGTTCCTTCTTTCAACTACTCCATTTTGCTGTGGTGCCCTAGCAGTAGAGAGTTCTCTTTCGATTCCATGCTCTTTACAGAATTTATCGAACTCTTTTGAGGTGAATTCTCCTCCTCTATCCATTCTAAGACATTTAATCTTAGAATCTTTCTCATTCTCAATGAGAGCCTTAAGATTTTTAAAACATACAAATGCTTCGGATTTATATTTTATGAAATATATCCACATCTTTCTAGTATAGTCATCAACAAATAGAGCAAAGTACCTTTCACCCTAAAGAGCTGGACTTCTAGTTGGCCCACACAAATCTGCATGAATAATTTCCAAAGGTTTTGTTGTTGAGAATTCCTTAGTTTTGAGGCTAGTTCTGGTTTGCTTTCCATGTTGGCATGGGCCACATACAACTTGATTTGGTTTGCACATTTTTGGAATATCCATTATTGCATTAATTTTGGTGATGTTGACTAGGTTATCAAAACTTGTATGCCCCAATTGCTTGTGCCATAACCAACTTTCATCTGTTTGACTTAAGTAACATTTATCTTCTTGGATTCTACTGAGAATGTAAACATTATGTGGTGTTCTTACTCCTTTCGCAACAAGCTCTCCTAAGGACGAGTCTCTTATTTCACAATTTTTTGTACTAAAGACAACATTATGTCCTTGGTCACAAATCTGGCCGACACTTGAGAGATTTTGTTTGAGCCCTTCTACCAGCAAGGTATTTTGAGCCTTTCCTTATCCATTGACAAGGGTAGCAGTCCCTTTTCCAGTGATTTTAGCAGATCCACTTCCAAAGGATACATTTCCATTTTTATTTTTCAATGAGATAAACTTCTTTTGGTCACCTGTCATATGTCTCGAGCATCCACTATCCACGAACCAATGATTTTCTTCACTATGAGCACATAGAGCTAGGCCACATTTATTAGGTTTGAGATTTATGTTTCTAGCTTTTTCCCTTTTGAGAGGGCAATTTTGTTCATTATGATCATAATCATCACATAATGAGCAAGACAGATCAAACTTAGCCAAAGGATTAAAGGAATTGTAAGTTTTGATTTGTTCTTGCTCTTTAGGCCCACGTAGTTGGTTTGGTTGATTATTCAATCTTGGTGCTTCATTCTTATGAGCCTTGCAATGCTTAGCTTGATGCCCAAAGTTTTTACAATTGTAACAATTCCCAAGAAAAATAGTTTGATACCTGTTGTAGTATACATAGCCTGAATCAACATCCTTCCTTGAAGTTGCTCTTTCAAATCTTGGTTTTGAGATGTGACCTTTTCCCTGAGATGATTTTTCTTCTACATCAGCATAACTTCTGGCATTATTCTTCGTACTCGATGATTCTCCTTTGAAACCAATTCCAGATTTGTCATGTTGAGGTCTTTGAGTGTTAAGAATGTTGTCAAGAGCTAGAGAGCTTTGCCAACTCCTTTTGATTTGCTCCAATTCCTTTCTTAGGGACACTATTTCAGCGTCACGTTTTTCACAGATATCATCCTTCTCTTTTGATGTTCAAGAAGTCTTCCCTTCTTTTTGCTTCCTCTCTTTCTATTTTGAGAGAAATTATCTTCTTTTGTAGATTCTCATTTTCTTCAATGGCACTCATTAGCAAACTATCCATGTTTCTTTCATCTTCTATTTCTGAGTCATCATCATTTGTAAATGCCATGAATAGTGTTTCTTTGCTTCCAACATAATTACTTTCCTCATTTGATTCATCATCGCTTTCTTTGTACTGATGCACATTTCTAATTGATTTCCTCTTTATGACTACGAATTCATCTTCATCAGACTCATCTTGTTTAGAGAAGAAGTTCTTCTTATTAAACCCTTTCTTCTTGTACATCATTCTTTTAGAGTCCTTTTCATCATCACTATCATGTTTATGAGGACATTTTGCAGCGTAGTGACCTATTCTTCCACAATTGAAACAAATAAGAGGGTACTTACCTTTTAGCTTAGATCCCCTTTTTAGTCTTCGTACAAATTGAGCTAACTCGTTTTCAGTATCTGATTCATCGCTGTTGTAATTCCATCCTTTTCCTTCTTTTGTAGATTTTGAGGCTTTGAAAGTTGCTTCTTTGAAATTTGGGATCCCTTTCCTCATCTCATAGGCAATAAGAATTCCATGAAGTTCATCCATCTTGAGAGTATCTAGGTCCTTCATTTCTTCTATGGCACTTACTTTGGAGTCGAATTTGTCAGGAAGTGATCTCAGGATTTTTTGAACTACGGTGCTTTCTTCAATATTTTCCCCTAGTCCTTTAGGAGAGTTAACCACTTCAACTACTCTGAGGAAGTATGATGCAATATCTTCTTCATCATCCATTTTCAGACTCTCGAATTGTCTTCCATAGGTTTGAAGATTTGCCTTCTTAACTTTGGAGTCCCCATCATATAGTGAAACCAATTTATCCCATACTTCTTTGGCTGAGTCATAGTTCATGACTTTCGTAAATTCAGAATCGGTGATTCCACTAGTGATGGAATTTAAAGCTTTGGCATTAGCAATGTAGGCTTTTCTTTCATCAGGATCAGTTGGAAGATTGGTGGGAGCTTTGTATCCGTCCAAAACAGAGTGCCATACTTTAGGGCCAAGAGACATTAGATAGTAGGACATCCTCTTTTTCCAGAAACTAAAATTTGTTCCATCATAGATAGGGAGTTTCCCTGTTGCTTCCATGTTCTTTATTGTGCCTAAGAATCCTTCTTCCAGTTGTTAGGCTAATAATGAAGAAGTTGCCTCTGATACCAATTGTTGGGAATCACGATTGCCATTAGACCAAAGCCTGCAGGTGTTAGTCAACGATCGCATCGCCAGAGATAAGGATCCACGAAAGGCGGTTAGTCCATGTTGCAAAACACACAGGGAGCGTTGGTTTATCCGATGTCCAACATCCTCTTCTTTGCTTGTATTATAGGTCTCTTTCTTGTTCTTAAACTAATGCCATGGACGCCTCTCCAAATGAGGTCGAATAACATCTTATATATAGGTTTTTCTTGGAGCTCGAACAACCCTGATGTGGCCGATTTGTCACTACTAGGCTGACTTGGTCGTGGAGGGAGTCTTTTGACTCTTTTGACACATAATAAATTTCTTTGAGTTGATACATGATGCCCAATAGGGTCTTTACATATATGATATGACATTGACTTCTTTGACTCCTAGACTTTATGACAAAGCCCTAGAAGCACACAATGGGTGCTTGACCTATAAATAAAATGACCTTGAGCATGAAACCCATGTTACAAAATAACAATAACAATTTTTCTTTTTCTCTTTACATCAAATACATAAAATCATGATTACATGAGACATTATGAAGACCGAACCTAGTTACATATTTCAACAATGAGGAGGAGAGGTCTCCTTTATATAGGTATTTGAGGAGGTCAAATGGGGGCCTTTAAGAGCCTAGCTGAGTTGAAAAATATTTTGTAGGGAAATTATAAAATTCAAATATGAATTTTCATTTTACAATTTCTTTCTTTTATTTTCTTTGATGGAAATGCTGACCATGGCTATAATTTTCAACATATGTATATATGTGTATGTATTCAAATTTATCGACGAACTTATCAAAACATTTTGTTTGACGATTTTTTTGAATTTCATTGTTGTTGAATTCAAATATGAACTCAAACCAGGTGACTTAGGTAGCATCAAAATTAAATGTTCACCATTGGAAAAAAAAAATGCTTTTATTTGTCAAAGCTGAACATGATGCTCAATATATCTCTTTGCTTTTGTATTTTTCCCATGTTTACCATTTTCACCCAATGTATTGCGTTGTTTGATTCATGCAGTGGTGCTGCTGGAAGGAATGCTGATCGAGTTGTTCTTTATGAAGATGCAGCAAAAAAACAACTCCAGGAATTTATTGCTGCTCTTCATGGATGCCGGTGTATGATCCAAGCTTGTCTGTCTTTCAATGACAGTATGGGTGAGATAAAATCCAGTTTGTTACGGCATATTTTAACCCCAGGTTTGTTTTGGCGGGAGTGGGTTTGATTTTGAACTTTGCAGTGTGTTGATTTAATATTATAGTTGGTGAAGATATTTTTTTCTGCTTGCTGTATGGTTATTATACTATGAATTGTTTTTCACATTGTGCTTTTTTCCGCTGGTGCAGGCAAAGGTCTCCCTGATGTGAGACCAACTATTAAGCATTTTGAAAATGCTTTTGATTGGTCAGAAGCAGAAAAGACTGGCCGTATTCTGCCTTGTGAAGGTGTGGATAAGGACTATGATGCGGCTAATAAAACTGTGAGAGAAATTGAAATAGAGCTAGAAAAACACTTGGAAATGCAGCGGAAGTGTTTTGGAAGTGATATGGTAAACACTTGTTTCAAGTATGCTGTCCTCTATTGTTTTGCGATTCTGCCATTTTATTTTGGTTTGTTGTTGCTTTTAAAATGCGGGCGAACCGTTGGTTGATCCTTTCATTTGTGAGGACCTGCAGTGGTTTAAATTGTGATTGTTCATGTTTACTGTAACAGATATGTTATGTTACTGTTGGAAAAGAGCACTATCAATTAGAGATACCTGAAAATCTGCTTGCAAAAGTTCCTCAGGATTATGAAGCTCGGTCATCAAGAAAGGTTTGCAGTAATCTCTGTAGATTCTGGAAGTTTCTTAGCTAAGTTGCAATCCCATGAGATGTTTTTTTTTTTTTTTTTTTTTGTGTATTTCATCATTTTTCTTTTTCCAACGAGTCTATTCCAAACCATTTTTTAACTAATATTTCCTTAATAGATTGATTGATCTGCAATAGCCGCAAAACCTACGTAATCGAAATCACTCTGTTAAATAATGGACAATGATATGCCAAAAAATGAACATATACAAAAAAACATTATAGTTTTAGAATGGTAAAGAGGTTTATTATTAAATGTTTGTGCAATTATTGTATAATAGTAAAGTTTTTGGGGCACCTTCTGGCCCCAGAATGGGTTGGGCAGACCTGCGACCTAGAGATTGGAGTGAAAGACTCCTCTGGATGAAATTATATCAGTTATGATCCTTGAATGATGTTTTGGAAGTGGAGAACTATAATTCTTTGGAGAAGGAGGCACAAAGCAATTTTCAGTGATGACTTCACATTACGTTTGGGGCAGATATTAGTTTTATGAATGATAATTAGCAACACATCTCATTAAGGGTGATCTAGGAAAGATAGAGAGTAGACGGAGATGGGGGTGAAGGCTGATATGTCTTCCTTTTTCGAGTGTGTTTGATGGGAGTAGGGTTCAGGGTGAGCAAACTAGGGGTTGTTTGATGTTATTGTTATTGTAATCCTGTCATCTTTGTAATGTAATATGAGATAACTTTTCTAAAAAGGGGGCGGGGGAATTATTTATTTCTCAAGAGAGTGTGTCCTAGTTCCAGAGTCATCTGACTTAGAAAATATACCTCCTTTCATCTAATTATGTCTAATCAGTCTTAAATTGATGGTGCCTTCATAATAGGGCTTAATTACGACCTTGAAGGCATGTTTAGAGGTGTCGAAGCAGTAATTGTCGGGCTAATCTATGGGCATAGATTAGGACAATATTTAGTTCAATCCAGGTCTTTGTAAACTCAAAAGTGTTGATTTGTGGTAGCATCAGATGTGCTCCAAGTCTTAAATTTTGTGGAGAGGCTTAGACACATGTATTCCAGATAACCCAGAAATCGTTTTGGGAAATTCCACCCGGAGACAGTTTTATTTGATAAATTAATTATTTTTAATGTGACCTTAAGCCTAAACTTAGGAAATTAAAATAATTAATGGGTATTAATCTAAACTGTGGGTGTAACTTCTAGAAGAAGACAAGGATCAAGTCGGAATGATCTCAACCATTGATTAGCTTCTAATCTGGGCCATTGAATGTCAATGAGAAGATTATTTAAGAAAGCTTGAGGGTTGTGGAAAATACACCAGTGCAGATACTCAATTGCCCAAGTAAATCAATTTTCTTAGTGGTTGAAGTTTGGCAAGAGAAAATCGATCCAAAGGGAGAGCTGTAGGTGGAGGAGAGACAAAGAGTGTTCAACATCAATCCGGGGTGCAAGAGCAGGTGACGCAGTGAAAGGAAGAGACAACACAGAGGTAGGAAGGGAACAACGCAGAGGGGTGATGCAGTTCTGAGCAGTACCCACGCAGAGCTAGTGTAGTGGTGATGCAGGTGGCCTTGGAGGGACCTTCGGGGTCATTTCTAATCTGAAAATTGTGTGAGAAATTTTTCTAATGTTATCATAGAGAATTCTCTTAATTACTGCTGATTGTAAATTGTACAAGAAGATTTTTGTTGAAGAATAATAGAAACCCTCATCTGCTGCACATGTTTTCCCACATTGGGTTTTTCTGGGGACAATTGTCCAAAAATCTGTCATTTTTGTGCTAGTATTTCCTTATTATTTTGCTCAATAATTTTATGGTGAAGACTGCAATTGAATTTATTTCAATATCTACTGAAGAGATTTCTGTAAATAACTTATTTCTGAATAACAAGTAGGAGAAATAATATCAGATATTGCAGTAGGACTTCAAGTGTGAAATTTTCACATGATATCAGAGCAAGGTTGGACCAGAAAGCAGGAGGGTCTACGCTAAAGGGAACTCGTGGTGCTGCTCCAACAACAAATCGTACTCCTGAGGGCTTACACATTCCTTTTGTAGAAGCTGTCAGGAAAAGGAAAAGCACGGAGAAGATGGAAGATCAAGTTATTTCAGAGTTGGCCTCAAGGTTGGAAAGGGAATGTGCGTGTTTATCTAGTTCTACATAATCAGATGATTGGTATATTGATAGCGGGGCTTCAACCCATATGACTGGTGTAAGAGATCATTTCTCTAACTATCAAGAGGAACGAATGGACTTCCAAATTAATATGGGAAACCAGACAAAGTGTACCCGTGTAGGAAAAGGGACCGTAGCATTTCAGAGTCTAGACAGAAGTAGGAGATAGTCTCCGAGCCACAAATGTGTTGCATGTGCCTGGAATGGGAATGGACTTACTTTCAATGTCTCAATTCCAGGACAAGGGATATGATGTATACTTCATTGGAAGGAAAGTGTATACCAAGCATCCAAGCTGGAAGAAAAAGCTTCATATTGGAACTCGATGCAACAGACTATACAAGTTGTAGCTCGAGTCTCCAATTGCATTGGTAGGCAGCAGTCTAATTGGCGAAACAGATCTAAATGATCTATGGCACAGACGAATGGGGCATCTACATCACAGAGCTCTGAGAATGCTCAGAGAAACTGTTACGGGAGTTCTATTCCTACGTACCAAGCATGATGACGTGTGCAGAGGGTGCGTACTAAGGAAGTACGCTAAAGCAACATATTCCAGAAGCAACAAGAGGGCAAAGAGTGTATTGGGTCTAATACATTCAGACATCTGCGGACCAATGTCCATTAGAGCTCTTGGTGGTGGCAATTACTTTATCACCTTCATTGATGACCACTCTAGGAAGACTTGGATTTACTTATTAAATACCAAGGATGAGGTCTTTGATCGGTTCAGAGAATTTGATTGGGAAGAATATAAAAGTTTTGTGCTCAGAAAATGGTGGAGAGTACGCAGACAAGGACTTCACAAATTTTTGCGCTAGAGAAGGTATCAAGAGAGAGTGGACAACTCTGTATATTCTGGAGCAGAATGGGGTTGCAAAGCGGAAGAACATGACCATTGTTGGGGCAGCGAAAGTCATGTTGTCTGATCTGGATATGCCTAGATTCTTATGGGCTGAAGCATGCAACACAACTGTATATATCTAGAACAGGACTCTGCATAGGGCTTTGGACAAGACAACGCCAAAGAGTGTCTTCACAGGAAAGAAGCTGAAAGTGAGTCATTTTCGGATATATGGAAGTGTGGCATACTGTCACATTCCAAATGAAAAATGAAGCAAACTGGATCAAAGTGCAGAGAAGGGGTATCTTGTAGGATTCAATGAGACCTCGAAGACATACAGGATCTACATTTTTGGGAGTAGGAAGATTGTAGTCAGAAGGGATGCAAAGTTCTTGGAAGACAAAGCCTTCAGGAAATCCCGAGAGATGCCTCCTAGAGAGAGATCAGAGTATGTTCCTCTTGTACAACAACAATAGGGAGAAGATCCAGTAGATGGACAACCATCAGGGTCAAGCACCTTCAGTTCTTCTTCCAACTGTCGCATTTGCTCTAGGCTACTTGGATTTTCTTCTCTACTATCTCATAATAGAGAATGAGCCTCTGATTTTGGTTTTGTATGTAGATGATTTGTTTTTGACAGGATCATCTAGGCTCATCAAGGATTGCAAGAAGAATCTGACAGAAAAATTCGACATGAAGGATTTGGGGTTGATGCACTATTTTTTTGGATTGGTTGTTTGGCAGCAGAAGGGAGAAATCTTCCTTGGGCAAGGGAGATATGCCACAGAGATTCTAAAGAGATTCAGAATGCAGGACTGTAGACCTATGGCTACTCCAATGATTACCAATTGGAAGAAAATTGATGCATCTGAAGATAAAGAAGTGGACCCAACCTTATACATGCAACTCATAGGATCTCTCATGTATCTGATCTGTAGAAATTTTTGAATCTTAATTTTTATGCAGAAATTATTTCTGTTAATCCGGTTAAGCTTCTCCTACTTATACAAGTTATCAACTGAATAAATTCAAGTTAACATCAAATAAAAACACATAACAGATCTCTACCAATTCAGATCTAGAATAAGCACATGCACATATAGACAAAGTGACACAATTATTTCTGGACAAACTGTCCTTGGAAAAACCCAATGTGGGAAAACCGGTCTTTGGCTGTTGGAGGGTTCTATTATTAAGAATATTTTGGAATACACAACTTTGGGTTCCAGATCTGGAAAACCCTAGAGAGAAAACTCTAGATCTGCAACACCTGGCTGATCTAAGACCACAAACACTGACTGATCCACACTCTCAAATGAGATTTACAGAACTTAGCTAGATCTATGCCTAGAAACCCCAGATCTGCCTCTGAAAGACACTGCGTCAACCTCTGAAGCCCCTGCTGGGCTCTACGTTAACCTTGGATGGCCTCCAAATGCTCAGTGCTGTCACTGGAAGGGGCTGTGTTACCCCAGACTGGGTGACGTAGTCACTACGCTGCCCTTAAGGGTCTCTGTCTAACCCCTGGAGGGCTTCCTGAAAATCACGCTATCCTTGCTGCTGCTGTTGCTACCTTCATCTGCGCTGTCTTTGCTGATCTCTTCTTTGCTTCATGTGTATTCTAGACCTCGGGATCAGATCATCCCCTTGGT
Source organism: Pinus albicaulis (assembly GCA_034641835.2). Classification (NCBI taxonomy): domain Eukaryota; kingdom Viridiplantae; phylum Streptophyta; class Pinopsida; order Pinales; family Pinaceae; genus Pinus; species Pinus albicaulis. Next base: position 431,468,047 of record CM076576.1, on the reverse strand, counting down.
CTAAATTCCCCTCTCTGCACCTGAAACACTTCTGAGAATTCTTATCAACCCCGCCCTAGAATCTCAACTTAGCTTCAGTGCTCTGTCTCTGTGTATTTTACAAATGACCCCAAGCCTTTCCTTTGTACTTTTCTCGTTGACAAATCAACGACCAAGATTAAATCTTTAATCAATGGCATTAAAAGAAAGCTTGATTCGTGTGACTTAAGACAATTTCATCACATGTTTAATTAAATTCACTTTAATTATTCTATTTTCTTGAGTTTAACTTATGAAATGCATTAAAATAATTGATTAATTTAATATCTCTTAAACCAGATGAAATTTCCCAAATCCATTTCTGGGTCTTGTAGACTAGGTGAACTCTAGTCCTTCCTCAAAATTTGGGACCTAGAGCACAACTGATGCTACCCCAAATACACAAAATCTCAACACTCCCTCTTAGCATCAAGGGTGTGCTCTAGCAATACATCAGACTTATGCATTACATGATTTTGGGCACTGGTTCTGTGCTGTTGAAGCTTGGCCTCCTACCACTCAACTCTGCACTACTTCTGTCATTCTATACTACTGCCCATGACTCTGCCACTGCCACTGCAACCACTGTACTGCATCTCCCTCTCAATATGCTGCATCTGTGTTGCTCATAACATTGCCACTGTTGATCTGCTACACTGCAACTTCAGTTGTTGAGAGTAACAACTGAATCTCCTGCCCAATCTTTGACAGACAAGTCAGATGGGCTGCATCCTCATCACTGAAGCTCCATAGGCTACAAATCTGTGCTGGCATCTAAAGAACGATGCACAACTACAACTCTGCTAGCGTAATCAGACCCCCTCTGCACTACTAAAGTCACATAAGCTCCTTGTGCTGAAATCTATCACACTATTGTTGCACTGCGCTGTCCCTCTGAAGCTCTCTGTGCTGCTGCAGCTCTGCACTGCGTTGCTAAAGTCACATCAGCCTCTGTGCTGCTACTGCTTCTACGCTGTTGCTGCTATGCTCTGCGCTGCTCCTCCCAGCCTCCAGATCTGCCTCTGCCTCTGCTTCATCTGTGATCTATGCACCCAATGCTCCACTTGTCTCGCTATTGTCTTAAGGCTACTGTAGCTCACTTGTGATCCAAGAGATGAGCTTCTCAAGGATCTCGCCTCACTTCCATGTAGCTCCTCGACATGTCCATGTCACCCCACCTCCGTGGTTCATGAGCACTCATGGCTACATTATCTTCGGACCCATCATTTGCCATTGCTGCTTTGGAAGAAGATGCTTCCTCGTCCTTCTTCTTTTCCGGACACTGGCTGGCAAAATGTCCCATTTCGCCACACTGGAAGCACTTGATCTTAGAAAGATCTTTCTTCTTCGACTGCTTCTTTGATGCCAAGGCTGCATCTTCCTCCTCTTCCTTCTTAACCTTGCTCAACGCAGGGCTGTGCTGCTTCTTGGTGAACCTTCGTAGTTCTTCTTGCCACAGGATCGACCACAAGCTGTCCCAATCTGGGAGGTCCGCTCTGCCCAAGATACTTTGGACAAAGGTTTTCCACTCATCCGTGACTGCATTGAGGGCAGTCCTAACTATCACTGCTTCATCTACGGTTGCACCGGTTGCAGTTAGCTGATCCCTGATTGACTGCAATCTGAAGAGGAAATGTTTGATGTCTTCTCCCTTGGTCATCATGAATGACCTCATTTGGGCCTCCAACAACATCTTTCTTTTGATTGATTTTCCCTCATATAGGGAAGTCAAGGCCTTCCACATATCATTAGCTGTCTTCTTCTCAGCTATGTGTGGTACAATATGGTCCTTGATACTGTCTATTATCAGCCACTTGGCATGCCCAACAGCTTCTCTATGCTTCCGTAGGAGATCCACATCTGTTGGTGTGGCCAGGGTCTGCTCTGCATGGTCTCTTAGGCCATATGCCTCAAGGACAATCATGATCCTAGCTTTCCATATCGAAAAGTTTGAGAGGCCCTCTAGCCTATCTTGATCATGCAGTCCATGAGGAGCCATTTGCTCAGAATGTGTCGGAGCTCCCCTTCTCTATGCTAGAGATCTTGGATCTAGGGTACTTTTCGAACTGGGAACCCTCTGCTCCCTCTGACACTTGATTTCCCTCCTTGGAAATCTACCAAATCAACTATGATTCAACTTCTTCTTTGATCCTCTGACCAAACTGCAAGTTTCCTTTGGCAATAAACTCTCTGAGAGGCTGATCTCTTCCCAAACTTTGTCACTAGTGTTAAGGTTAAAAATTTGAAAACTTCAGAAGTTTAACCCCACCATCTCTTCTGAATTTCTGCAACTTTTCTGCAGACTTTTTCTGGATTTGACAGATTCAGATCTGAATCACACTGGCTAGCTTCAAACCCAACCAACGCTGTTTTTGAGCTGCCTCTGTGCAGTAATTGCGTGGGCTTGCTAGGAAACAGCACTGGACAACGTCACCCTTTCCTCTGCGTGAATCTCCTCCTGAAAACTGCGCTGTCCCTTCAGATCTGCTTTTCTGCTTCCTTTCCAGCTGCTTTCTGCAGCTAGATCCTTCAGATGCTTCAGCTGGGGACCCTTCTAGATCTGCAATTGCTCCAATACCATGTAGAAATTTCTGAATCTTAATTCTTATGCATAAATTATTTTTGTTAATCTAGTTAAACTTCTCCTACTTATACAAGTTATCAACTGAGTAAATTCAATTTAACATCAAAGCAAAACACATAATAGATCTCTGCTAATTTAGATCTAGAATAAGCACATGCACACATAGACAAAGTGACACAGTTATTTCTGAACAAATTGTCCCCGGAAAAACCCAATGTGGGAAAACTGGTCTCTGGCTGCAGGAGGGCTCTATTATTAAGAATATTTCTGAATACACAACTCTGGGCGCCAGATCTGGAAAACCCTACAGAGAAAACTCTAGATCTGCAGTACCTGGCTGATCTAAGACCACAAACACTGACTGATCCAGAACTAGGCCTTGAAACCCCAGATCTGCGTCTGAAAGACTTTGCGTCTGAAAGACTCTGCGTCTGAAAGACTCTGCGTCAGCCTCTGAAGCCCCTGTTGGGCTCTGCGTCAGCATTGGATGGCCTCCAAATGCTCAATGCTGTCACTGGAAGGGACTCCGTTACCCCAGACTGGGTGTCATAGTCACTATGCTGCCCCTAAGGGTCTCTGCATAACCCCTGAAGGGCTTCCTGAAAATCACGCTGTCCTTGCTATTGCTGCTGCCGTCTACTGTTGCTGCTGTTGCCTTCCTCTGCACTGTCTTTGATGATCTCTTCTCTGCTTCTTGTGTCTTCTAGACCCCGGGATCAGATCATCCCCTTGGTCTAAATTCCCCTCTCTGCACCCGAAACACTTCTGAGAATTCTTAGCAACCCCGCCCTAGAATCTCAGCTTAGCTTCAGTGCTCTGCCTCTGTGTATTTTACAAATGACCCCAAGCCTTTCCTTTATACTTTTCTCGTTGACAAATCAATGACCAAGATTAAATCTTTAATCAATGGCTAAGATTAAAAGAAAGCTTGATCCGCGTGACTTAAGTCAATTTCATCACATGTTTATTTAAATTCACTTTAATTATTTTATTTTCCTAAGTTTTAACTTAGGAAATACATTAAAATAATTAATTAATTTAATATCTCCTAAACCAGATGAAATTTCACAAATCCATTTCTTGGTCTTGTAGATCAGGTGAACTCTAGTCCTTCCTCAAAATTTGGGACCTAGAGCACAACCAATGTTGCAGGAAACGCCCCCCCCCCCCCGGCTCTAAGCCCGGAACCGCGTCCCGTACGGAACCGTACGGGATCCGTACCCGGAACCGCGGTTCCTAAAAAAATTTGCGATTCCTGCCCGGTCGGAACCGTACGCAGGGATACGCGGTTCCGTACAGCGGATCCGCGGTTCGTACGGCGGTTCGCTGTACGGAACCGCCGCGGTTCCGGTACGGATCCGTACGGATCGCGAACGGTTCCGTACCGCGGCGTACGGATCCGACCATAACACTAAAAAAAAGCGCTTTTTTTAATTTTTTTTTTTTGATTTTATGTGTTAGCTTGGTTAGTTAGTGGGTTAGCTTAGGGTTAGGGATGAAATGAAAAGCTTATAAGCTCTATTATTCATCTTATTTGCTCACTTATGTTTTTTGAGAGCTTGGAGAAGAGAAGAGAAAGAGAGGAGAAGAGAAGAGAAAGAGAGGAGAAGAGAGCTTGGAGAAGAGAGAGTTGAGGAGAGCTTGGAGGAGTGAAGGAGGAGGAGCTTGGAGGAGTAAAGAAGGGCTTCTATCTACAAGATCTAAAGAGGTAAGTGCAAACCCCAAACTCTCTCATTTTTTTTTGTCATTGTTTTTTGTATTTTCTCTCCTCCCTCTCCTACACTTTCCCATTCTTTCTTCTTGTACATTTATTTGCAGGTTGCCCACCATCTATATTCATACTCAAAGATGATGTTTCTTTGGGTTCTATGTATCATTCCCCTCTTGGTTTTGATGATGGTAAGGGGGAGTAGAAATAGAAGAGGGGAACATGAAGAAGAAGAGGGAAGTGGTTACCATATGAATGACCCAATGTCTGATGAGGAGGAAGGCTTTGAAGAGGAAGAAGATGATGAAAACATTGAATCACAAGATGGGAAAGCTGCATTGACACCCTTGTGGAACTATGTGACCAAACTTGAAGGGGGAAAAGGTGGTGGAAACTACAAGTTTTTGTGCTCTCATGGTTGTCATGGAGGAAAACCATATAGCGGTTCATATACCCGTGTGAGGAGGCATCTTTGTGGGGTGATGGACAGTGATGAAAAACAGGGTGCTGTGGGGATAGCAATTTGCCCCAAGGTTTCAGCGGAACAAAGAAGAAAATACATCCAAATAGAGGAGGCTGCACAACAAAAAAGTAAAAAACAAAAAACTCAATCTGACTCAAGTGCAAACTCTAGATTTGGTAGCTCATCTGGTCATGGTGGTTCTGCAAGTTCTGGAGGTAAAAAAACTATAGCAGATTTCCTTAATGGTGCTGGGAGGGATGATGTGGATGGAAAGATAGTCCGATTTCTTTGTGCTTGCGGTGTACCATTCAATGTGCTTCGCTCTCCCTATTGGCATGAAATGGTAAAGGGCATCAATGAAGCCCCAAAAGGATACAAGTCCCCCAACTATGAGAAAGCTAGAACAGTGTTATTAGAAAGAGAAAAAGGAAAGGTTCAAGCAACTTTGACACGTTTTACAAATGAGTGGGTAGATAGTGGGGTATCCATTGTATCAGATGGGTGGACAAATATCAGAAACCAACATTTGATAAATGTTCTTGGTGTTTCTGCTACTGGTGCAGTGTTTATTGCATGTCATGATTCCTCCTCTGTCAGTGCAACTTCCCAAAACATTGCAGATCTCCTATTGCAATCAATCAGAGATGTTGGTCCTAGCAAAGTGGTTCAAGTGATCACAGATAATGCGGCAAATTGTAAGGGAGCAGGTAAAATTATTGAGCGTACTTATCCACACATATTTTGGTCTGGGTGCTTGGTGCACACATTGAACCTTTTGATGCATGATATTGTGAAGCATAAAGAATGTGGGTGGATTAATGAGCTTTACAAGAGAAGGAAGAAGCTCATTAAATTTATCACAAGGCATACAAGGGTAAACTACTTCTATGGCACTTACTCCAAGTTGCAGTTGCTTAAACTTGCAAAAACCAGATTTGCAAGTTATTACCTCACCTTTAGGCGGCTAGTGAAGGTGAGACAAGCTCTAACTAGTATGGTCACCGCTGAATCATGGGAGGAGATTAACACTAATAGAGATGGTGCTAATGCAACAAAGGACACTATTCTTGACATGTTCTTTTGGTCACAGGTTAAATATGTTTTGCAATTCACCAAACCAATTTATTACATGATCAAGTTTGGCGATTCAGATAAGCCAATAATTGGGGAGGTGTATGAGCAAATGGATAACATGTTGGGGCAGATTAAAGACATTGTTGAGCCTAGAGATACCACCTTGTACAAATATATTCATGCAGAGGTGGTAAAGCGATGGGATATGCTAAATATTCCATTGCATGCATTAGCATATGTATTGACACCTAAATATTATAGTCCATCATGGCTTTCTACAACGGCACCCGGGGGGGCGAGCAGGAGAAAACCACACCTAGATCCAGAGGTCCTACAAAAATATATGTTTGCACTGGATAAATTAGTCCCTGATGAGGATGAGGCACACATGGTACGGAAACAGTTGAGCAGCTATACACTTTCCACTGGTCCATTTGGGAGCATGCATGCTATTAGAGATCGAGAGAGTTTTTCTTCTATTGAGTGGTGGAACATGCATGGCGGTGCTACTCCACTTCTACAGAATTTGGCATTGCGGGTGCTATCACAGGTGGTAAACACTTCTTCTGCAGAGAGGTGTTGGAGCTCTTATTCTTTCATCTACAGTGTTAAAAGGAACATGTTGAGTTTAGATCGGGCAGAGAGCTTGGTTTATGTTCATTACAACTTGAGATTGTTGTCCCATTACTGTGATAATGCAAAGAGCAACAAAGACCTTATTGTTTGGGACAAGCATCCAGAGGAGAGAAATTTGGAGGATGGAGTGTTGCGATTAGAGCAATTAGAGGATGCTCTTATCCATGATGATGAAGATCGAGTTGACATGCCACCCCCCACTAGTGCCTTGGTTCCTAGGTCCCATGGTTCAACACCAACAGCAGGGGCTTCGTCTTCAGCAACTGTAGTGCCATTGCCACGGCTTCCACGGCCACCATCTTCTTCATTGCCACCACGTGGAGGCGCACCATCACATACTGTTCGTGGTGGAAGGAGGAGAGATGAGTAGATATTTTCAGTGTTCACAGTGCACACTTTACTGCTTTTGTCATAGATTATCATTACACTTGTAGGCTTGTTGTTAATTTGAACTTTTTTGTGTTGGTGGTGGCCAAGTGGCCTATTTTGTAAACATTATTATTTGAATTTTGGACATGACTAATGTTGACAGTTGCTGGCTTTAACACTTATAATATGCTTTATGTTTTATAATATGGTTAAATGCTTTATGTTTATCATTTATGTTTTATAGTATGCTTAATTTTTAAATGTTTTATGTTTTAAAATTTATAGTATGCTTAAAGCCTTAAATGTTTTAAATTTTTATCATGCTTAAATGTTTTAACTTTTAACTTTTATGTTTATCATTTATGTTTTATAGTATGCTTAAATGTGTTATGTTTTATAGTATGCGGCATGCTTAAATGTTTTATCATGATTCATGCTTAATTATTTGATGTATGTTTGCAATTGCTAGGATCTAGAATCTAGATTCTAGATTTATGATGCTCGAATAATTAATTATTGATGTACAATGGAATCATGGATGTCATATCTATCTTGATTTATGTAAGAATATGCATGTTTTCATGTCTTTTACAACTAATATGGTATTTGGGATTGTTGTTTTGAATATAAATGCAAAAAAATATAAAAAAAATATATATATATACTAGACGCTTCCGAAACGCTTCGCTTCCTAAATTTTTGGAAAATGACGCTTCCGCGTCCCCGCTTCCAAAAAACGTCCCCGCTTCGTCCCCGCTTCGTGCAACATTGAGCACAACTGATGCTACCCCAAATACACAAAATCTCAACTTGATCAACACCAGGCTAGACATTTGCTACACTGCCAATTCCCTCAGTGAGTTCATGGTAGAACCAAAGAGAGCGCACTGGGAAGCTGCTAAGCACGTTCTTTGAAATGTGAGAGGAACAATCGATTATAGATTAAAATACACCCAAGGCGATGACATCAAATTGAGTGGATTCACAGATGCAGATTGGGCAGGAAGTTCGATAGATTGGAAAAGTACCACAGGGTAATGTTTCAATATTGGATCAGGAATGACCTCCTGGTGCAGTAGGAAGTAGAAGTCCGTAGCACTGAACTCGGCTGAAGCTGAATATATGGCAGCTAGCACAGCTTCGTGCGAGGTCATATGGCCTAGGAAACTCCTAGTAAATTTATTCAGAAGGAAGATGGATGCGACCAACATTCTATGTGAAAATCAAAGTTGCATTAATCTCTCTGAGAATCCTGTTTTTCATGATCGGTCAAAGCACATCGACATCAGGTGTCATTTCATCAGAGGCCGTGTTCAACGGGGGGCAGTACAATTGCAGTACGTTCCCATAAGAGATCAGGTAGCAGGCATTCTCACCAAGGCCCTAGGGAGAACAAAGTTTGATCACTTTAGTTTAAAGATGAGGATGGTTGAAAATCCATTTCAATGGCAGAAATGGATGATGCAGTATTTGAGAGGGAGCTGTAGTATGGATGTAGCAGTGGCAGTAACAATGTCATGGGAAGCAATACAGTTACAACGACAATGCAATGTTTGGTGGATAGCTTGTCAGACATCATCAATGCAGAGGGAGATGCTTCAGAGTCAGTGCAATATGTAGCGGGGTGTATTGCTATAGCACATTCGTCACTAAGAGGGAGTGTTGATTTGTGGTAGCGTCGAATGTGCTCTAAGTTTCAAATTTTGTGGAGAGACTTAGACACATGTATTTCAGATAACCCATATATCGTTATGGGAAATTCCACTCCGAGACAGTTTTATTTGTTAAATTAATTACTTTTAATGACCCTAAGTCTCTACTTAGGAAATTAATTAATGTGTATTAATCTAAACTGTGGGTGTAACTTCTATAAGAAGACGAGGATCAAGTCAGAATGATCTCATCCATTGATTAGCTTCTAATCTGGCCCGTTGAATGTCAACGAGAAGATTATTTAAGAAAGCTGGAGGGTCATGTGGAGAATACACCAGTGCAGATACTCTGAAAATTTGTGAATTTAATTTGCAGAAATCCTACTGCAGAAATCTGATTTACATTACCTACTTGTTTTCATTAATTTAACAAGTTATTTGATGAATACATCAAGAAAATATTAATGTAAATACATTGCAGCCTACACAACTATATAGATAAAGTACTGAAAAATAAATGAAGCATTCAGAGGAAGGACACTCCATCAAACTAGAGTTACTTGAGCATTCAGAGGAAGGACCAAGTTGATGTATGAGACCCCTTTGTTTATGGACAAGAGACTCCCTCCATGCAACTATTTGATTGCTGAAGTCTAAGGAGGTGTGCATACCCTAGACCCTTCCAGATTTGAACCTGTACAAGCCATAGTTGTATCAGTAGATGTTTTTCTACAAACTAAACGTTGCCAACTTCTTTTGAGTGTAGTGGTAGAATCTTGATTCAGAAATGCCATAAGTATCGCTGCTATAACCTGAAATGGGTTGATTTTACCTCAGACAATATTTTGAGGAAGGCCTGGCCCCATCCTATTAGTACAAATGTTGGTAAGTACTATATTGTACCAACTAAGATTTGTTGCATTAGGATATGTTTTTATTCTGCCCATCATTTCCAGCAGACAAAAATACCACAATGTAACCTATCAACCCTCAAATACCATTATTATTCGTAATCCATTGCCAATTCGTATTCCAAAGGGTAGATGGGTCAACATTGATAGAACATGCTTTCATGTTTTTTTTTTGTTAATTATAATTAATTTGAGTATTTGACTAAGAGAATACAAAATTTACCCTACAATGCCTTACAGTTCACACATAAACAATATGCAACAAGTAGTAGTTTCAGGATCTCGCCCTTTGTGCCTCTCCTTTACGTGTTACCTTGCATTGTTGGATGATTTCAATTTTGTGCTTTGATTCATTTGCATTGGAACTTAAACACAAGTTACACCATAGTGGAGGGAATCTTATATAGTTCTAAGATATCAGAGCATATCTTTTTGTATGATTTTTTTTGACAAGAAAAATCATAATTTTAGTAAAAGAAACAAAATTATATGTTGCATCAACAGATAATAGGCTAAACAAGCCGCCGAGACTGGTGTTTATAAAAACATGCAAGAGACCAATAATATACAATGGGGAGAAAAACTATGTTTTTCTCCCTTTCTTTTTTTCCACCTTCTGCCATGCATCTTGTGATGGTGTGGGGGAGACGAGAGCGAGCTGATTTTCAGTTGTAGTTGCTCCAACATCCTTGTTCGAGTCAGAGGTTTTTGATGAGTGATGCTGTTTGTTTCAACCGCAGTCAGATACAACTGGTTCCTTTGTGGGTGGGTCCTGTAGTGTTTGTTTTCAAATGGATCCTGTGTGTCTTTTAATTGTGCGTTCGGGACTATTGTTGACTGTTTGTTCCCATCTGAAGTGGGTGCTTTCGCTTCTTCTATCTCCTCTTCTGAGTCACATGGGGGAAATTGCCATCCTTTGGGTGCTTTTTCGATCCTCTTCTTTCTTCGGTTATCTCTCTTTGCTTCAAGGCAGGTATTTTGTAGATGACTGGTCTGTCTGCAAATTCTGCATCTGAAAGCTGAGTTTTCATAGTTTATATGTTGCAGCCATTTATGTTGTTTATGTACCAACTGAATGCTTTCTGGTAGTCCTTTGCTGAGGTCTACCTCAACGTAGATACGTGCAAAGGTGAAGATTCTCTCCTCCAGCCGTTGTGTATCTGTTTTGATGTATTTCCCAATGACATTCCCAATGCCTTGAAGGACGTTGTCACTCCAGAAATGTAGGGGGAGATTATATAGCCTGACCCAACCCGACATTCTGGAGACAACCATAGTGTTTGCATCAAAGTCCGGGAATCATGGGGTGATATAAAGTCTGGTAGAACCCCAAAACCATGGACCCTCCTGGAGAATGTAGTCTCTGATTTCTGAATGCTGGAATTTAACTATGAAGAAGCCTTTTGAATAGAGATGTATTTCGCATTCCACGATCTAGTTCTTGAATATCAATTGAAAGAGGTCCATTGTTTTGGGCCAGTAGCTATTGAAGCGGAAAATAATTACTTGTGCCTAATATGTGTTTCGATGTTCATCAATCTCAGGGATATCGATGGCTAGTTCAGCAGTATGATTCAATTGTTCTACTATGTAAGCCCTGGGGGCATTGCCCTCTGGTTCTGTAAGGGCAGTTGATTTTTTGTTACCCTGTAGAATGGTTCTTGAAGGAGGGTCTTGTAGTATGATCCTGTTTAGAGGTACTACCTTCCCCTGTTCCCCCAAAGCTTTTAGTTTTTCCCCGGTCCCCTATTCCTCCTCGCAACCGGAGATTGAGGATAATGGTGGCGCCAGAAGATATGGTGTAACCCTTTATGGATATGTGGTTTTGAAGTGCTCTGCCTTCATGTATCAGTAGCTGTAAAGGTATAGGTATCCCTGAGCTTGTGTGATTTTCATTTTGATATCAGACACCAACTCTGTATCATCTGTCCATAATACACGATTGTCCCTAACAGGTGTTTTAATAAAAATTTGAAAACCGTTTGTGTTTACCTATTTTGTGGCGTCTGTTGCCCCAATGTAATCTCTTGCCAGGGTCGATGCTAGGTTTATTTGCGAAGGGAGATACCATTTGTGTTGAGGGAGGCCATGTGGGGACATGCCGCATTTTGCGAAATACAGGGCATTTGCAACAAACAGGGGCACGTAGTTGCTGCACCGAAAGCAACCCCAATCCGTGTGTGGGAGGAAGCCCCGCACCACAGAAAATAGGGTAACCAAAACCTTCAGATGACTTGGTGGATAGGGCGATTTGCGGTCAGTATATTTTTGGGGCAGGCATGCAGTTCCTCCCGCAATCACTGAGAACCATCGTCGAGAGCCAGGTGCCGTCGGTCGCCGTAGACGAGAGCCATCATTTGTGGGGGCTCGATGGCAAAGCAGAGGTCGCAATGCCGCCATATGCGAATGTGGGTCTGCCAGGTCAGTCCAAGATCCATAGTTAGTGTGTGTCGAAAGCCTTGGGCAGTCGACGCAGTAAGGAAACCATGCCAGGACATTCTGTGATGGTCGTTTGTGTCCATGGACGATGGCCACTGCGCCGAGCTTTCGTTTTCGGATGGCAGCAAGCTCGAAAGGTGCTGCCGCATAGCTGCAGGTCACCCTTGTTCTGAAAACCCTAGTTCCGCTCACCATTTCGCCTCCGCTCACTATGTCCTTATATCTTTTTGTATGATAACACAAGCATTAAAAACTTTCCATAAATGACACTTCTCATCTCAGTAAACTGACATTATCAGCAGATGCCAAACTAAGATCTTCATGTTTTTACTTATGGATCTATAGAGAATGGATGGTAGATGTCAAAGTATCTTCTGTAAGATACTTCATTAGGCAATCTAACATTAATGTCGCCTATGTTAATGTCATTCTATAAAATCATTTGCAAGATGAAATATATATTTTTGTTATAAACTTATATATTCTTGTGATGCTGTTTTACTATTTTAGTTGATTGGTTTTTGATGATGGACTACTCAGGAATTCACTTGAATATTTTAGATTTCTAAATCTCTTGAAATTCAAATCTTCTAAATGATGGAATGGATTCATCTCCTTCAGACATTTTGTGGATTTGATTTGTATACATGTTTAATGTTATGGCTATCCCAAATTGAATTCATTGCTTATAATATATTTCCTTAATTCATTCAAGTCTTCAAAGACTTGTAGCATAAAAATTCTTCTCAAAGATTGTTGCATAACTGAAATTGTTTTTATTATGTGAAGTAAAACAAACTAATTGACGCAATTTGTTTGTCCATTGGTTTAATTAGGGTTTTCGCAGGTTTTTGACACCAAAGGTTAAACAACTATTACAAGACCTCTCTGATGCACAAGCACAACGAGAAGCATCCTTGAGAGGAATATTGCAAGGTTTGATTAGACAATTTTGCGAGCACCATAGCATATGGCATGGAATTGTTAATGTGGTTGCAGGTTTGTCTCAATTTCCCTATTTTTATATTCAAAAGTTAATCAATCTTAAAAAATGAGACACTTTTAATCTAAAAATGAGTAGTTGGCTACAATTACCATTGTATAACCAATAGAGAGGTGTTTTTTGATGAAAAATGTTTGATAGTTACTTTAGAGCAAAGTATCATTGGTTAATTTGGGCTGATTATAATTGAATTAGAGGGTGCAACTAGTTACTGGTATTTCTTATAATAATGCAAATTTCTATAACATATTTGAGATTTGATGGATGCATTTTATAGCATGAATTTCAAAATTATTAAGAATTTAATCTTCAAATCTTTTCGCACTTTTCTACCTCTTATATATTTTTAGACCACCATAGCATATGACATGGAATTGTTAATGTGATCGCAGGTTTGTCTTGACTGCTCTATTTTATATTCAAAAGTTAAATAAATCTCCAATAAGCTTACGAGACATCTTTAATATAAAAATGGGTAGTTGTCTACAATTACCATTGTATAGCCAAATAGAGAATGGTGTTTTTTGATGAAATGTTTGATAGCTGAGAGCATTTTTATCATTGGTTAACTTAGGCTGATTATACTTGAATTATAGGATGCATGTAGTTATACGTAATTCTTATAACAATGCAAATTTCCTGTCCATTTTTGAGATTTGATGGATGCATTTTATAGAATGAATTTCAAAATTGTTAAGAATTCAATCTTCAAACCTTTTCCCACTTTCCTACCTCTTGTATATTTTTGTAGGTACTTGATATACAATTTATGAAGTAGAAGATGCTTGTGCATTTCATGACTTGTTACAGAATTTTTTTTTAGGTTAAATGATGTGCATTGCCATTTATTTTGCATTTGCTATATTCATATATATCTTGTTAATATTTAATAATAAACACAGGCACTTTTTTGTAGGTTGTTAGACATTATTTGTGAATATGTAACTAGCCTGTGGTGTAATTGGTAAGTTGTACTGTCATAAGTTATAATATATGATAGAATTTCATTTGTAAAACAATAAGGAAAGTAATGAATAGAAAGATTGGAGAGATGTCTGATGTAACAAATTGTGTTGCTATTTAATGAGAGGTGGAGAACGAATGCTCTAAGCTGTTTTAATTCCAGAAGTGTTGATTGGAGAATAGGATGAAGCGTAATATGAATCGTTGAACAATCATGGTGTAAGGATGATAATTTTTTCTTTTAGAAATATGTCTTATTTTTATAGGAAAATATTTACAAATAACAATGCAGAAAGTGGAAGGGTATATACTATATATTGGACATTATAGTCTCTTCCTAAAATCTTCTAAGACAAAAGTATAATTAGAATAATTATTTGGATCCAAAGATGCATCTTTGATTAGTAGAGTGCCCTTACGTAGGAATTGCTGGCATATCTCATTCTTTTAATACCCAGTAGCTAATGAATTTTCTGAAGTGAAAGAAACTGAAACTGAACTTTCACATAAATTCACAAATTATACATAGTATTCTAACCAAAAAATAGCAGCAGAAATAAACTCTGAAGACACAAGCACATTAAAAATATAAACACTATAAATTTACCCAAGAAACCCCAATTGGGGAAAACCTGCAAAGCGTGTGTGTTTTTATATTTTCTTTAGCAAATGCTCTTTCAGAAAATTACAAGAAGGAGGGAGAACTTTCCTTTACTCTCAACAATCAATGAAACCCTCTGCGCCTTCTTTACTTGTGTGTGGCCTGTGTGGCCCTCTCTCTATCTGCACAGCCGCTGTGCAGACAAACTTGGCCTCCTGCTGGGAAATGGTGGACTGGAAAATCTGAAGGCCAAAATGGCCTCTTTTCTCTGCTCGTCTGCGCTGGTAGTGAAGCCATAGCTCTGAACTCGCTGGCTGCAATTTGCTGAAGAGAACACACACTTTTTTCTGATGCCTTTTCGATCTAGCTCCACCAGCTGCCTTATCGCCTCTTTATAATTCGACTTGGGCCCCAGAAAGCACTCACAAGGCTGTGAGTACTTTAAAATATTAGGCTGGCTTCACATTATAAATTGACTTTAGGAAAAATAATTTTTTCCTCAGTCAATACATAGGGAATAATTTAATCTGCTAAAGAGGAAATCTGTGGGCCCCCCTGCTAAGTTTAGTGCACCTCTACTCTAACTCCATTCAGCATCTTCCACACAGAACAAATGGCAAACAAAGAACTATCCTTGTGATAAAAAATGAGTTACTCTTGATTTTAAATAGAATGAATGAGGTCACATCCTGGAGGTAATGCCATATCTCAAATAACATAATATAAAATAGAGAGCGGCAATCCCTAAACAATGCAAAATGCCATTAAACCCTACCTTGAAGCATCACTAAATATTGATCCTCAATATAATTTAACAATTTGGCAAGTTGACATTACCAGAAAATATCTTTCACAGTTTTCGAGTGATGGTATACAGAACACAAGTCATCAAAAAGTACACTCTTTACCAACTGCACCTTGGATGGAATGCCTTGATGGACTATTAACAGGGTGATAACTCTCACTTGTAAGAAAATCAAACATACCAAAATTTCTGAAGTCAAGGCCTCAATCTATACTTCAGATCATTGCACACCCAAAAGTGCATTAAGGATCAGGTTAATAGATGCCCTTTGATGAAGCAGCAAGTGGAGACGTTGAGAGTCATACTAAAGAAGTGGTTGGCCAAAACTTCATTCCCAATCCTTCCAAAACAACCCAATCATCCTAGTACTCATTTTAAATAACTAACTTTGGAAGAAGGCCTCTTAATTCCATAAGTGAATGATGGCTGTAATGAACAAAGTTCGTATACTCAGAGGAATGCTCTGATACCAATGTAAAGAACAAAGTTCGTATACATAGTAAAATGCTCAAAAGATCTGGTATATAAGAATGTCCATCATGGGACAAATAATATATTATATAAGAAATGTATAAAAGATATGAGATGATTACAAATGAGGGTGAGGGTCTGCTTATATACCTAGGCAGGTAGCTCCAAAAACGATCATGTCCTTAGAGACATGCCTCTTCAATACTAATCACTAATTAATTAATCATTATTACAATTATCATCATTATTTAAATTTATATAATTTAAATATATATTTTATTCATAACAATGGCCATGGGCATGGAACCCATACTCGTAAGCAAGAGATCATCAATCCTTCTAGGAGCAAGAGGTAGAATATTGTGAGTCTTCCCATAGAGAATTCTATCCCCGCTTAGCTTGTGAGCTTGATAGCAAGACATCGTCGCAATAGAAGTACCTTAGACCATGCAATGCAAAATGGGTTGGTAAATTGAATGCCAATTTGCTTGTTTCCCTCCTAGTGTCAATGGACTAGATCTATAATAACTTTTAGAGATGACCATATGCTCATGAAGATAAGTGAGCCATGGGTTGAGTAGAGATAATATCATATAGACTGAACACAACTTGGAGCCTACCTATATGTGGAACAATTCTATTACCCATGTTTACTTGCTCATCTTTGCTATAGTCACAATGGTCTCCTCATATTTAATGCCTTCTTATTTTGAAAATTCTTTTGCAACCAACCATGATTTGTACTTGTCAAGTGTACCATCTACCTTGTACTTGATCTTGTACACCCATTTACAGCTAATGGGTTTCTTCCTCGTTGGAAGAGTTGGGTCCTAAGCTTGATTTTTTCCATCGAACTTTAATGTTTGGTTTCCATGGCCTTTTCCTGGTCAGGGATCTCATTTGTCTCCTCAAACAGTTGTGGCTCATAGATTTCTTGAACATTCGCCATTAGAGCGAAGTTGACTATGATCGGTTTATGTTTGTTCTTTCCTATCAGTGATCGTCTCTCAATTATTTCACCTATTTGAACATTTGCAATGGTGTTGTGCTATGACTTGGGTTTCTTCTTGGGATTCTACTCATCCCCACCTATATCTATGTCATATGAATGTTGATTCGGGCTATTTGCATCATATTTTATCGACCTAGAAGACACCTCAAGCTTAAAATCTTCCCTCCCTTCAAGTGGAGCTACTCGAAGCTTGACACTTGAATCATTAGCCACCATTGGTAGCACAATAAATTTGAATGTTGGAGAAGTGGAAAGGTTGGGTCCTAAGCTTGATTTTTTCCATCAAAATCTAATGTTTGGTTTCCATGGCCTTTTCCTCGTCACGGATCTCATTTGTCTCCTCAAATAGTTGTGGCTCATAGATTTCTTGAACATTGGCCATTAGAGCAAAGTTGACTATGATCGATTTATATTTGTTCTTTCCTATCAGTGATCATCCCTCAATCATTTCACCTATTTGAACATTTGCAATGGTGTTGTGTTACGTCTTGGGTTTCTTCTTGGGATTCTACTCATCCCCATCTATATCTGTCATAGTTTTAAAAATCGGAATCGGGTTCCGATTCGGCCGAGGGTTGGCTCCGACCCCGACTCCGACTCGGTATCGACTTGGTCGGTTCGGTTTCAATGACTCGGTTTTTGTAAAAAATACATTAAATATTATTTTTTTTGTACAAAAACATAATTTTAAAGATTTTTATTCATGTTTCCAAACACAAAGCATTACAATATAGACAAAAGACAACATATGATCAAAGTAGGCTCATGAATATATCCATTATATCAAAATTTCACCCAGTGCATTGTCCAATACAGGGTGATGATATAGAGATCAAAACAAAAAACATAACCAATGTCACTAACATCAAGGTACATAGAGGGATTGGTGCTCTAGATTAAATATGATTTCCATACCCTAATACATGACAAAATTAGATGGAAACATTGCAATAACCCAATCCTGAAATCTTGAAAAACTGATAAGTCTGCTGGATTTGAATGAGATCTAAAATTCTACTTTCTCCATATGAAATCCAATGAGGTCGGAACCACTCTCAAACATCCCGAGTCATTTCATGGTAATGTTAAAAATTTAAGTAAAAGTTTCTCCTTAATGTCACTTTTACTTTAAGAATTTAACATTACCATGAATCACATATAAATACTAGGGCCATAGGCTTGATCATTAGAAGCGAGAGGTATTGAGAGGGGTTGAGAGGGGTTGGGTAAGTTAAATAGGATGGGGAGGGGTTAGATAGGGTAAAGAAAACCTAACAACAAATTTAAGTTGCTTTTCAAGTCCGATTTTTGTGAGTTTTTGGGCCCCGCGGCAGGCTGGAGCAAACCTGTCTGTTTAACTCGGGCTAGGCCGAGCCGGTCGAGTCGGTGGACGGCTCGGCCGACTCAGTCACAAACCGGTCGCCTGATCGGTTTAACCGCCGAGTCGGACTCGGCCGACTCAGTCACAAACCGGTCGCCTGATCGGTTTAACCGCCGAGTCGGACCGGCCATCCCTTTGGCTCGGTCAACTCGGTCGGTTCCGAGTCAAATCGACCGGTTTTAAAAACACTGATATCTGTGTCATATGAATGTTGATTCGGGCTATTTGCATCATATTTTATCGACCTAGAAGACACCTCAAGCTTAAAATCTTCCCTCCCTTCAGGTGGAGCTACTCGAAGCTTGACACTTGAATCATTAGCCACCATTGGTAGCACAATAATTTTGAATGTTGGAGAAGTGGAAAGGTCTAACTTCCTCATCAACAAGAACATCTCCACTAAAGCTTGACCCATTGGTGTAAATATCAACCAACCTGTAGGCTTTATGATCGTTGTTGTTTCTTGTGATCATAATTTTCTCGCTCTTTGGATCTAACTTGGTTCTCTAACACACCCCCTCTTGTTGAGTATGTTGTCATTGATGTCAAAGCAGGAGCAAATGCAACAGGTAAAAGTTGATGCCAAATGCAGATGTCGTCATTGATGTCAGGGTTTCGAGGCCATTGATGTGATGGGTTCACAAGATGATGCAACATAACCATGAAACCTTAGTTGGAGTAGAAATTCTAATTGAAGGGATGAAACCCTAACCCCATGGTTTTGTATTCCTTGTGGAGCTAATGATGATGCAGTTTGATGTTCTTCGGTCATGGATGTTGTGGACATTACAGGTGGAGGATGAAACCCTAGATATTGGTTGAAACCCTAGTCCTAGGATTTGAGTTTCTTAGACGATGGAGACACCCTGCCTTTGATTGGAATTTTGAAGCTGCTGATAATCGAGTTTGGAATTGTATTGAAAACCTCTTAAATTGGATTCTACTCGTCTTGCTGAATCCAGTGGTATGTAGAGCGTTCTGAGGGCCTTCACGGTTTGAGAGAAACTCTTGGTTGATGTTGAGGCTCCATTTCTTGGTCATAAACCCCATAGGTGATGATATCGCGAAATCATAAGGGCTTTGATTAAAAATTAAATTGAATGAAGTTATGGCAAGAGTATGCTTTAGAAGGGTTTCAACATTTATTAAAATTAAGTGAAGTATTGTCACGTTACTTCAAAAGTCAAAAGTCAAGGTTCTTGGCACAAAATTCAAATAAATTTGAATTTTTGCACTCAAATTTTATGTATTCTGTGCAATCGTTCAAGCGGAGTTTTGTATTCTGTGCAATTGAATTCACTCTTCTTTTATCTGTGGCTAGGGCGATCCAGTTAATCTGAGGTTGGATCGAAGTTCTAGATGATTTGTCCTCTATGGTCTTGTGGAATGAAGTGATGAGAAATTGTTTTTTTTTTGGGAATCGTTATTTGCATGTGGTCTTTGTATGGCACAGATCTTCTTGGGGTCCATCTCTTCTGTGGCTTTAACCTCTGAATGATCTTCTGCAATTTGATATATTGAACACAAATCGAATCTTGTGATTAATGTGCTCTGCGTTCATGTTGAAAGGCCAGAAAAATTACTCGTGAAAAGTTGTGATTGACTCTGAGTTGAAGGAAGTCTCTTTTGCACAATATTGAAATTTGAATGGTTGATCAATCTCTTCAAAACTATATGAATATATATATCCTCTGCAGACCCTGTATATTGCAGCTCTTCACTAAGCCTGTGGCCCTTTGAATGATCATTTGCAATTGACTTCATTGATCCATTTCTTATCTGCGGCTAGGGCTTCCAAGATTGCCTGTAGGGTTTTCTATGCTTATGCATGGTTTCGCTGGGGTATCTTCTCTTGCAGGTGTAAATAAATAATCATTTGAAGATACGGCGAAGACTACTGCCCAAAGAACTGAAGCTCTGGATTATTGCATTCATTGGAAAATAAAATTGCGGTGATAGAATCATTTGGCATATTCATTGCACTGAACCAGCTCCTCTCAAATCTCTGAAGCAGTATGGTTAAGAGCTTGAGTGGGCCTAATGTTTAAGAGCATGTGTTTCCTCCTAAGAGGTCACAGGTTCAAAACCAGAGGGGGTAGAGTATATATGCCTTCGTAGACTTAGCGGTCAAATCATTGTGCAGAGGTGGGTCCCTTGTGCCACAAACAAGGGGGTCTCATACACCAATTTGGCGTTTGGCTTGGCTGTGAACTTAAAATTGGATAATAATAATAATAATCATTTACTATTAATAAGATCTGAGTACATTGAAGGTACAGGACTCCTTTGAAGCTCTCCGGCCTCATCTAAGGGCACTTTTTCAGGGCCTAATTACTACATCAAGGACCTGAATTTCGGATTGTGTAAGATTGAAGACTGAAGAAGTTATGTGTCCTACAGTAAGGTCACACGCTTATTTCTCAAGCAGTCGGATGCGTTAATTTTGTTTCTGTTGATGATCCACTGTTGCTGCCCTTTACTATAGCAAGGAACAGTTAAAGTCTCACATTGGAGCAACGCATATATATATATATATATATATATATATATATATATATATATATAGTAAGACATATCTTTCTTAATCGACCTATTATTTGGACAACATACAACAATAGAAATTAGCATGATCATCTAACATCCAATCATACAGTGCAGCTAAGTCTTGTGCAAATACATCTACCTGTTCCAAGTGCAAAAGCAGTCCAGTTTAAAGGTTGTTTACAGCAAGTTTGGTACTGCAACAGTAATACAGTCATCAAAGAGAGCATTTGATCTGTTGAAGGGATATGCATCATGACAGTGAGACCTTGTTGAATTAGTAACAGTAAGATCAAAACATTTCATCATCTCACAAGTGTTGCAGAGCAGATCCCAAAATCTCCATAACAGTAAGGGAGAGGCACGATACAGTTGCAATAAGTGTTTAATCATCCTTCAAGAAGTGTGGGTCTTGGCTAGAAATTGTGGTGACTTGAAGATTTGACAAGTAGCCTTAATGAAGGAGTTTTCAATCTCTGAGCAATTCACAATAATTATTGTCTTCCATCATTCTGACGAGCAGACCAATTGTAAAGAATAGTATTTATTGGCATAAGACAGAACGCCCTTAAAGGGCACATATCTCCATAAGAATTTAGGAGTGTTGAAGTTCTATTGTTCTGAAAATTTGATCATATCTGAAATATTGTAGTGCATTTTTGATAGTACAACAGTTACAATAATCCTGTATGGTTACAACAGTGAAAGTCTGCACGCTACTGGAGTTTTATTTTCAGATCATGGTCTATTCTCTATAGATTCAGATGTGTCTTTTTGGAGTAGACAAGTGATCTGTTCTGTTAAGAACAGTCATAAGGTGTTGAACAGATACAGGGGTTCGATATAGTGAGGGAAGCAATGGAGCAGAGATAAGTAAATAGTGGCAGCGTGTTGATGTGACTGACATTGCAGCAGGGCACTGAAGTGGCAGAAGCAGCAGTTTGGGCAAAGGCAACAACAATGATAGATGGTGGGAGAGTGGAGCGGTGGTGCAGGTCTATGGTAGCAGCAATATGTGGAGCTGTGGAAGCAGCAGCTGAAAGAATGGCAACAACAATATTGAGTGTGGACAGAAGCAGAGATTGAGGACAGTAGCAGCAGTGTAGCAACAGAGGCAGTGTTGACAGAAGCAGAGATTGAGGATAGTGAGTTTAGCACCGAGCAACAATTGTGGTAGCAGTAATTGTAAAGGAGACTGAAGACTCCTGCAGACTTAGCCTGCATATCTTCAGACTTGGGAGTCTTGCACTTCCTTCCAGCACAACTGGTAAATTGTGTATGTAATCATACATGTAAAAAAGCTTGGTTTGACAACATTTTTCTGGTGTATTGTCTCTCATATGATGTGATTTCTTGTGTTTCATGTTTATTGCTCTGAAAGAATGTTTAAGTTAACTCACCAATTGTAAAATCAGGGAAATACTGATTCAGCCCCTTCTCAGTATTTCCAACGCCTCCTAACCCCAGCCCAAAGCATAGGATTGAAGGAGGTGGTTACTATGCGGACCCAAGATCCAAGGTAGTGTTATGGAAATGGGGTCTAAGAATTTCAATCCTTTCCAATCCTTTCTAGACGATTCTGACAATATAAATTTTGCCCCGATATGAACTCCGGATCGAAATTATGACCGTTTGAAGTTTAAGGCCATGTCATCAACCCATCACGTGGCGTCCACGTGGTCCACATGACGCCTCATGGTTGTCCCATTCGATGTGCTCTCTGTCACTCGACAGTGCTGTATTGGCTACCGACCCATTCATGTTCCACTCATACATAAGCACATCGACGACCGTCGACCCCTCTCCATGCGTCCTTACGGAATATGTAGCTATGTGCACTCAACCCACTATTGCCGCGTCACCTTAGAGGTAACCAACCTGACAAAAACTCCACCACACTAAGTTATTAAACTGTCGAGGTCCAAGGTTCTATGGCTTTGCCACATCTTCTCAAAGAAAATTCCAGACTAAGAAGAAATGCCCTCTCGTAAGAACTCCACCTTGGAGAAAATAGTGTCGGAGGAAACTCCTATCCCAGAGGAAACCGTCCTTGACGGAAACTCCCTCTAAGGAAACTCCACTTCTGAGGAAACCTTTCTCGATAAAAACTCCCTCGGAGGGAACTCCATCTCGGAAGAAACCTTTCTCTGTGGAAACTCCCTCGGAGGAAACTCCACCTCAGAAGAAACCTTTTCTGGCGGAAACTTTGGAGAAAACTCAATCTCGGAAGAAAGTCCATCTCGCCGAAAACTCCTTGGCGGAAACTATCTCAAAGAAAACTTCGAGAGACCACACGCTAAAATGTTGAGACTGAGATTTTGTCAGCAGTTAAAAGAAGGAACATTCGTTAAGAGACGAAGATCACCCCCCCACCCCAGATATTTGTCAAGTTATTGCGCGAAGATGGACTTGAAGTACCATAGCTAACGAAAATATTTTCCGGTCTCGAAATAGACTCTCGGAGGATTATGTTGGCCAAAACAATCTCGGAAGTTTGGGAGACGCAAAGCTGTGAGAACTTGCGAGATCCGAGATTTCGAGATCTTGGTCACGAAAAAAGGCTCGTATGAACTGGAGTTTAAAGGTGTTGAGGGCTAGTGATAGTGTGGCCACGTCTATTATCAGGTATACGTCGTACTAGAAGAGTCTTAACATACCCCTCGACCATGGTGGTTCTGTGAACATTTGAGCCTAACTCCAGAACTCGGCCCATCCCCTTTAAAGTGTTTGCATGGTTCACTTTGGAGCTCTCTCTCCTGAGCTTTCAATAGGGCCTGCCCGACCCATTTGACCTTACATACATATAGGTTAAGCTATCCTTCATGAGCTCAAAATTAATGAAATAGGGTTTAATAACAAGACAAGGACTTGCCCATTTAAATATATAGGACAAGCACCTTAGTGCCCTTCACCAAATCACAAGGAACTTAACCAATGTCCTCAATTGCATCTTAAATACAAAATCATGCTATTACCAGTGGTACACACAACACATACATAGAGTTATACACTTTACATGCCAACGACCAATTTGATTGAATTTCATGAACACACACAGAGATTCATTTAGTCATCAGAATAAAAATCACTGTTACACATGGTCACACAATGCACACAGAATTTCAGCCATTCCTTCAAGCATTTACGCAAGGAATCTAGTATCTATCAACACACAAAAAATCACATTTCTCAACTAACATAAGCTTGTAGCCAACATGTTGAGCATGTACATGTCATTCAAACCTTAGAAACACAGTTAGATAACTTATCATTATAAGACAAATGATTGGCAATTGGGAGTGGGACTTCAACTCTCCATCGAACCATAAACAAGTTGCAACCAAGTCTTTTTTGCAGTTGTCACCCTTGAGCCGGGTTCCAAAGCTTGAGGTAGGCTGCTTTCAGAGGAGTTTTAAACAAAATTATCAGTTGAAACTTGGTGTCTCAACGCTGAGTCACCTCCACCCACCAACTATCAAAACCAAGAGAACATGATGAACCACTTCATGGGCATATAACCTCCCTTTGCTTGGAAGATTAAATTAGTATCGTCGGCTGAAACCGTGTCTCAAGACCACAATGCCTTCACCCACCAATAATTCAAATTTTTATCACTAGGTAGGGAATGCTTTCTTTTATACAAAGGGTCTTATATTACATCATCCCAACATCTCTAGGGATTTAGTCACAAAGAGTCTCAATTCAGATATGGATAAAGAGATATATAGTTAATGAGATGGACGATTTATCAACCATGTTACCTTTGAAAGAGTAAGCGTGCACATCCCATCCGCTTAGTGGAATCTTCCACTTGTGTTTTCAACCCAAATCCCATGGAATTACAATAAAGTGTTATCAACCCACTCAGCATGTGTGCCTCCACCTTTTAAAGGTTATCAACCAACAAGGTCTCCAGTCGATTTGTCAAGTTTGTGAGGCATAGCCATTACTCTGTGATTATCAGTCATCAATCCCTGCGGGCTTCTCAACTGGCTATCATCAGAGTTTCTCTTCTTGAATTCTCTCAGTTGTTGAACGTTCTCTGCCCTCCCAATGATGTGCTTGATCCTCAAGAGCCTCTCGGCCTCCTCATTTCCTCTTTCCCTTCCTCTGCCCACACACGTGACTTTTGTATGGTCATCTTTCCTCCCAGAGCCTTCCTCAACCTCCTTTTTTTTCTCAGTTCATATCCCTCCTCCACCTCCTCTCTTCCTTTAGCGTCTGAGAGGATTTTGCTAGCCCGCATACCTCTCCTGTCATTCTCCGTTCTCAGTCCATAAAGGAGTTTACCTTGGGCAATGTGGCCCTTCTTCTTCATTAATTGTTGTCCTTTTTTTGCTTGTAGTCATGCCCAAAAGACACATGGGCCTGTCCTTCATTTTTCCAGCTGAATTTAGTAACACAGTCAACACCATTAACACCACTCAGTCAACCCATGACTGATATTTAAAACAACCAACTCCTCAAGCAATATCTCTCCTCAAACATTGGAATATGTGTCCCTTCTCAACCATTTTTAATTTTTGTAATTACATAATTACAAGGGAATTATTTACAATGCTTACAAGGGAAATTAACCCACAAGGGATGTCACAGACTCTTTTCATTTGTAATACAAGCATAGGCATTCAATGTTGTCGAAAGCAGGGGTGAAGCTGGGGGTGTTTTTGAGAAGTGAAGTGTTTGAAGTGTCAATTTCCAAAAATATTTGTAAGCAAAGTGTTTTAGAAGCATTTATTAGTTACAACTGTGACCTTTATATTCCACCTTTTAGTCACCCCCATCCCTTTAGCTAATCATGCCCTCCTTTCTTTCTCTTGAAAGAAGTGAAACTAGATGGAAAATAATCTCAAGCTAGAAGGGACAAGCATCAAACTTTGCAAGGATGAAGGGTTTGGGCTTTATCTGTTTGCATCTGATAAAGTGTCGAAGTAAAAGGGTTTGCACTCTCTCAATTGATGCCCAATTTACCTCCAATAAACAAGGTTCCAAAACTCTTAACCACAGAGGAATGTACGTCAAATAAGGGAATCCATGAGAGACATATTTGACGAAATGTCCTGAAAACAATGATAGAAATACCATCTCTCAAGCCGCAACTAAGGATCCATAACCTCTGTTAACTCGAGGTTGACAATCATGTTAGAGACTAAAGTGAGGCCCTAAGAATTATACCCCCCAATGAGCGTAAGTGTTGGTGACATAAATCTCCTCTCCCCTAAGAAATAAATGGTGGTATAGTAGAGTCTTGTTTGACACATTGAAGATCATCACCTTGGTTTTACCCATGTTGACCATCAAATGTCGATCACAAGGAAGTGCCAAGGCATCTAGTTGTCTCTACAACCCCTCTTGAGATGAGGTCAAGAGTATCATGTCATCTGCAAAGAGCACTGCAAGGATCAAGTCTTGGTATAGGAGGTGTTACAACAAAATCTAGCAACTGAAGTGCAAATCCTCTCTAGGAACAAATCTAGGTGTAGGGAAACAATGATATTAACCAACACTATCACCTTAGTGGCCTTTCCCTTATTGTTTTGTGGTTGGATACTATCCCCACAAGGGAGGCTTCCCCAACAAGACTTAAGAGGTTAGATGACTAAGGAACCCTAAGCCATATGGCTCTCTAAGGAAGCATCTATTAGTTACAATCATGACTGGCAAGAAACACTGCACTACTTTTAGAAACACCAAGAACATTTATCAAATGTTGGTTTGTAACATTTGTCCAACCATTTGATATAATGGATACCATACAATCCCTCCACTCATTTGTAAATTGTGTCAAAGTTGTATAAATGTTTGATTTTTTATTTGTCTAATGACATAGTTCTAGCTTTCTCATAGTTGAGGCTCTTGTATCTTTATGGGGCTTCATTGACAGTCTTAACCAAATCATGCCAATAGGGGGAGCATAACACATGGAATAGTATACCACAATCAGAATCATTGCATCTTCTCAAAACATTACAGATCTCCTACTGAAAACAATTAATGATGTTGGTCCTGTTACCACTCAAACCAACAGGGGACCTAAAAGGGACTCCTAAGAGGGCAACTGCTAGGTTAGGGGCAACGATGGAGACTTTGTCCACTGTCACCACAACTAAGACTCCCTGCTCTTTACGAACTTTCATCGATGGGAGGAGACCCGATAGTTAGAAAGTCACTTATAAAGGATGGATCAATGAATAGGTGTGAAGTGTCCTTAAAGACCCTTTCCCTAGGATAGAATGAAGAATGGAACTTGCTTGCCTTTTAAGCAAGGGAATTGAATTTCTAGGGAGAGGGGATGAGGATTGGAGGGTTGAGGCAGAAGAAAATGACCTATAAAGGAAGTTCTCAATCCCTAAAATCTCTTGGGAACTTGGATTCCCAGGTAGTCCTTGATAAATAGGCTTCGGTGAAGAATGGGACCGCACGAGGTCAAGTGGACCCAACCCAGGTTAGGGGATGGACTTTGGCAACCAATGTTGTTATTAACCTAACCAAGGTGAGGGGAAAGGATCAAACAAGAATTTTCACACAAAGATGTCAAATTGATCCTATTAGGTGCTAGCCTTGGGAACACTAGGGCAAAAATTGGTCCTAGAGCTAGGGCTTGGGGTATTAGGAGATTCCACCGTCGGATTTGCTTCAAATTTAGAGGAGAGCTAGGGTACCCACCAACGCAGTTGTACCTAGGCGATCGAAGCTTTCCCTTGGTCAGTTTCCCGGGAAATCTATGCCCTAGGTGACCTAATGAGGCTAGACCTAGGAAACAAAGGAAAAATGAAAAATAGGGTTAAAATGATCACCCTTTGAGGGACCAGTGCTTGATTTCACTTGGGGATATGGGGTCAAGGAGAATGATGAAGATGTATTTTGTTTCTTTCTCAAGGAGGCTCCAAAAGTCAACTTCGTCCAATGTTAAGGAAAGAGAAGAAAAGTGACTGTTAAGCATTTATACTTCATACAAATGGTGCATGCTTATCAAGATAACATGATCTCTAGGACATTTCATTCATCCAACATGGCCCATACATAGAATAAGCTAAACAAACACATAATTCCACATTTAACATATGCAACAATGAGCCCTAATCATAGTGAAGTTCAAATGTATGCAACAACAAGAAAATTGACATCAAATTTGCACTTACATTGCATAGAATATGTCCAACCAACATCACATTCGCAATTTAAGAAGCTCCAAGATAGAGAAAACCCAAATCCATACATCAAAAGTCATCCATCATCCAAAAATCTTCACCAGGGAAAAATGTGAAATTCTCTTAAGAGAGAGAGATCCGAATCCAAGTGATGATACAAATGAATCCATCTAACTCCTATTTATACACCAATTACGAGTTCGATTTACCTAATGGGTCTACATTAGCCCCTAAAAATAAAATAATGTGCAAATTAACTAACTTTTGGTGACAAACCCACCAAACTAGCTCACAAATGAAATAATAATCCTCTTAGGGGGTCAAATAATAATCTATGCATGTGGTAGGGCCCTCCAAGAGGCCTGATGATGTCCATAAGTGCTATAATGATGAATAAAATCCTCCAAAGTGATGGACAAGGGGGTGGCCCCTTGTTCTCCAAACCATAAACCTGTGGTGCTCCCAGTGGGTGTGGGGGCACACCAATGACCTCACGGGTCTCCATATGAGTCGAAGATGCTTGTAGACCATCTGTAAGGGCTCAAATGATGGAATGAATGCTGTCATGTCATCGTACAAGTCTTGGGACACGTACCAAGTGTGTGGTGCACCTATGGGGCTAGCTTGGCATAGTGCACCAAGTGCATATTCCTCACCCAAAAGGTGGATCTCTAGCCATCTTTGAACATCTCTGGGGATCCATGGAGTGCTGTCTACTGCTGTGGAGGCCCATGGCTCTCTACACACACCCTGTATGTGCCAATGTATTCCTCTGGAAGGTAAGGACCCTGTATACGGAGAGAAAACCCAAATGGACACCATCTGCAATCTTGCATAAGATCCAATGCGTCCCTTAGCCTTCCAATACAACATGTCATTAAAGTAATCGTGTAAAGGGCTTACAAACCATGGACAACAAGTGGACACTTCATAATGGCATGCCCTTCCATAGTGGGCTTTTGCATGCGCTAATGTCTCCAGGCTCTAAAGTGTGTTAGTCAGGGACCTTATTAGGTGGTTTCTACCTTTAGAGGGGATGGTATGTCCAAGGTACTTCCCTCAAATGGTGGTGGCATGTGATAAAGGGGTGAAGTGGAATAGGGAATGAGGGGCAATCCTGGGCCACATATTGGGGCACAAGGGTAGCTAGAGAGAGGGAAGCCCACACCTGGGTGTAAAATGTGTAGGAAGGAACAATCGTGTTTCATGAGGTACCCTAGCCTTGATTTTTCCACCCTTCTTTATATGCCTCTTGCCTTTTATGATTATTCTTTGATTAACTGCTCGGTGCTCAAATGACGAGAACATGATGTGCAAGATATAATAGTGATTACCCCCTTTTTGGTAGGGCGGTTCATTGCCCTCCAGGGGTTGGGACAATCATGGGTTTCCGAATGATAAAGGAGGCTCATCTAGGGCCTATGGAACGAGGGTGATGGCCATGGGTATGGGGTAGAGCTCATGTATTGGCTTTTGCTCACATGCTAATTATGTTTATCCTGGCCATATTTTGCATTTTGTGGTAAATTTTCTTGTTGAATGTGGCCATTTATGCTTTTACTTTTCTTTTAGTTGCTTCAACCTCCTAGGTATCGTTCCAACCTTGACCCAAGGTAGGGGCAAGGGAATGGGGAGGCCAACCTTATGTGGACCCAGTGAGGCAATATGGACCTAGGGGGGAGAAATGATGAATGGGGGTTTAGTGAATGGAAGGGTAGTAGTATATGTGGATAAGGGAGTAGGACCACACAACCAAAGTCAGGGTTTCCCAAGTAGTAACACCCTAAAACCAAATGGTTCGTAAGAGAGATCCAACGGGACTAAAATCCAAGGGTAACACCCCAAAAGAGGTCAAGGGGACAAGAGCACAAACCAAGCCCACTTTGTCTGTCGAATCCCCCAATTAATCTATGCCCAAAAGTGTTGATGATAAGCAAACCCAATACTCAATTACTTAATGACAAGACATACCTTTAAGTTCGGGAGGCCCACCTTCAAACATACGATCAATACAGATGGGTGAGGGACCACATGGCTGGCTGTCGACTGAGGTCCATCATGGAGAAACAAATTCTCTTTGGGATATCACCCACGAAGTGGTGGATAATAGGTCCTACCAGTGTGGTCCAAGTTATCACTAATAATGCAAAAATTGTAAGGGAGCAAGAAAAATCATTGAGTAGACTCATCGACATATCTTTTGGTTAAAGTGCTTGCTGCACACATTGAACATTTTGATGCATGATATTGTCAAGCATAAAGAATGTGGATGGATTAATCAACTATACAAGAAAGGAAAGCAACTCAGAAAATGTATCACATGGCATACAAGGGTCAATTACTTTTATGGCACTTACTCCAAGTTGTAGTTGCTTAAGATTGCAAGCTATTACCTCACCTTTAGGCACCTATTGACGTTGTGACAAGCTTTGGGTGCTATGGTGATGAGCGATTCATGGGATGACATGAACACTGATAGTGATGGTGCTAATGTAGTGAAGGACACTTCTTGATAGTCACTTTCGGTCACAAGTCAAATATGTTTTGCAATTCACGAAGCCAATTTATCACATGATCAAATTTGTAGATTTAGATCGACTAATAATTTGGAAGGTGTACGAGCAAATGGATAGCATGTAGGGAAAATTAAAAACATTGATGAGCCTAGAGATGTCAACTGGTATAATTATATTCGTGAAGGGGTGGAAAAACGATGGGAAATGCTATGAATTCCATTGCATGCCTTTGCATATGTTCTTACACCTAAATACTATCATGTATTGTGGCTTTCATCACCAACACCTGGTGGGGTGACCAAAAGAAAACTACACCAAAATCTAGAGGTTCGGGCTGGTTATATGAAAGCATTAGAAAAATTGGTCCCTAATGTGACACCATACAAAGACAATTGAGCAACTACATCATTTGCACTGGTGCCATTGGGACCAACCGTGCAAACAAAGATCGAGGAAATGTCGTCTCCCTAATGGTGGTGTTGAGATTTTGTGTATTTGGGGTAGCATCAGTTGTGCTCTAGCTCCCAAATTTTGTGGAGGGACTAGAGTACACTTGATCTACAAGACCCAAAAATCGATTTGAGAAATTTCAGTTGGTGTTCAATATATTCAAATAATTAATTACGTTTAATGGATTTCCCAAGTTTGACTTAGGAAAATAAAATAATTAAAGTGAATTAATTAACACATGTGCTGAAATTGTCTTAAGTCACATGGATCAAGCAGTCCTTTAATCTCAACCGTTGATGGATGATTTAACCTCGGCCGTTGAAGGGTTCAAGAGAAAGGCTTGAGGGTCAGCTGAAACACACATATTTTTGCAGAGCTGAGAAATAGATCTGGAATTCTAGGGCGGGTTTGCTAAGAATTTCTGGAGGAATTTCCTACAGCGAGGGGTAGTATTAGCTGAGGTAATGATCTGATTCCAAGAGCCAAGAGTTGGTAAGAGGTAGAGGAGCGACAACAAGGACAACGCAGAGAAGCAGAGCAACAGCTACGCAGGACAGCGTAGAGGCACTGTGAGGCTTCAGAAATCACACAGAGGGTCTTTTAGGGCTAGCGTTAGGTTGTGGCACCCTTCTAGGGGTTACACAGTCTCTTTTTGTGCAGCGCAGTGGCATTCTGTGGTTAGCAGGGCTGACGCTAAGGCTTCAGGGGCAGCGCTGAGGGTTTCTAGCGTCAGATCTGGGCTGAGTCCTGTAAATCCCGTTTGAGGGTGTGGATTAGTCAGATATTTGGCACTAGATCTTCAGGTTAGCTGCAGATTCGATATCTTTTTTTCTCTATCGAGTTTTCCAGATCTGGAACCCAAATTTATTGTACTCAGAACTACTTAATAATAAACCCTCATATTTGCTGCACTGGTTTTCTCGCTTTGGGTTTTTCCGGGGACTTATGTCCAAAAAATCCATGTGTCACTTTGTTGCATGAGTGTATTATTCAGTAAATGATCTGCATGTGTAGGCTGTAGTTGTGTTTATTTTCGGTATTTTCTGAATCTAATTTCTGGACTTGTATTAATTAAATCAAGTAGGAGGAAATAAACCAATACATTGCAGTAGAATTTTCATAGGTGGAACATGCATGGTAGTGCTACTCCACATCTACAATGTTTGGAAATACGGTGTTCTCACATGTGGTGAATATTTCTTTCGTAGAGAGGTGTTGGAGCATTGATAGTTCCATCTATAGTGTTAAAAGAAACATATTGAATGTAAATCGAGTAGAGAGCTTGGTTTATGTTCATGTCAACTTGCGATTGTTGTCCCATTACTATGAGGTGGCAAAGACAAATAAATACTTGATGGTTTGGGACAAAACTCTAGAGGAGGATAATTGGGAGGATGTAGTGTTGTATTTAGAGCAATTGGACGATGGTCTTATCCAAGATGATGATGATGATGATGATCGTGTTATGAAGCCACCCCTATCTGGTGCCATGTTCCCCATGTCCAATACTTCAACAACAACGGGGGCTTCATCGTCAGTTCCACGATCACCATTTACTTCACTACCATCACATGGAGGCCTAGATAGCGGCCATGGTGGTGTAAGGAGAAGAGATTAGTAGATAGATTCACTACTTCATTTTTCATGACCTATAGATCATAAATTAGACTTCAGTGTTATGAATTTGGACGTTTTAGTCTTCCTAATTCAGTGTATAGATGGCCAATTTTGTAAACATTTCTATTTGGTCATGTTGACAATTGCTAGATAAGTTATTTAGATGTTTTAATGCTCTACTTTCCATTATATGCTTAAAATTTTGATACTTACCTTCTATTGTTTGTGATATGCTTAAAAAATTGATGTTTGTTTGTTCTTGCTAGAATTTAAATGGTTGATTCTCAAATAATTAATCATTAATGTACCATGGATGCTATTTCTATCTTCATCCATGTACAAATATGCATGTCTTAGAAGAGTCTATTCGTTGTATTCATGGCCTGTAAGAAACACTGCACCACTATTAGAAACACCAAGAACATTTATCAAATGTTGGTTTCTAACATTTGTCCAATCATTTGTACAACCATTTGATATAATGGATGCCATACAATCCCTCCACTCATCTTTAAATAGTGTTAAAGTTGTATAAATCTTCGCCTTTTTTCTGTGTCTAATGGGAAGGTTCTAGCTCTCTCATAGTTGGGGCTCTTGTATCCTTTTGGGGATTCATTGATGGTCTTAACCAAATCATGCCAGTAGGGGGAGTGAAGCACATTGAATGGTATACCACAAGCACAAAGAAACCATGAAATTTTTGCATCCACGTCATCCCTCCCATCAATATTAAGGAAATCTACTATTGTTCTTCTAGATTTAGAGGTTCTAGAAGTTCCATAAGGTGATGAAGGTATGCGGTTGCCACCACCAAATCTAGAGGTTGCATCAGATTGAAGTTTTTGTATGTTACTATTCCTTTTTTGTGCAACCTCCTCTATTTGAATTGCTATAAGTTTTCCCACCATGACAATCATGAGGGCATGCAAATTTAAAGGTTTCACCAGCTCCCCCGCTCCCTCCCCCTCAAGTTCTGTCACAAATCTCCACAAGGGTGTCAATGAATCTTTTACCCTTGCATTTCATTGCCCTGTTCATCACCTTCCTGTTCAAATCCTTCCTTATCATCATAAATTGTCACAGAAAATTGGTGACAAGTTATTATTCCATGCATGCCTGTTTTTCTTGTAAATGAAATGTTACATGCTTAGATGATTCTTAAGAATGAGATTTAGTGAGAAAAACTTAATGGCAGTGCTTTGTTTATTCATTAAGAACGAAGAATGTGATTATTAATTGGTTATAAAGAGGAACTAAATAGTAAAATGTGTTTTTAACTGTATTAAATAGAAAACTGTAATGCTAAAATTTTGTTTGTTGTATTATATGATTTGGCTGATCTCTTGTTTACTATCTATGCAGAGATGGACGTGTTAATAAGTCTGGCACTTGCTAGTAATTACTTTGTTGGACCCACATGCAGGCCATCTATCAAAGACACCACTAAGCTATTGACTGATGAAGCTGACACCCCACACTTACATGCTAAAGAGTTAGGACATCCAGTTTTATCTAGCCTAAGTGGAAGTGGGTGCTTTGTTCCGAATGATGTGAATATAGGTGGGCACAGAAATGCCTGTTTCATGCTTCTTACAGGACCCAACATGGGTGGAAAATCAACTCTTCTTCGGCAAGTATGCTTGGCAGTTATCTTGGCACAGGTTGGTTAATATTTTATCACATTGGTTAAAACTAAGTTAAAACTAATATGAGGATATCCTTGGATACATTTGCTGATGATATATACCCTTATAATCTACAGCTTGGGGCAGATGTTCCTGCTGAAGAGTTTGAATTTTCACCAGTTGACCGCATATTTGTTCGCATGGGAGCAAAGGACCATATCATGGCTGGGCAAAGTACTTTTCTCGTTGAACTCTTAGAGACGGCATCTATGCTGGTGAGTGACCAAATTTTTGTTGTTGTATACTATGGTATAATACTTTGCATCTCTTTCTGTTGTTCGTGTCTAGATTCTCTGCCATGGTAATCTATTTTGTAATTAGTGAATCCTGTTTCATGGATGTTACAGTCATCTGCAACACGAGATTCACTGGTAGTATTAGATGAACTTGGACGTGGAACTGCAACCTCTGATGGACAGGCAATTGCGTGAGTACATCTGGCCATGTTTTATTTTTGAAGCTTGATGATCCATTTGCAGAGGTTGTAGTTTGGCTTGATCAGGTTTTGACATTTGTAATGGTTGTGGCTTATTCAGTCTTTAAAAAGGGCTCTTCAAATTTACTATTCTTTATACCGGTTATTTAGCTTCTGTACAGAAGTTGAGTGCGATCTTGTTTACAGGCATGCAGTGCTAGAACATCTTGCCCATGAAACTGGATGTCGTGGCTTGTTTTCTACTCACTATCATCACCTAGCTACAGACTATGAGAGTGATCCTTCCGTAAAATTCTACTCTTTGATAATTGCCTTTTGTCCTTTTTCTTGCTGGTTATACTTTTTTATGATAGCTACCATGTTATGTGTCATGTACTTATTTTTCTGTTACAGGTTGGTTTGTACCATATGGGCTGTAAGGTTGGCACACAAATTGGAGGTTTGGAGGAGGTGACATTTCTTTATAAACTGGCTCAGGGTACATGCCCGAAGAGTTATGGTGTGAATGTTGCCCGACTTGCAGGTATTTCCATTTTTAACTCCTACATGGTTAAATGAACAATGACATATTTCTTTCCATTCCTTGAATAAGCTGAGTTTTGTGTGAGCATAGCAATTTGTATATTAATTTGCTTGAATACAAGATGGACATCCTAGTTTCCAAATCCACTAGGAAAACACACATACATGAAAATTGGATGCAACATAATTCCTATTGCATAATTTAACACCATCTGAAATTCAGAAGGATCATACTCATACCAGAAATTAAACTCTTTTATCTCACAATGAACTTGCCTTCATGGATGTGCTTTTGCTTAAACTTTGATCTTGATACGTCCTAGGAAGGAAGGAGATGTGCATGCAAGTGCAACAGGATAGAGGGTGCAATTCCAATCTAATCATTGACAACAATATCTACTGGCTAAACGAGGATTCCACAATGTACAAGTCCAGTTCTTCTTCAGTTCCTCCTCAATTTGGCATATAGAATTTAGTAAATATCCTTATTTAGTATTGGTGACGTTCAAAATTCTCTAGGTCCTAGCAACTCATCCTTGCTTCTGTCAAGCCAGTTGGTTCCACCTGTGCTGTAAAATTACCAAACATGTCTGAAGAATAGCCACACTTTTTTCCAAGCTTTAATGGATCACATCATTAGATAAATAGATTCCTGTTTATTACTGATCGACATAATATATTTCTGCAATTATATATTAGAATGTTGAATTATTGATAAGAATGATAAAATTTGATGATATTACAGTGAACATTGTGACAGTGTACTCGTATGCATTCACTGGTTACTAAGTGAATGAATATGTGCCTTTTGACCTTTCATTTGCTTATTATTATTATTATTATTATATTTGTTACATTGCCACCTCCTCAAGGAATGCTTTGTTCTCAAAACATAGTAAACAGGGTCGTATATAGCCGAGCATGTTTCCATGGAGACAAATTCTTTGTGGGGTTGTAGGAGTTTGAAATAAATAATGTTCATGCTCATATAGGTGTTCTCTCTCTTATGTTTGAGATAGCTAGATGGATAACCCTGAGGTGTTTTCAACCCATCATTCCATAGATGCAAGTGCAGGTGGTGGTAACAGAGTGGGAAAGATTTCAGAGGTAGGTGCCATAGCCAAATGACTAGCTAATGGTGGTCCAACATCCTAGGTGTATAGATGTAAGGTGGAAGCATTCGTGGTGACATGAGTTATGCGTTTCCTCGGCCTATTTTTTTCTTCACTATGGTTCTTTTTTTTACTTATCTTTGATAATGCTTTAGCCTTTGATATGGGTGCATAGCTCAAGTGGCCAAACTCGCATTTGAAAGATTTAGCATTTATTACCCCTTAAGATGAGGCAGTTTATTGCTCATTAGGGTTGGGATATTATAGGGGTTCCTTTTTATGTGTGGAGCATCAAGTGCTCTAAAAATCGGAGGATGGCCATGGAGGGGGGTCGAGCTCATGCTGGGTTTTGCCCACATGCTAATTTTTGTCCCAACAATCATTTCTAATTTCTCTTTTCTTTTATTGTGGCTTCTTTGATTTTATTGTTCTTTTATGTATAAATTTCTATTGCCAACCCCGGTTTTCAATTTCTCCTTATTTCTCCCATAAAGTTAAATGGCCATTCCCATAGCCATACATTCAACAAGCTGGAAAAATAAATATTTTCTGAAAACACAAATTCTGGAAATTTCACAGTGCTGAAATGCAGAAATAAAAACTCAGAAAAATAAATCAGCCACACACAGAAATTTGACACGCTAATTTTTGGTCAACTTGACCCTAGAAAAACCCCCTACAACTCTTGGGGAAAATCGGTTCGAAAACTCTTCTTATTTCTGATAAACTTCTACAGTGAGACAAAAATTCCAGCAAAAATTCCAGCAACTTAACAAATGTATTTATCTCGATTTCCATGCTTATACATTGCCTTGGAAAACTTGTCGAACATTAAACTAACAAAACAGAAATTTTACAGCATTAAATGCTGACTGCGTTTCTCGATTTTTGTGCCCAGCTGTATGGCTGTACTGCTGTATGGACTGTACGAAATGTACAACACTGCCTCCTCGATTTCTGTGCCTCCTTCTGCCTCGAAAAATGTGCTGAACCTGTTGTACGGCTGTGGTACGAATTTCCTCGAATTTGTGCCACCAAACAGCAGTGCCTCTCCTCGATTTTTGTGCCCAGAATCTGCCCAGAAAACTATGCTGAAGCTTTTGTTTGGATTCCTAGAAAACTGTGCCTCCCTCATCGAAAAATGTGCCACACTCATGCTGTATAGTTTTCTGCCTTGGGAACTGTGCCTCTTTGCTGCTGTACGGATTTGTTGAAGTCTCTAGTTGTTGCCCTTCTTCTCATTGCTCAGAAATTTCTCCCTTGCTTTCTCTTCTCTTCTCTCAATCTGCTCATAAAAGAATGAATGATTTTTTCTCTCCTTTTCCTCCTTTAACCTAACCCTAAGTGACTTTTGGTGAATCCCTAAATCTAATAGTTGAGATAGCTTTAGATCTAGGGCTGAGATTAAATGCTCATTTAAATCTTATTTTCTGTTTTTTAATTCACCCCACTTTAATAAAGACCCTCCTAGTCATTTATTTCCAAAGTCACTTTTCACTTTCTAATTTTACATTGACTTTATTAAAGTCACTTTAAAATTAGACTCAGTAACTTTATCACTAAAAGTCATTTTAAAATTAGATTTGACTTTATAACTTTATAAAGTCACTTTAGGAGAAAAATTAAATTCTTTTTGACACTTTTCCCTAGGCCAAAGATCAAAGCCTTAGGGAACCACTTGTCCTCGGGTAACCAAATTTCAACACTCCCTCTTACCGAGGAAGGTGTTCCTCATTACACA
Source organism: Pinus albicaulis (assembly GCA_034641835.2). Classification (NCBI taxonomy): domain Eukaryota; kingdom Viridiplantae; phylum Streptophyta; class Pinopsida; order Pinales; family Pinaceae; genus Pinus; species Pinus albicaulis. Next base: position 431,430,186 of record CM076576.1, on the reverse strand, counting down.
CATCTTGTCTCTGAAGTAGACATGCTTGCCTCGTAGTAAGGCTTTGGTGAGAACATCTGCAGCTTGCTCATCAATGGGAATATACTCAAGCTTCACAACTCCCTTTTGAACATAGTCGCTGACGAAATGATATTTGATCCCGATATGCTTTGACCTGTCATGAAATACTGGATTCTTCGTGAGTTTAATGCAACTCTGATTATCACAGTATATCACTGAAGGTCTCAACGACTGACCAAATAAGCCAAACAACATCTTGCGAAGCCAGATGGCCTCACAACTAGCTAGACTGGCTGCCATGTACTTTGCTTCTGCTGAACTCAATGCTACTGACTACTGCTTACGGCTAAACCACGACACCACTGTCGAACCCAACACAAAACAACATCCTGAAGTGCTCTTCCTATCAGAAGCACAACCTGCCCAATCAGAATCAGTGTAACCTGCCAATTTCACTCCATCTCGGTGCCCAATCAGAATCAGTGTAACCTGCCAATTTCACTCCATCTCCTTGCCTATAATCTAGACCATAATCCACTGTCTCCTGCAAGTACCGCAAAATGTGTTTTGCAGCAACCCAGTGCACCCTCTCGAGCTCACACATTAACTGGATCATCGTGTTGACTGCAAAACATATATTTGGTCTAGTGTTGACCAAATACATCAACGAACCAATCAGTTGTCTATACAATGTGGGATCCACCAACTCAGAATCTGAAGCATGAAGCTTCTTCCAGTTGGTGATCATCGGTGTCGACATGGGTCTACAATTCTCCATGTGGAATCTGCCAAGGATGTCCATAATATACTTCCCCTGCCCCAGGAAGAAATGCCCCTCCTCCTCCTGCCACACCTCCAAACCTAAAAAGTAATGCATCAAGGCAATGTCCTTCATCTCAAACTCCGACGCAAGATTTCTTTTGCAGCGCTCTATGAGTCTCTCTGCACTCGTAATGACCAAGTCATCCACATACAACACCAGAATGAGAGGCTCCTCACCTATTACAATAAAGTATACGTTCGGATTTGCATCACTCTTTGTGAAACCCATCTCTTGCAAGTATGTATCTATCCTGGAGTACCAAGCTCTAGGAGCTTGCTTCAGGTCATAAAGGGCCTTCTTCAGTTTGCACACATGGGACTTCTTCCCATGCGCCTCAAAGAACTGTGGCTGCTCAATGTACACCTCCTCCTGTATGAAGCCATTGAGAAATGTGGTCTTCACATCCATCTAGTGGATCTTCCAACCCATCTCTACTGCTATCGATATGATGGAGCGAATCGAAGTATATTGAGCCACGGGAGCGAAGGTCTCCTCATAATCTACTCCCTCTACCTGGGAGAACCCTCTAGCCACAAACCTTGCCTTGAATTTCTCAATGCTGCCATCTGCAACATGCTTTACCTTGTAAAGCCATCTGGAAGTAACCACAGATTTGCCGTCAGGCTTCGGCACCACCTCCCAAACATCATTCTTCATGATAGAAGAATACTCCTACTGCGTAGCCTCTCTCCAGACTTGTTGGCTAGCTGCCTCCTCATAGCTAGAAGGCTCAGAGTCAATGATGTTGGCAACCATTGCCATATAGCTACAAAACCTCTTGGGTGGTCTGCTCTCTCTAACCGGCCTCTTAGGCCCAACAACAGATGTGGCCTCTCTCAAGGTATCCTGAAGCCACTTGGGCTTCCTTCCCAGATTGCACTTCTCCCATTGGCGAATGAAACTCCTCATCCTCATCAGGAGCCTGAACTCCTGACTGTCTGTCTATTGTCCTCCTGATTGTCTGTCTGCTGTCCTCTTGCTTGAACCTAAACCTGTAGATGCTGAAGTATCGTGTGAACTGTCCATCAATGGAATCCTTAGTATACTGCTCTGTGGACTGCCCGAAGCACCACCCCTTTGACTCTGCGAGCCACTGCTCACTGATGGACCTGACACCGTAATCGATGTACCTCCTGATCCTCCTGATCCCTGCCCACTGGATGCCTGACTCAGTTGCTCCTGAGGGTCTGGCCGATCCAGATACTCTAACTCCCGCGACCTCCAGAAAGCCCTGTCCTCCTCGAACTTCACATCCCACCTGACAACAACTCTCCTCTGTGCAGAAATATAAATCCGAAAGGCTTTCGAGGTCTCACTGTAGCCCACAAAGATACCCTTCTCTGCGGTGGGCTCTAGCTTGGTACTCTTCTCCTTGGGCACGTAGGAGTATGCAATACACCCAAAGATACATAAGTGACCAACATCAGGCTTCTTCCTAGAAAAAGTCTCCTCTGGAGTCACATGCCCCAAGGCACGATACAAACTTGTAAGATTTTGTAGATGTTCTATGCTTGATGCAACTTTACTTTTATCAACAGCAATCACATGAATTTACAAGTAAAATGCAGATAGAACATACTAGTGATCCTTTAGAAGACAAGTCAGAAACAGATAAAGGTGATGGTGCTTTACGACGATCAACAGGATGCTTCAACCAACAAAGACTTCACGGTCAGCCAACCCAGCGTGTGTCACAACAGTCCTCAAAACAGTCACACAGTCAACCTCAGAAAAGTCAACACTGCCCAGAAAAGTCAACACAGGGCAGCATCATTAAAAGTAAACGCAGCTCAACTTTTGGTCAACCTTTGACCTCGATTTCTGTGCCAAAGAGTACGGCCTCTTTAGATCGAAGTCTCCTCCAAAATTCAGCCCAATCGGACCATGCATTGACCAAAGTCAACGCTGGTCAAACTTCCCCAGAAACCTTAACTGCAGATTTCTGGCTGCAGTAAATTTTGTCCTTGCTGCGGTAAACTTCGTCCTTATTGTTGCGGTAAACTTCGTCCTTCTTGCTCCTTAGATGCTCGTATAAGAGGAGGAGATGTGTGTTGAGATGAGTGGAAAATGCTCCAACGTTGACCCTATAAATACCAATCATGAGAGGTGTGTGACACATTTGTTGGGGGTAAAAACCTTAAGGCCGACCTGCACTTCAATTTATTATAAATAATAAATTCAAAATAAATGTTCTGCTCATCAGATTAAAATCAATTTTAGATTGATTTTACACCTCTCTGAAAGAGGAATCCAATACAAATATTGGAATCTTCATTTGAGCATCACAAGATGGAGTTTGGACCTAGTTGTCCAAATTTAACACTCCCTCTCAACTAGGGAGAACTCCATCCCCTAGTGCAATCAAACATCGTGCGTCATCCCGCCGTAACTTGCTTTGTTGGCCTCTTTATTTTAGAACAGAAGTGGGTTAGTCACAAAGACATCATTCCCGACTGATAGATTCAGCCCAGAGGTCAAAACCTTTATTGGACTCACAAAGAGTCTCCAACCAACCCGAAGTTGGTTCATCTGACCCGAAGTCAGGCGGAGGTCCGAGACCTCACTAGACTTGATCCCAGATCAAGTGGTTGGACCATGCCATCCTAGATAGAGAGTACGGCAATCTTTGATGCGTCCATCAGTCTTTGCTACTAGTCTCTAGCTTTTCCCACCTCATTGGCCAAATGAGAGGTACTTCCCATGAGCCCTGAACTCAATGGGTAGGATGCATACGGGGCACAGATAATGAGGTGAACCAACTCAATAATCACAACGGTGGGGTCCAAGCACACCAACAAGGTTTGGCAAGCCTAGCCTTGTGGTTGCTCATAGCTCCGAGAAGTTGTCCCCAAAGCCCCCCAGAGCTCCTCGAGCTCATCGTCCAACAGGACCCACATCATAGGGTCGTTCCACGATACCAAGTCTCTCACGGAAGGTTAGGAACTTGACCTTCCCCAGGGGCTTAGTGAGAATATCCGCGACCTGCTCATCAGTTCCTATATGATCAAGCCTTACGGCGCCTCGCTGTACCATATCCCGGATGAAATGGTACCTGATATCAATATGCTTGGATCGGTCGTGGAACACAGGATTCTCGGTCAAGCGAATCCCACTCTGATTATCACAGAGTATCACCGTGGTATCTAGCACATGCTCGAACAACTCACTGAAGAGCCTTCACAACCAGACTGCTTCACAACAGGCCATACTTGTTGCAATGTATCCGGCCTCTGCGGTGCTCAAAGCCACCGACTTCTGCTTCCTGCTCATCCATGAGATCGAAGCAGAACCAAGGTTGAAGTAGCATCCCGATGTGCTCTTACGATCCACCACACTGCTAACCCAATCAGCATTAGTATAACCAAGGAGTGTCACGCTCCCGACAATGTATCTCAGCCCATGGTTTATTGTGCCCTGAAGATATCTCAGAAGATTCTTGGCACCAACCCAGTGAAAGTGATGAGGCTCAACCATCTGTTGACTCAAGGTGTTCACTGCAAAACATATATCCGGACGAGTGTTCACTAAGAACATCAAGGCCCCTACGAGTTGACGATACTCAGTAGGATTTGCCAATACGGGCCCAGCAGCGCTGCCACTCAACTTCTTGAAGTTGAGTTCCATTGGTGTTGACACGGAGGTGCAGTCCACCATACCAAATCTTTCCAGAAGTTTCACAATGTATTTTCCTTGAGAAAGGAAAATCTCTCCAGGTCTCTGCCAGACCTCCAGGCCTAGGGAGTAGTGCATCAGTCCTAGGTCCTTCATCTCGAACTCAGCAGCGAGCTCCCTCTTACATTGATGAATGAGAGGGTCAGCACCTGTCAGGAAGAGGTCGTCCACATACAACACTAGAATGAGAGGCTTCCCCTGGACAACCTTGAAGTAAAGGTTCGGATCAGCATTACTTCGAGTGAAGCCTAGCTTCATCAAGTAGCTATCTATCCTCTCGTACCAAGCTCTGGGTGCTTGCTTCAACCCATAGAGGGCTTTCTTCAACCTGCAGACATGGGTGTCCCGATCCTGGACTTCAAACCCCAGAGGTTGTTTTACATACACCTCTTCTTTTATTGCACCATGCAGAAAAGCGGTCTTGACATCCATCTGATGAAGACTCCATCCTTGCATAGCAGCAAGGGCTATGATTGATCGAATGGTGGTATATCGTGCCACCGTTGCAAATATGTCATCATAGTCTATTCCTTCCTTTTGAGAGAAGCCACAGGCAACAAATCTTGCTTTGAACTTTTCAGCACTTCCATAAGATCCATGCTTGATCTTGTAGAGCCATTTTGCGGTGACAACTGATTTGTCCTTTGGTCTTGGAATCACATCCCAGACATCATTCTTCATTATGGACTCATATTCTTCGTGCATAGCATACTTCCAGACTTGATGCTTTATGGCTTCCTCAAAAGATCCAGGTTCAGATTGTACAATAGTACTCATGGCAGCCAGATACCCTTGGTATCTACATGGCTTTTTGCTTTCTCGGAATGTCCCCCTCGGGGCAACACGTCCCTCAGCATCTTCGAGAATGTCCTTGAGCCATGATGGTCTCTTTCTCAGTGAAGGAGATGGATCGATTGGGTCCATTGGTCCTTCAGCATCAGGCATGCGGTTCTTCTTGATTTCCAGGCCTTGCTTCATGATTTTCCTCAGATCTCGGAAGATCTACTACTTTCTTCAGGGAAGCATCTTCATCAAAAGTGACATCATGGCACATCTCTACTTCCCTTTGACCAGGTACATAGACTCTATAGGCCTTAGAAGTTTTGCTGTAGCCCACAAATATTCCTTTCTTCCCAGAAGCATCCAACTTCTCTTTTCTTTTGGCACATGAAAATAAACAGGACATCCAAAAATTCTAAAATGTGAGACGTTAGGTTTCTTACCAGTGAAAACCTCTTCGGGAGTTTTGGAGTCCAGAGCAGAATGAGGGCATCGGTTTTGAATGTATACATCAGTATTCGCAGCTTCTCCCCACAGAAACTTCGGTAGACCCTGGTCACATAGCATGGCACGGGAAGCTTCCACACTGGTCCTATTCTTTCGTTCAGCAATGCCATTCTGCTAAGAAGTATAGGCAGTAGTGGTCTCCCTCTTAATGCCAACTTCTCTGCAAAAGTCCTTGAACTCATTTGACTCATATTCAGTGCCATTGTCGATCCTCAAAATCTTGATATTCTTCCCTGTCATATTTTACATGAAGGCTTTGAAGGTACGGAACCACATGAAAGCCTCATCCTTCTTCTTCAAGAAGTATATCCAGGTTTTGCGGGAGAAGTCATTAGTGAATGTCATATAGTAAGAACATCCTCCCAGGGGATGTCACGGGTAGCATACAAATAGATCGGAATGAATCAATTCCAAGATATCAGATGTCTTTGTGACACTAGAGGGGGAAGGTCCCCTTGTATGCTTTCCTTCGGCACAACCCTTACATACACCTTCATGATTATTTGGAAAATCGGGCATCCCTGTCACCACCTTCCTTGCTTCGGAAAGGGCTTTGTAGTGAAGGTGTCCAAACCTTCAATGCCATAGTTCAGTCTGTCGAATAGTATCACATGTCATTGCTCCCAGTGGACTTCCTCCAACCTGGTAGAGTGTATCAACTCTAAACCCAATCGAGATAGCTTCCTTAAAGCTCTTCTTCCACATGAGCACCCTTCCATCAGTGAATGCCACATTGAAACCTTTGTCTTCCATGGTCGATATAGACACAAGGTTCTTCTTCAAATTAGGTACATAAAGTACATCCTGCAAGCGCAAGACTTGACCTTGAGACAAGTGGAGGGTCACAGTCACTGTCCCTTTCACGGGATATGTGGTATTATCTCCAAGGATAATTTCCAAATTAGTATCCTTCTCAACCATATCAGAGAGTGCTTCCTTGAACCCAGTGATGTGCCTTGAGGCACCACTATCTATCAATAGACATCCATAGTGTCGGGCGAGGATGTAGCAAAGAGGGCACAAGAGGGAAACTGAGATAGAAGAATGTATTCATTTATTTTATCAACAACATTTGACTCCTCATACTGAGTTTCTAGACCTTTTGAAAGGTTGATTGTTAATGCCAGAGGGAGCCTTCCTCTTTCCTTTGGACACCATTGTTGTCATTGTTTTGCTGGTTTCCATGATTGTCATTCCCTCCGGTTGTTGTTGTTGTCATCACTATCGAGAGAATCCTTCTTGAAATGACATTCTCTAGCATGATGACTTGGCCTATGACAAGCGAAACACTTGGGCTTCTTTCCTTGGGCCCCTGCTTTTCCTTTGTTCTTTGAACCACCAGAGTTATTATTTTTAGAATGAGCAGCGTAGGCAGCATTTCTTTCATTTTCGTATTCCTTCATTCTTGTCTCTTATTGCATGCATCTTGACAGTAGCTCATCAAAGTTAGGAATTGTATTATTATTGAGAGTGGTAGTGTTGAATAATTTCCATTCATATGGGAGCCCTCCAAGTGTGGAGAGTACCATGATACCATCTCACGATCAGCTATTGTCTCCCCAATAGCCAACATATTTTTCTTGATCTCGGTCAGTTTCAGAAAGTATGTTTGGATAGACTCATCCCTGCCTTTCTTCAGATTCTTCAAATGATTCTTGAAGAATAGCACTTGGTTTGCATTGTTTACTTTGAACATTTCTATCAGCTTATCATACATCTCTTTGGATGTGCCTAACTTAGATATGTAGGAACCCAGACTTTTATATATGGATTCCCTGATCATTAGCTTTTCTTTGATCTCCCTCTTCTTATACTTGGTTTTAGCAGTAACAGTAGCAGTGGATGGAGGTTCTTGTATCTTAACTAGTACATATTCCATGAGATCATGGTCTTCTAATTCGAGATCTAATATCATCTTCCAAGCATGGAAGTCATCTCTTCCAGTCAGCTTGTCATCATCCTTGAAACCATAACTTGTCGAACCCATTTTTCTCTTTTGGTGATTGCTATAAGTTAGGGCTTGTCTTCACCTCAGCTCTGATACCATGTAAATTTATGTAGATGTTCTATTCTTGATGCAAATTTACTTTTATCAACAACAATCACATGAATTTACAAGTAAAATGTAGATAGAACATACCAGTGATCCTTTAGAAGACAAGTCAAAAATAGATAAAGGTGGTGGTGCATTACGACGGTCAACATGATGCTTCAACCAAAAAATACTTCATGGTCAGCCAACCCATCATGTGTCACAACGGTCCTCAAAATAGTCACATGGTAAACTTAGAAGTCAACCTTAGAAAAGTCAACGTTGTCCCAGAAAAGTCAACACAGGGAAGTAGCACTAAAAGTCAATGTATCTCAACTTTTGGTCAACCTTTGACCTCGATTTCCATGCCAAAGAGTATGGCCTCCTTAGATTGAAGTCTCCTCTAAAATTCAGCCCAATCGGACCATGCGTTGACCAAAGTCAATGCTGGTCAAACTTCCCCAGATACCCTAACCGCAGATTTTTGGTTGCAATAAATTTCGTCCTTCTTGTTGCGGTAAAATTCTTCCTTATTTCTGCAGTAAAATTCATCCTTCTTGCTCCTTAGATGCTCGTATAAGAGGAGGAGATGTGTGTTGAGATCAGTGGAAAATGCTCCAACATTGACCTTATAAATACCAATCATGAGAGGTGTGTGACACATCTGCTGGGGGTAAAAACCTTAAGGCCTACCTGCACTTCAATTTATTATAAATAATAAATTCAAAATAAATGTTCTGCTCATCAGATTAAAATCAATTTTAGATCGATTTTACACCTCTCTGAAAGAGGAATCCAATACAAATATTGGAATCTTTATCTGAGCATCACAAGATGGAGTTTGGACCTAGTTGTCCAAATTTAACAAGACTTATGTTCTGCAATATACAACAGTGTTGCAGGCCTTTGCCCCCAAAAACAATGGTAACCCCTGATCATGTAACATGGCTTTGGCAACCCCTTTGGTTGGTTTGTTCTTCCTCTTCGCAACCCTGTTCTGCTGGGGGTTGTAAGGAACTGTGAACTCCCTCCTAATGCATGCCTCCGCACAATACTCAACAAACTCACCAAGGGTGTACTCACCTCCATTGTCCAACCTCAGGGACTTGATCTTCCAACCTGTTTGAGTCTCCACAAGAGCTCTGAACTCCTGAAACCGCTTGAAGACCTCACTCTTGGTCCTCAAGAAATAAATCCATTTCCTCTTGGAGTGATCATCAATGAATAAAACATAGTACTCATATCCACTCAAGGAAACATGAGATATCCGACTGCTCACATCGGAATGAATCAAATCAAGTATCCCACTCGATTTGCTGTCACTGCTGGGAAAAGGGGATTTGGCAAACTTGCCCATAGCACATCCTCTGCATGTATCAATGTGATCAATACTGAAATCTGGCACACCTGTAGTGATCTCCCGCAATGTCCTCAAGGCTCCATGATACATGTGCCCCATTCGGCGGTGCCAAATTTCGCACAGCTCTGAACTGTGAGCTCTGCTGCTGGAACTACTGCTCAATGCCAAGAGGGGCTGAAATGAAAACTTGTACATCTTTGCACGACGTACACCAATCACTCTAGCTGAATCAGCTAGAGTGCCCCTGGGATATATAAGCACCTGTCCTCTCTTGAACAATATCTCATACCCTCTGTCCTCCAATGTTGAGATGGATATGAGGTTCTTTCTCATCCCTGGCACATATAGAACATCTGACAACTTCAAGGAAGGTTTGGGTTCCCTATCAAATGCCAATGTCCCCACATCGACTACTCTAACAATGCTGTCGTCTCCGAGTACTACCTCTATATCAGTGCCAATCTCTGACAGCTCTGAGAAGTACTCACGGACTCCTGTCATATGACGAGAAGCCCCACTGTCAACATACCAGATACCTGAAGATGCTCCACTAGTGGAGGGAAATGCACACTCCCTCTCAACCTCTGTGGTAGGTGATCCTGCACTAGTGGATTCACAAGCAATGAACCCAAACTGTCGGTCAAAGCTATCTGAAAAGTCCCCTATCTTTACTAATGCTGCCATGTTCTGGTTCTTCCCCTTCTTCTTCTTCTCCGGACACACAACTGCAGTGTCCCATCCTCTGACAATTCCAACATTTCACCTTGGAATAGTCCTTTTGCGTGTTTCTCTGTTAACCTTTACCTTTTCCTTTGCCCCCACCAACACTTGTGGAAGCTTGCTTCTTTCTTTTGCCTTTCTTGCCTCCTGCTAACAGTGCTACATCCTCATCCTGCTCAACAGGTTTGGCTGCCCCAAGTTGGCTCTCTTTGATTTCAGTCTGTATGCAATCATCCCAGAACCTCTCCCAAGTGGGAAGGGTCTCACGTGCACAAACCTCATCAGCAAAGTTCAACCATGAACTGGGAAGGCCATTTACTGCAATCCACACCAACTCAGTGGGTGGAATGACCTCTCCAACTGCTGCCAACTGATCTCTCACACTAGTGATCTTTGTGAGATATCCAGTAGCACTCTCAGTCTTAGCCATCTTAATGGTCTTCAGCTTCTCCCTTAGGACCATTTTCCTGTTTTCATTGGTAGTCTGGTAGAGATTGGTCAAGGCTGTCCACATCTCATGAGCAAATCTCTTTCCTCTCACATGAGGAATGACATGGTCTTTAATACCATCCAAAATCAGTCTCTTGCCCTTGTTATTCTTTTTATTAAAGTCTGCCAACTGAACAGCATCAGTAGGCGCAATAACAGGGCGTTGTTGGGTATGCACCATTATACCCCAGATTTCTGCCTCCTCAAAGATGCTTTACATTCTTACCTTCCATATGTTGTAGTTGTTATGCCCATCCAACCTATCCTCCACCTTCAAGCACAAAGACATGCTTGTTGTCCTAAAAAAAACTGAAAAAGACACTAATGTAGTAAAAGTATTGTTTTTTGTGTGAAAAATCAGCTTGTTGTAATTTTTCTTCTTGTTGTCCCAAACTGCACTTTTCAGCAAACAGGCTCCGATAACATGTAGAAATTTCTATTCCCAACCTCGGTTTTCAGTTTCCCCTTATTTCTCCCATAAAGTTAAATGTCCATTCCCATAGCCTAAGTCACCTGATACGGGGATACGAGGATTCAAGGAATCGGATTCGAATGCAGTGACCCAAGGGAAACAGGATACTTCTGGGATACGATACGTTATATATTATTTTATTAAATATATATATATATATTAAAAATTAGATATTTTTTACACAAATTCATACTAAATTCATTGATTCAAACATAGATACTCATGAGTCATACATGATCATTGATCATTGATACATTGATAAAATTGTCAAATTTACTTAGAAAGACAAGATTGAAGATAGTAAGATACTGTAGTTTTCTCATTAAGTCATCAGAATCAAAATGTGTTACATAAGTACTCTGCCAATGGCAAATAGAAATAGAAAATACAAAAAAACTACATTCTACAAGACTACAAGCCTGAAGCCTCAATGAGTCAGAGTCATCAATCCTCATCATCATAATCAGCATCACTGTCCTCATCCCGATCATCATGCTCACCACTGCTCTCCTCTAGCTCTGATGCATCCTCCTCCTTCGTCATCTCTGCATCTGCTGGTGTGGAGGATGACGCCTCTTCTCCATCATCAAATGTGACAGGCTCTAGCACTGGCGCATTGAGATCCAAGTTGGCCAATGCCAACTCAACACTGTTGTCCAGACCCATATCATCAGGAAAGACATCCCACATCTTTGTCTTTCCCTTCAACCAATCCTCCCTCTGCCTGTAGATGAGACGAAGGTTGGTGTGCACACACACCATTGTCTCTGCCCTGGACCGCTCAAGCCTGCTCTTCTTCACACTATACAAATTCCCATATGTTCTCCAATTCCTCTCGCAACAAGAGGATGAAGTCACCTGAGAGAGGAGCCTCATGGCTAATTGCTGTAGAGGAGGGCTTGTTGCTCCATGAGTTGCCCACCAAGAATAGGGCTTCTTAGCCCCCCTGTCTCGAATCACATCATAGCCTCCAAATCGCCCAGTGCCAGTGGAAAAATCTGCAAAGGCATCCTTCACCTCATCAAGAGATGCCCTATCCTGAAAAATCCTCCTCAATGCATCTTTCCTCCCTTGTGAGATTTCAGCATCCATGTGAGGAGGGAATCTGCAGGAAGGTCCACCATTCAGCCACTCATGGCAGTAGTATTTTGGGTTCAAGGAGTGAGCCAAACAATGCAATTCTTGTCCCATCTGCTGACAAGAATATCATGTATGATGGTGAAGAAGGCCTCAGGTGATGTCTTATACTCTGGACACTAACTTTGTAAAACAATGGTCCTCACAGACTCAATCATGGAATCCCATCCCTCATAAACCTCTCCTAGGATGGGTTGGTCTGTATCTGCAAATCGGAGCAAGGAAATGATAGGCTCCATGATCTGAATAACTAGATCTACCTTCTCCCACCATATATCATCCAACACTGTGTCCTTCACCTTCTCTGAGGCTGCTTGATCCGTCTTTCTCCAAAAAGACCAAAACTCTGAAATAACCATGGACCCAAGAGCGGTCTTGACCTCTCTCAACCTCTTCAACATGATGAATGAAGAGGCAAACTGTGTATCTGCAATCTTCAAGAATGATAGATTGTTGTACTCCTTGTAGATAGTGAGGGCATTTGTATGGTTTTGTACAAAGTTGCGGATATGTCATGCATCCTCAATAATGGCTACAATCCAAAGCACATCAGAAGCAATAGATTTCAGTGCCAAGTTCAATGAATGGACAATGCAAGGTGTCCAAAATACTTGTGGATATTTTGCTTCCACAATCATGCCAGCAGCCTTGCAAACAGGTGCATTATCTGTAATGATTTGCACACAACAATCCACACCTACATTTTCAAAAACTTTAAGAAATAACTCACCCATATATTGTGCATCCTTGTACTGTCCAAGTGCATCCACTGATTTCAAGAAAACTGGACCATTCAAGGATGACACCATGAAGTTGATGAGTGGGTGGCGTGCTGGATCTGTCCATCCATCAGAAACAATGCTAACCCCAGATGTTGGCCATGCTGATTTAATAGGCTCAAGAATTTTGTCCACCTCTTTCTTTGCCTTTGTCAACAATGTGGTTCTGAGCTTCTCTGACCCAGGAGGCACATACCCTGATGGAGCCCCATGACTAAGAGCTTGACACATCTCAATAAATAGAGGTGACCATGCAACAGTAAAGGATATGAAGTTTTGATAGAAAAAAAATGCAATGGTGAGATCAAGCTCTTCCCTCTTCTCTTTTTGGAAAATCTTGTCCATTGGACCAACTGCAGTTGCCTTTCTCTTTGCTGATTCTCCCCTACTAAAAGTCTCAAAAGGGAACTTGTTGCTGCTTTTCCTTAAGAATGGAAGGAGGTCATCATTCTTGTTTTTTTTAATTTTGCTGCCACATTTGCCTCACCAATACCCTGCGCTTTCTCCAATTCCTTCCTTTTTGGCGATTCAATTGTTGTACAACATTTAATGCCACAACCTGGAATACCCAACAAATGAGCTTTTACATGGAAATATGTGCAAGTGAAATGGCCGTTGCAAAAATTGCATTTCCATGAACAATTTCCTCCTCCTCCCTTTTTTCCCGCCCCTCCCTCTCTTGTCACATATTTCCACAATGGGTATTTGGGGTCAACAATTTGTTTTCCCTGCACATTTGAAGCTGCTGTTGCAGCGCCACTTCCAATGGATGGAATACTTGCAGACCCTGATGAAAGAGGGACAGAAGGGTCATCTCCAATGGGGACATTCTTCCCCTTTCTTTGCCCCTGTCTTGTTGCCTTTGATTGAGCCATGAATACTGTAAAAAATAAACAAAAATAACCAAATATATAAAACATATGCACATGCAAACACTAACAGCAAACTAAATGCAAAAATATAGAGGGACAGTGCACTTATCGGATGCTCGAATCTCTTCGAAAGAACTCCCTTTCTCCTTGCTCACCCTAGCTCCTTCTCACTTCACAAAATGAAATGGGTGAGAAACAATGAAGAAAAACCTCACTTTATAGAAGAAACAACGCTTTTTTTGAATTGGCGGGTCCGGTCGTATCCGGTTCATCGGGTACGACGTATTCGTACGGGGTACGGTCGGGGTACGGTCGGGATACGGCGTATCACCGTGCGGATGCGTGCGTGCACGGTGGGTGTGTCGAATCGGGTGCGGGTCGTATCCGATGCGGGGATTGGGATTCGTTGACCCTTTTGGACGAATCTGGTTACTTAGCCCATAGCCATACATTCATGAGAATTTCGGAAAAATAAATATTTTCTGAAGACAAATTCTGGAAATTTCAAATGTTGGAAATTGCAGAAATAAAAAAGCAGAAATAATTTCAACCACACACAGAGAAAATAACACGCTGATTTTTGGTCAAGATGACCCTGGAAAAACCCCCTTCAACTCTTGGGGAAAACCAGTTCGAAAGCTTTTCTTTATTTCTGAATATATCTTTTATAGTGAGACAAAAATTACAGCAAAAATTCCAGTAACTTAACAAATGTACTTATCTCAATTTCCTTGCTTATACCCTGCCTTGGAAAACATGCCAAACAGTAAACTAACAAAACATAAATTTTACAACATTAAATGCTGACTGTACTTCCTGATTTCTATGCCCAGTTGTACGGTCGTATGACTGTATGTACTATACGGAAGGTACAACATTACCTCCTCCTCTATTTATGTGCCCCTTTCTGCCTCAAAAAATGTGCTGTTGCTGCTGTATGGATTTCCTCGAAATATGTGCCACCAAACAACAATATCTCTCCTCGATTTTCATGCCCAGAATCTGCCCAAAAAACTGTGCTGAAGAAGTTGTACGAATTCCTAGAAAATTGTTCCTCCTTGAAAAATGTGCCACACTCTTGCTGTACGGATTTTTGCCTTGGGAACTGTGCCTCTTTGCTGCTGTATGGATTTGTAGAAGTCTCTCGCTGCTGCCCTCCTTCTCTTCACTGCTCATAAATTTCTCCCTTGCTTTCTCTTCTCTTCTCTCAATTTGGTCATGAAAGAGTCAATGATATTTTTCCCTCTTTTCCTCCTTTAACTCAACCCTAAGTGACTTTTGGGGTATCCCTAAATCCAATGGCTGAGATAGCTTTAGATCTAGGGCTGAGATTAAATGTGCATTTAAATCTAACTTTATATTTTTTAATTCACCACACTTTAATAAAGACCCTCTTAGTCATTTATTTCCAAAGTCACTTTTCACTTTCTAATTTCACATTGACTTTATTAAAGTCACTTTAAAATTAGACTTGGTACTTTTATCGCTTAAAGTCACTTTAAAATTAGATTTGACTTTATAACTTTATAAAGTCACTTTAGGAGAAAAATTAAATTCTTTTTGACACTTTTCCCTAGGCCAAAGATCAAAGCCTTAGGGAACCACTTGTCCTCCGGTAACCAAATTTCAACATTTTAGTAGCATCAACATCTAGGGAAATGTTTTCCTGCCCAAACCCAATAATTGTTGAGAATGCAGCAAGATGATGGAGCTTAGTGAAATGAAGTCGCCTTCACTAAGTGGGCCCGCAGGCAAATTCTGGCGCAAAGTCTATTTTTAGACTATGTCTATTTTTAGACATACGGAACATATTGGGAATTCCAGTTGGAGATTCTTGAAGCATGCGACATGTTGGTGAAAATAGATGAGACCCTTATTTTTTAGGACCCAGGCTATTTTTAGACTGTATCTCCTAAAAATATGGAAGTCAAATATTATTTACCCTTAATAATATTTTGACTATAAACAACAGTTTACTCTCTTGGAGCACTTCAGTTCGAGTCATGGAGGTGGCTCATGCAACTGACAGAAGGAATCACGTGGTTCCTAGGGTTTGATGGCATCTTGCATGGTTGACTTCAGTTGGACTTCAGTGGCGAGAAGTTTTGGAGGAGTTAACGGGACGGATAGTGGAGTTGTGTTCTGTTTGTTTTAGTTGAACTAGTTGAGGTTAGTTAACTAGCTAATCAACTAGATATGGTGGAGTGAATTTAAATAATATTTAATTCACTAATTATTAACTCATTAGTCAACTCAAGAACACTTCGATTCCACACAGTGCATGATCGGTTCGGTGGAGACCAGTGGAAGAGGTAGATGAAAGGGTGAGTAAAAGCCTCGGTTGGAGGATCAGTTTTGCATGGGATTTGCATTACACTTGGAAGAATTGTCCATGACAATTGCGCAGTCAAGCCAAGGGGATTCGAACCTTGGATCTCTTCATATACAGGCCATGATTGCGCAATAGAGGCAAGGCAATTGGCGGGGAGTTTTGAACCAGTGACTTGTTCAAAACTGAGTCAGAGTGTGTGTGACTTTATGAGAAAGTACTGAGTACTTGTGAGGAGTATTGTACTTGTTTGGTTACATGATTTCTCCATTATAATATACACAATAGCTGCGGGGTTTTCAGCTATAGGCTTTCCCCATACATACTGAGTTAATGTGTGATTGATTTGATGTGAGATTGCTTTTATTATTTCCGCATGTGACAATTAATTGTAGAAGAAGGTTATGTGTTATGCATGCAATTCGAAATTGATGTATGATCGGGTTAATCTTCAGTGAATAAGTGATTTATTCAGCTAATTTCTACAATAATGGTAACGAGAGGGTGCCAATCCCCATGATCAATCACCACTTGCCTGAAGATTGAATGTGGAATAGAGGGAATGATGGAAAGTGGTAAATATGGAATACCATGGGCACACTACTTCAATCAAAGCCTCCCTCATAGTGTCCTTCTCATAACCCTAAGGCCTTAGAGGAAGCTCCATTAGACTAGGACCAAAGACTAACTACCCAGGTGAAGTGCGGGAAGAAGAATAAAATCAACAGTGGTCAATTATTCGGATCACCTGTTCATTCATATTAGTATGCCCCAAAACCATAAGCAAAAGCATATGATTGCAGAATGGTAAAAGTACCTGTTGATGGATGACCCAACTTCTTCCAAGGAGGAATGTTGAATGGGAGAAAAAAATCTGAGCGGTGCATATAAGTGTAAGGTCCATGTCATCATGTGCTGATCAATGGGGCTGTTGGTTGGTTGGTTGTCCAAGGAGGAGAAAAATCCTCCTATGGGGTTGCCCACTTTTTGGTTGTTAACATCTATCTCCAACTCCGGGACATGTGCTCACCATAAAGTGCATTATCCATGTACTTGAACGGGGAGTGCATGAGAACTCTAGCAATCCTCTGGGCTTTGTAGACCTATTTCCTGTATACTCAAAGCAACTTTTTGATAGCAACTGTGTAGGACATTGATCGACACCCTTGTGATATAAGATAAGATAAAATAAAAAATAAAACATTAGATAACAATGTGTCTAACTAATATGCAAACACATTGGCATAAATAATAAATGAAGTAGGATGCTCACACAATAATGCAAACACACAATTGCAATGCAACTATCTTGATGCAAATGCATTGGGTTCCACTAAATAAAGTGAGGTGCTTGCCTTCCTCAGGAGAGGACAAAGGCTCACTATTAACGTTTCCTATGTAAAAGTAACCTACCCCTACTTGGCCATGGACCTTGAAAGTGTTGAAAAGTGTTACTAGGTTTGGTCTTCATAATGACATGTAATTATGATTTTATGTAAAGAAGAGACAAAGGAAAATAAAATGTATTTATTGTATTACTTGCATCATGGGTTTCATGAGCAAGAATTTTATTTATAGGTCAAAGACTTCTTCTTGATGTCTTTAGGATTTTGTCATCTTGTCATAAAGGTAATTAGAGTCATGTAAATGAAGTCGTGTTACACTTAGAAGAGTCTATAATAGCCCTCCAAAGACAAGCATAGTCAGCCTCCAAAAGATCTTCATGTCGGCTTCAAATAGGAGTGACAAATTCATGTTGGCTCACAGTAAGAAGACGCTCTATTCATCCTTGACAGGTCGACTTATTTATATGAACCAACAACTATAAATAGGCGTGATGGGTCACCACAAAAGCACATAAAAGTTCGGATCTATCTCTGTAATTTTCAGATGGGCATAACAGTTCGGAGTATGTCTGAGATTTCGGATGGGTGAGACAACAAGAAGCTCAGATGCTATCTCAGGAAATAAAGTGTAATATTCCTTTTAAGGAATTGCTGCACTCTGGACAGTGAAAACGCTGTATTCAGAAAATTATGCTATAAAAACATGAAACATGACTTGGATCCTCTTATATATGCTGTATATGTCCTACATACCAAAGGGCATCAGAAACAAATCATTCTAGCTACATTAAACAGATCTCCCCAGTTCAAAACAGCGCAAAAACACCCCAATCCCATGACTTTCAACAACAAAATTTCTGAAGACTGCAATAACGTAATTTACATGAGGGTTTCTACAGCAAATGATGAATCAATACTGATCTAGAGATTATATTAATCATATAGCC
Source organism: Pinus albicaulis (assembly GCA_034641835.2). NCBI lineage: Eukaryota > Viridiplantae > Streptophyta > Pinopsida > Pinales > Pinaceae > Pinus > Pinus albicaulis. The sequence goes on along the minus strand of CM076576.1, from coordinate 431,411,921 downwards.
AAGAAATGGAGGTTTAACCTCTTTTACACAAGAAATAAGACAACCCGACAAGGGTTTCCAGCATTACACATGTATAAAAGGCAGTACTGCAGAAAATAACGCAGTCTACTGCAACTCTGTATTTGACATGACTGAATATAACATGAAATAGCTGATCAATACAGAAAATGGCCCAAGGCCCTCCTTATTAGACTTCTCGGAGAGAAATAGACACCTCCTCCTCAAACACAAGCACAAAATCAAGGGATTTAACCCTGCTACTGCTGCACCTGTAGAAAAGACGCAGTCACTGGAAGTGACTGCGCTGTAGATGTTGATGGCTGAATGACCTCAAGTCAGATGATGGAAAATTAGCTTAGAACCTTCCCTTTTGATCCCTTAAACAAGCTGATCCAATGGAGAGGATGGAATTCCCACATGAAGATCCCTTGCACTATACAATGCTGCAACTACAGCTAAACAGCTGAAGCATGCAAGTAGTCAAAAGACCAAAGATAGATGAATACTGAATGCCTTGCTTGCTGCTATCCCCTTCTTCTTATCCTTGGTGAGCCTCCTCACCCTTGACCCCACTCATTAATGAGGTGACTTCCTAGAAAAGATTCCTCCTTCAAAACTGCGCTGTCTTTGTTGGTTTCCCTCCTCTTGTAGCAGCGCTGTTGACTCGGTCAACTGGATCTAGTTCACCTGCATTGCCTCCTTTCACACTAAGGTGGCTTTATTTGCCCTCCTAATCTGATCCCTTTTCACATTGGGATTGTTTTATTGTCCTTTTATTCTTCTAACTGCAAAAATGGAGCAATTATAATATTCCAACTAGCAGCAGCTAATTGGGAATATTACATACAGTGATCATGAGTGCGGATTATAATACAAAATTCGGGTAACATTACAGTGATCTTCTCCCTCACTGTCTCGGCATAATATCACAGTGTATATCCTCGGTGTTGCTTGGTGCTGTGTTTAGTACTACAATGATGCTCAGATACTTGGTGCTACTTGGTGATATACTCAATGCTACAGTAAGCATATGAAGGGCTCGGTGATAATGATCAGTGCAGTTCGTTCTATGTTGGTGAGAGCAAGAAGATCTCGGTGTTGACAAGGACGAAGAAGAAAGTTTGAACTGTGTCTTGGTCTTGGAGAAATGAAATAGGTCAAGGGTCATGGTCTTGATATTTGTCAATTGGAATCTCTATAAGAAGAATTTCTGCGGGTTTTCCTCTCAAAGAGTGAGAGGTTTTGGCCCTGGCTCATAGCCTACATGCTGTGTCTCTTGTCTATTTTATGTTCATGCATTGGTTACTGTTTGATGAAGAAGAACACTAACAACTTAACATGAAGAAGATCCTAATCTGAATAAGCAAAAATGCATTCCCAAGCAGTAACTAATAAAGAGAAATCTCCTAAAGCAAATGCCCTAGATTTCTCAACAGAAAGGACATGGGTTGTCATCAATGAGGACTAGATCCCCAACTTGGAAATCCTTGCCTTGCTTTTGAACCCATTGCTTGGTGTTTTGATATTTCTGTGTTCTACATTTAGTCGCAAGCATTTTTTTGACTTGATAGATATTTCTTGTTTGCTCAAGCTGTTTAGGTCTTTAGGACTGGGAAATTTATTTTAAAGTGTAAAAACCTGGGCGAATATTACTAGTCCCTAATGTAAAATATAAAATGTTTGCCGATATTTTTTTAAAACTATTCAAATCTCTAATCATTTTATATACTCTATAAATTTTTGGTGAATTCTAGGGTAATATAATATTATTCTATAAAATTTGGGTGAATAATTGTTAGGAAAAACAGAAATTAGCGATTTTTTTTTAAGAAAAACATGGAAAATTAGCGTGTCTGCGAAATTTAGCCCCTGAAATTTTCCTTGCTTTAGGGTAAATCTTGTGTCCATGGTGTTATGTGGTGTGTTAGGGTAAATATTTTTTTTTTTTTAAATTTGCAATAGTATGTTAAAGATATGTTGTGACTAACTGTCCATTGGAATATCCAAGGCAATTTACAGGTCATTTTGGAAGTGAAATTAAACTGTCGCTGATTTGAAATCTTTGAGGAATATGATGATTATTGTGGTTGAGCTTGTACTCATGCTATTGTGCTCCAAGATGCCATGGACCTGAAAACTAGCCCATCTGTGAAATTTAGCCCCTAAAATTTTCCTTGCTTTAGGGTAAATCATGTGTCCATGGTGTTATGTGGTGTGATTTTACTACTATATATCTCTTCTTATTGATGTGAGCAGTAGCCAAGTCATAAATAGTCATTGCACAATAGGGTAAATTTTTTCTTAATTTGCAATAGTATGTTAAAGATATGTTGTGACTAACTGTCCATTGGAATATCCAAGGCAATTTACAGGTCATTTTGGATGTGAAGTTAAACTCAGTCGCTGATTTGAAATCTTTGAGGAATATGATGATTGTTGTGGTTGAGCTTATACTCATGCTATTGTGCTCCAAGATTCCATGGACTTGACCCGGAATAAGTTGAAAACTCGAATCTGCTCTAGGAATTTGATTGCCTTATCACTTCCTTTCAATTCTGCTTTTGTGCTCCAAGATGCCATGGACTTGAAAACTAGCCCGTCTGTGAAATTTAGCCCCTAAAATTTTCCTTGGTTTAGGGTAAATCATGTGTCCATGGTGTTATGTGGTGTGATTTTACTACTATACATCTCTTCTTATTGATGTGAGCAGTACCCAAATCATAAATAGTCATTGCACAATAGGGTAAATTTTTTCTTAATTTGCAATAGTATGTTAAAGATATGTTGTGACTAACTGTCCATTGGAATATCCAAGGCAATTTACAGGTCATTTTGGATGTGAAGTTAAACTCAGTCGCTGATTTGAAATCTTTGAGGAATATGATGATTGTTGTGGTTGAGCTTATACTCATGCTATTGTGCTCCAAGATTCCATGGACTTGACCCGGAATAAGTTGAAAACTCGAATCTGCTCTAGGAGCTTGATTGCCTTATCACTTCCTTTCAATTCTGCTTTTGTGCTCCAAGATGCCATGGACTTGAAAACTAGCCCGTCTGTGAAATTTAGCCCCTAAAATTTTCCTTGCTTTAGGGTAAATCATGTGTCCATGGTGTTATGTGGTGTGATTTTACTACTATACATCTCTTCTTATTGATGTGAGCAGTAGCCAAATCATAAATAGTCATTGCACAATAGGGTAAATTTTTTCTTAATTTGCAATAGTATGTTAAAGATATGTTGTGACTAACTGTCCATTGGAATATCCAAGGCAATTTACAGGTCATTTTGGATGTGAAGTTAAACTCAGTCGCTGATTTGAAATCTTTGAGGAATATGATGATTGTTGAGGTTGAGCTTGTACTCGTGCTATTGTGCTCCAAGATTCCATGGACTTGACCCGGAATAAGTTGAAAACTTGAATCTGCTCTAGGAATTTGATTTCCTTATCACTTCCTTTTAATTCTGCTTTGGAAATTGCAGTAGAGATGGTTGTTGATTTCCTCAATATCATATATTTCCCTTGCCTAATTGTGCTAAGAAAGTATCTTTGTGGTGGGTTTGTTGATATATTTTGTGAAGATTGCATGAAATTTCTACCTTCAGTCAGCCGATCATGTGGCACTTTTGAATGATATAAGCAGAGGACCATATAAGGGGGAGACTAGTTTACTGAAGTGCATTAGTTCATCTGATCCTTCACCGCGTTGAATGTGTTATATTGTAGCTTTTCTTATGAACTGCTACTGCTTCCTGCAGGATTGGAGTTGTGCATTCGATGAAATCTGTTTTATCTGCCAAGTCTTTTATAGTGAAAGGAAAACCAAATTAGCACATAACTATTTATGTATGTCACTATGAAATTTCAATTACGAATTCAAATTCTCTCAAGATTGTTTACCAATTTACTTGTCATTATGAAAGCTCTGTTGTGGTTTCAAATGAGGTATGCCTTAATCTTCAATCAATTTGTGAGATGAAACATTTTATTGACATTTGGTGAGTGAAGCCCACTATGCAACATTGAAAATGTTTGGAATATGGTGAGTTGAGACTAATAGAACAAACTTTTAGGTTTTGTTGAAGGTTGAGGAAGTATATAAAGTATAGATGTTTGTGTCTGATTTCTTATTATGTTAAACTATTTCTAATTCTTTTCCTTAACACTGCTCAGGAATGCCAGACACCATTCTTGAAAGGGCTGCTAAAAAATCAGCTGAGTTTGAGAGTCAATATGGACAGAGGAGCATCAAATGTGATGGAAGACCTTTGGCAGCCGTAAAACTAAAAGAGAGGAACCTCATCCAAGAGGTTTTGAACATTGTAAAGGGATTGCACTCCTCTGGAACTGCAGCAGGTAGAGACATGCGATGTCTGGTTGAAGTGTGGCACAGAGTAGCATCACTTTCTTTATCGGATTGTTCTCATTCTAAGCACTCTTTGGTAACAAGTCTTTTTGATAGCCGTCCTCTTCATAGCACAATTCCAACTGGGATGTAAATAATTGTGAATGGAGCATTTACTTGGCATGTCAAAATGGTTGATGCTTCATCCTATAAAAGTTGGTTATTCAAATAACCTGTGGCTTGATAGAGTGTATGCAATGGATATGCATTCACTGGACGTGTATGATCAGCATGCCCCAGATTGTTTACTCCAGGGAGTGTTTTGCTAATGAAGACTGAATCGCAACGAAGTAGCACATGTGCTGGTAGGGTTTTGAAGCAGTTCCTGTGGTGGAACAGGATGTAAGTTTCGAGGAAGCATTTTTGTACATGTTCATGCAGGATTTGTTAAAATAATGCCTTCTGCTGTGAAGTTTGAAATTAATTTGTCAAGTATGATTTCATTCAAGTTCCAGGTAGTGTTAGCATTATGGCCATGCCACACTTGTATTTACAGAATGACATGTGGTTACATCCATCATGTCTTGTACTATTTAGATATTAATGATTGTTGGGCATTGTATCTGCTTTTTGTAATCAAAGTTACCCAGCAAGGGCATTTTGAATTTCTTTGGAGAACTTTCACTACAGGGCATACAGGGGTTCATGCCAAATTGCTTATAAATTTAATTGTGGTGTTAAAGCAAGGACTGTGTGCTGTTCAAGTCTTTTTGCAGAGCTTGGTGGTAATTTTCCACATTGAAAGGGAACATGAATGAATGGCAGACTAGAATGACCACCAGATTTCTAAACATAATTTTACTATTTAATCATTCTCCTTCCATTTGACGTGGGGATAATCCTTGGGACAAACTCAAGGATGACCATTGGTGATTTTTATGGAGTCCATGTCCTTGTTGAAAGTCTTGGTGTAAGCAATTAAACACCATTTAATGATAATGTAATCTTTGAAGATGGTTAAGTTGCTGCCTGTGCAATTGACACGTGGAGTACCATAATAACATGTCTGAAGATGTCTTCTATAATTTTGAAGTGATTGTACCAATAACTGCCATAGTAGTTTTCTTGTAGTAAAATCCTGAAATTTATTGATTATAATATACATCAACTTTGGTTTTGACCAGATGAGTCAAAACAAGTCAATATTACCAATCAGGTTGATATCAGTAAGTATATCAAATCTTCAGACGTAGGACTTGGAATTACTCGAAGCTTCTGACTAGTAGCATTCGTATCTGTTTTATTTATTTGGAAATGCTGCTTATAGTATAAGTTACAGCTGTACTTCGGTAAAGATGCTGTGCTATGAGGGGTTTTCTTTGCTGTCATAATTGCCCAGGATTTGCACTTGGCTTCGTCATGTGCACCAACTTAGGGGGCTTTGAACTTGGATCTCCTCAATACAAGGCTGATCACCTTGCTGCTGGATACTAGACCACAGCCCTGGGCTGTGTCATTTTTATTGGGAGGCTTGATAAGGGGAATAACTTTGGTGATTTTCTTTGCTAAGATTGCTACAAAGAGTTGAAAAGCTGTAATTCTTGCCGTGGACATCCTCAGTAGTGGACAACATCCACAATTAGGAATTAAGTAGGGTCTGGAATGTTTGAACTTTCATTTAAGGCAGAGATGGAGGACCACCTAAATAACCTTGGCAGTTATTGGGTTATGGATAAAGTTGTCAATGTACGCTCCTAAAGTGAGCTGGTGTCCTAACATAAGGTCTTGAGGAGCATTTTGAATTAAGGGGCATCTTTGGAAATGGGAGTGTGTACAATCTTCGTAGAATACAATCCATTGGTTTGATCAATGCTTTGCTGCTAGCTATGCAAAGTATGCCATCAGAGGTGGATGCTCGATAATCACTCAACCTACGGTAGACATGATTTGTCAACACAATTGCTTGAAAGTTAAAATTATTTGTTTTTTCATACATCTCCTTTGCTTTGGTGTATTATTCCGACTGTGACTTGTAATTGCAAGAATCGACACCGTTGCTCATGAAATGGTTATGTAAGATGCATAGTCCTTTTGGATTTGTGTCATTGTAAATAATTTATACATAATAGGTAGGCAAATGAAATGAGGAGTCATAAGGAAGATCAAAAGTTTGTTGAGAATTGAATAGGGCAATGATTATGTTTTATTCTCTTTTACTTGATAATTGCTTGTGTTTCCTTTTTACTTATTAGCTTTGTTCCTTATTATTGTATGTGTGAAGCATCAAACAACTACCAAAACAATATGAGCAATGACACAGTATATAGGCTGCAAGGTAGGGCCAAAACCTCTCCTCTTGAGAGGAAAACCCTTAAATCTCTTCTCTTCCTTGTAGATTCTTCAATTGACGAATTCCATGACCTTACGACTAAGACCAATACCCTCCAAGACCAAGACCAACCTTGTGAGATGATGTGCCAACTTCGATCTAGCCAAACCCAGTAAAATATCTTCTAGTTGTAATATTCTCGACCTCTTGTTGCAAGATTCTCGACATCCTACTACAAATCCAAAATTTCTGCATTACTGCAACTGCTGCGGCCACATGTGGGAACTTAGGTCTTCTTCTAAGGCCCTCCTATGACCTTTGCTTGCCTTTTCCTGACTCTTGGAGCTTGAGAGAGGCCCTTGGTGACCTTTGCTTGAACTCTTTGCCTCCTTTTATCCAAGATCAAACTTGTAGATGGATGCCCTAGGTCTGCGTAGAAACCCTAGTCCTCTTTAGCACGTGAGAGAGAGAATTAACCTAAAACAAGTCTCCTTCGTCCTTCTTCTTCGCTGCCTTCTTCTTCCTCTTCTTCGCTAGAATGAGAGATGAGTGAGTGTGGCAAATGGAGGACAAGTTCTTCTCTATATATAGGCTTCTTCAAGGGTGGACGTGACTCTTCATTTAGGCTGACTTTCCAATTGCCAGGCCGAGTTGGTCTTGGAGGGTATTTTGACACTTTTAAAGAAAAATAATTTTCTTTACAAGTTACAGTGTGCCCAGGGGGGCCTTCAACTTATGACTCTTTTGACTTCTTGACCTAAGACAAACCCTAGAAACACTCAATGGGTGCTTGACCTATAAAATAAAAGAACTTGAGCTTGAAACCCATGCCCCAAAATAATAATAACATTTTTTCTTTTTATTTTATAATTTACAAGAATACAAAATATATTTCATACTTATAAAGACCGAACCTAGTTACACATTTTCCAACAGAGTCCCTCATAGAAGGTGAAACATATAGAAGACACCCTCATTGTATATATTCAACTTTGAGTAATGAAATAAAGCATACAAGCAAAGTTATTCCTCTACGTGACAATGGTATCGGAGTGGGGTTGTTTTTAACTCCATGATTCTCTCCCTTGTGCGAAAACATCTTCGTGATTTGTCTCTCTATTTGTTGCCTCGAGTTATGTTGTCCACTGTGGTTGCTGTGCATTTCTTCTCCCATTAGTGCGATAGATCTGTCTCTCTTAGCCTTACTTCTTTAATTGCTAGTAGATTTAGGGTACCTTTTCTGTTAGTATATAAATCTTGCTACTACTGTGGTATTTGTCTTGTTAGTGAGGTAGCAGTGTTAATTTCAAAATGACCTCAACCCCCATAAGATTGCAAGTTCGAATCGTTCCCATAGTTGCGAGGTCGAATTTATATTGTGCGAGTGTTGTGGGTTGATGGAATGAACATTGGTTTACACAACCTGTGTGCGAGAACGATTCTATGTGAAATTCATTATAGCATTGAGTATTGTTGTAATCAAACTAAGGGTACAACTATTGAGTGGAAGATCTATGCACAAGCTTATTGTCCTCTTAACCTTTTCATGGGCAACCCTTGAAAAAGTGACCTACTTGCAACTACACTTTTTTCTCCTCCTTGGAGATACAGTTGTCTCTAAAAAAATGCATCTGTTGAGATGATTGTACGAGGCATCATCACATCTACTGAAAAAAAATGACTATGGAGCCTTCCCCCCATTGGCCATTTGCATATAGATTCCAAATACCACAAGGATCTAAATAGTTATACGATTAGGCCATTGTGTTATAAGCTTGAGCTCTCATGCCATGCGTTGAATTGAGATCAAGAGATTTGTGTGGTCTTGCGTTGTTTATTGACGACTTTACGCTACTATAAGGTTGACATGTTGAAAAGAACATAGCCCTTTGGCCGTAAAATTGTTGTGGCATTTGCTTCTAGGGGAGGAAGAACAACAAATACTACCACTGCTAATAACACTTTTGTGATCATAAGTTTCACCATTAATATCAATCAAAATGTAAATAACAATCATTGAATTCTTTGGTTCTTTATGAGTTGTGTGTTTGATGAAATTTATTGAGAAAAATGCATTTTGTTGTCTCAATTGTGGGTGTGCTGCTTTGCGGTAAAAAAAACTATTGAGAACGGTCTAGAAAAACACCCTCTCATCTTGAATTATTTGCGGAATGGCATCTGTGAACAAGAAGTCGCCATTGGCAAAGGAGAGGAGGATGGTGAACCTAAGAATCCTACATTAAATAAAGAGCTAGTCATATGAAGAGCAAGATAATACAACTTATGGCTTGATTGTTGCATCATAGTTTAAAGATGCATGCAATCGTATTGTTTCCATTATAGATTCTTATGGTGCTTTAAGGAAGTTAAAGGACTTGTATCATTCAAAACTAGAGCTAGTACATCTAATGCTTAAGTTGTTCAACCTAGAGTTAAAGGATTGTGATACCATGTGGTGTAGTGTGAAGTATTGTTGCTTCCACACACAAACTAGTCATATGAAGAGCAAGATAATAAAACTTATGGCTTGATTGTTGCATCACAGTTTAAAGATGCATGCCATCGTATTGTTTCCATTATAGATTCTTATGGTGCTTTAAGGAAGTTAAAGGACTTGTATCATTCAAAACTAGAGCTAGTACATCTAATGCTTAAGCTGTTCAACCTAGAGTTAAAGGATTGTGATACCATGTGGTGTAGTGCGAAGTATTGTTGCTTCCACACACAAACTACAAGGCTAGAGCTATAGATACAAAGCACACAACCCTGACTATTTGTTCTTCTAGAAGCTGTACTGAATTAGTTCAAATAACTAGTTTGCCGAGTGTAAACAAAGAACTCTAAACTTGACCATAAGAACTCAAATGGACCTCAAATATATTTATTAATCTAGAATCTATTATTACATACAAAACTCAAGTCTGAGAATGGAGTCCTCAGAGTGTTAACAAATTATATTAGGGAGCGCATTAATGCCACGCAATAGCCAAAAAAAGAATATCCTCTCCAAGGCTTCTAGCAGCTAGGAACTCCCCTTTCTCCTTTGTTTCCAAAATTTATTTTCCATTTTGTCGACCTCTTTACATTCTAGAACTGAAACGATTTGATTCTGTAGTTATGTGGACAACTAAAGGCCTCTTCGTATTCTTGAACTAGAACGATTTGGTTTCTTGTAGTTGCGTCCAATTCTCGTAGCACGTACACTTTCGATAGTATCTTCCTGTAGTAGTCTTGTAGCGCGTTTCGTAGCAACCTCATGTAGCAACATTTTATTCGTCCTATCTTCAACAACTTGAAGCAAAATCTATTTGGATGATGCAGATTTCCCAAGTCGAAGGATGCTCTTGCATTAGACACCCTTGGTAAGAAAAACATGAGCTACTAGCTCATGCGGTAACGATTCTTTAGGTTGTAAAACTTCCCAGCCATGCTAGTTCATGTTTCAACTTTCAACACTCATGATACACATTCAGGTTCCTTGTTCTTCCATTTGATTAAATTCTCCAAATACTACTTTTAGTGGGTCTTCTTCCCAATTCTTGTGGCCAAAATCTCGTCCACGTCTTCAACATATTTCACTGGTAATTATTAATTCCATCCAATTGGTGTACCTATCTCATCACTGTTTTCCTCTTCATGAAACTCACACAGATCAACCACATTGAATATCGACGAGATATCTAAGTCTCTGGGCAACTCTAGGTTAAGAGGAAATTTCAGCGTAAAAGTGCTTGTGAAATTTCATGTAATTTCCATGTCATACTATGTAAACCACTCAAAATCTTTTAAATTTTAAAAATTGTAGATGTAAATATTTTGGAGGGAAAAAATATAACTATTTTTTTTAATTGTATTTTTGGTTTCTCTCTATAGGTTTACTCAAATTTCAAGTGTAGACACTCGTTGGATGCAGAATTAAATTCCACATCCAACAAGTACCTATTATGCATATTTTTTAAAAGATTTACATTGATAAAAATTGAAGGTACATTTAAAAAGCATGTTCACACGTATGCATAATCGATACGAGTGTCTACAAAATTTGAGTAAACTTATAAGGAGATACACTACAAATACAATAAAAAAGTATTTTTCTTATTTTCTTCCAAAATTCATAACTCTTATTTTATTATTTTAACTATTATTTTATTATTTTTCCTTAGGGGGGAGCATTCATGCTGAAATTTCTTCTAATGGGGATTTATTTATTTATTCTAAGAATTCAGCATTGGCCTATTTTCTTGTATTTTAGCTTGCTATGAGTATTGTTGCAGAATCTTTCCTTCCGTAGATGGGCCATCACCAATGTTGAATTTTACATGGTCTTCTATATTGATAATTATCATTGATGAGTATGATCTTTTGCATTCTTATCCATTAGTTCCATCATTCAATAATTATACAGAAGACATCAACCATAAAGCATATGAGAATAAAATAATAAAGAGACAATACATACAAAGAACACAACAATTTCCCTTTTGAAAATCCTCACGGGGAAATACTCAACGACCTTTTTCAATAGAGAATTCTTGAATTCAATAAAGACTCAAATTAAGTCAACAACCAGGTGAAACTTGGTCCCTCGTCCATCCTCCTAATCAAATCAATTTGGCTAAAAAACCATACTATGTTCTTGCCTGTTGGCACCTATGTAAATATTGTAATACAAAAATAAGGAAGGTGAAGAGGCATTGGAATTTGAATTCCAAGAGTCTCCGTTCAATGTATTTATCAATGAAATCCTAATGCAAATACACAATCACATTCTTGTGGAGTTACTCTTGGCGTGACATGCTATCAGAGCCAACCCCCATTTTTAACAGTTTTTTTCCCTATATCTCCTATCTAATGCCATTCTATTTCCACTCAGCGCTATTCCTGCTCAATCCACCGCCCCACTGTGAAACTTGGAGTGATTAATTCTCCATGCATTGATTAATCCTTGTCAAATTTTCTGTGTGAATGGTTTAATATTTATGGATGTGTTGAACAATTTAATTTTGCAGTGCATTGTATTGGATACCAAGACATCGTGCTATGAAAGCCAATGTTGAGTTCTAGAGCGATTATTTTTGTTGAGAAATATAGGGCATATAAATTAAGTGATTTCTCTTCTATTAGTCACTGGCTGTGAGTGCTTTTTACTTCTTTAGATTAGGATCTTCTTTTACTTAAGTTCTTAGTATTCTTCTTCATCAAACAACTACGAATGCATAAACCATAAAGAGACAAGAGGCACAAAATATAGGCTATCAACCAAGGCCAAAACCTCACACTCTTTGAGAGGAAAATCTGCACAAATTCTTCTTATAGAGATTCCAATTAACGAATAACAAGACCAAGACCCTTTACCTATTTGTCACTCCAAGACCAAGACACAAGTCCTCTTCCACTTTAGCTTCAAACCTTCAACCTTCCTTCTAGACTTCTGTTGTTGCCTCTTTTAATTCATACGTTCTTTGTCAGGACCTCTCTTTAATTGGTAGCACTAAAATCATTTACTGTTGTAATACTGAGATCACTTGTTGTGGTCGCACCAAGAGATCTCCATTGAAATATCACCGAGATTGTGATAGGCTCCACTGTGATTGTACTGATATTTATCACTGTAAGAGCACTGAGACCTTTATTATTGTGTAGGCAACAAACCTTTATCTTTGTGGCTATACTGAGACAAAGATTTCACCAAGACCCTTTACCTATTTGTCACTCCAAGACCAAGACACAAGTCCTCTTCCACTTTAGCTTCAAACCTTCAACCTTCCTTCTAGACTTCTGTTGTTGCCTCTTTTAATTCATACGTTCTTTGTCAGGACCTCTCTTTAATTGGTAGCACTAAAATCATTTACTGTTGTAATACTGAGATCACTTGTTGTGGTCGCACCAAGAGATCTCCATTGAAATATCACCGAGATTGTGATAGGCTCCACTGTGATTGTACTGATATTTATCACTGTAAGAGCACTGAGACCTTTATTATTGTGTAGGCAACAAACCTTTATCTTTGTGGCTATACTGAGACAAAGATTTCACCGAGATTGAACAGTTCACTGTGATTTCACTAAGAAGCAATCCAAACTTTTCTCTTACTATGATCCGAACAGTTCATTGTGATTGCACTAAGAAGAAGCAATCCAAACTGTTCTATTGTGATATCCACACCTTATTTCGAAGACCAATCCACATCTGTTTCAGACACTAATCTTGTTGGGAATCACGATTGCCGTTAGACCAAAACCCACAGGTGTTAGTCAACGATCGCATCGCCAGAGATAAGGATCTACGAAAGGCGATTAGTACATGTCGCGAAACACACGGGGAGCGTTGGTTTATCCAATGTCCAACAATCTCCCCCCCAATGCAAGCCGGGTGTGTATCGAATTCGTGACCTACGCTCTGATACTTGATGTCAATATTGTCCATGTAAATCAAGGTTGTCATTGATGTAAATGTGGCATTCACCGAGATGTCAATATTCTTGAGATGCCTAGTTCCAGATGATGATGCCATGACTCTTGGTTGACTAGGATACTATCAATGAAGATGTCAAGTCACGAAGAAGTCAAAACACTAATGAAGGGAGCCCTAAGTACTTGATCTAATGTTGCATGCACTTGATGATCTAGATCTTAACCAATGATGTCATACACTTGGATGATACTTGATGATGACATATGACGATGCCATACACTTGGATGATACTTGATGAAGTCATAGACTTGATGAAGGTTGGAAGACTAGATGATGATGTGGAAGATCTTATTTGATGGCTGGAAGACTACCTCGAAACTTTCTTAATGACGCTGCACTATGCCATATTACTACACTATTATTGAATACATAATGCTATACCTTCACGATGATATGGATGTTGGATACTATCATGATGACACTATGATCCTATAAATGATGAGCCAAACAATGCAGAAGACAAACAAAAGAGAAGCCATGCTATCCTATTCACTTTCTGCATAGAAAAATAAAGGAAAATCACAAAGAAAAATTGTTTTACCACCTTAGAGGCATCCTTCCAAATTGACTCCTATACCATCTTTTAGAGCATATTTTTTCCTTTCCAATGAGTCTTTACTTGCCCCAAAGCTCCAAATAGTTTGTGAGAAATTGAATTTTTAAGATAAAAAAATATATATTTGCATTCAAGCCGACCTATGCAGTCATATAAAGTCGGCCTCTCTTCCAATGGACGTGTCTCTTCATAAGGAAAAACAACTATATATATAAATCTGTGCTCATTCATTTCTAAGCCAACAATTCGGTGAAGATTTCAGAGTGAAGGAAAAAAGCAGCAAAGAGGCCAAGGGATATCTCTGTTTTGGGCATATTTCTTTGTGGAAAATTTGGACCTGTGTTTTGGAGGCTTCAGAATTGAGGAATAGTGCTAAGCATTTGCATTTTGGATGTGATGAATAGAACCTTAGTTTAGGGCAGTTTTGGGCCATGCAAACTCTGTAATAACAGTCTAGAAGGAGGCCAAGTACAAGGGTAAAAGGGAAGAAGGATGGTGCAAACATTGAAAGAGTTTTAAGGTTGATTTGAGGGTTGTTACAGTGGCACAGGAAGCCCTAACCAGTGAACTGCGAAACTCAGAATTTAAGACATAAAACAGAGCTATAACTCAGTCCAGTGCTAGGAAGATTTCAGACAAGCCTCAGACGAGAAGCTTAGATTGCTGCCCTTATTGGAAGCTAAGATATACACCTGTGGCAACATCTTGTGGTATTTCGGACCTGTGGAGGACAGACCTTAGGCTAATCAGTTGAAGGCTTGGATCACTAGTTGAAGGCTGTCATCTGGAAGTTTTGTGTGTTCCCTCAAGCTTGGACTTGTGGTGGAGGCATAGATTACAGTGCTATTGTGGGTTCGGACCTGTTTCATCTTTTGAAGATTGTTTAAAGGTGGTCACAGTAGTTTTCACCCTGCCTATTAACATCTAGTTGGAGAAAACTTGTGACAGTTCTTAAAACATTGATTGGAGCAGCTCTAGAAGCAGGTCTTGAAGCAAACATAATCTTTGCAGAGATGTTATCACCTCCTTGATGGGCATCCTTGAAGTTGTGGACCATCATTGAAGATCTGTGAAGACATTTTGGTGAAGAAGTCTTGAGTGATCTTGAAGATAATATTGAAGGTCATGATGCATCATTGATGTCATCATGAGGTGACTTGGAGGATTTGATTGGGTATCATGAAGAATATTGAAGATACCTTTGAAGGACATTTTATGCAGACATCTTGTTGAGAAGTTGTAGCCGATCTTGAGCTGACCTTGGAGACCTTATTGAAGAACTTTGTAGAGTGCTTTGTAGCTGAAGATTCATGGAGATCATGATGCATTGCTGAAGTCATCATGGAATGACCTTGGAGAAATTGTTTGGGTACGATGAAGAGCAGTGGTGACACCTTCTAAGAAGAAAAGGTTGTCAATGATGATGTGACGTGGAGACTAAGTGTGACAGGGCTCGTTGAAGAAGACTTTGGGAGCCGTGAAGAATAAAAAATAACCAAACATATTTTGACGAAGTGAAGTTGAGGGTTGGAGCCTCATAGAGATAAGGTCGGTGCCTTGGAAGATAGGGTTGGAGCCTTAGAGGATTGGAGTCCTCAAGAAACCAGGTAGGAGCCTGTACCAGAGATAGGTTGGAGCCCTAGAGGTTGGTGCCTCAAATTGACAAGGTTGGAGCCTTGGAAAGACCAAGTCGATGCTTGGCAAAATACAGGTTGGAGCCTGGAAGATTGGAGTCTTCATCTAGGGTTGGAGCCCTATATCATTATTGTACTTTACTTATTGTAAAGAAGAAATTAATAAAAGTATCTATTCCATCATTGTTTATTTTGTGCTCTAAATATAAGTGATCTAACTGGTAAATTAACAATTGAAAAGAAATACTTATTCACCCCCCTCTCAGTATTTCCAACAATTGGTATCAGAGCCAGTGCCTTCACTCGAAACCTAACAGCTTAAAGGTTGATCATTAGAACACAAATGACAAAGCCAAGGAAGAAAGTCTCCAATCCTCCTAAAGATGTGTCTTTCTCAACCATTGAAATTGAAGTAAATCAATTTGCGAAGGTTCCATTGTTGAATGGAAATTTTGATATATGGGTGGCAAGAATGAGGAATTTCTTGAAGACTCAAGGAATTGAAGTTTGGAAATTAGTGATTACTAATGACACAATGGACGGAGAATCCAAGGAGTACAATACAAGAGCAATGAAGGCAATTTTGAATGGGTTACCAAATTCTGTGAAGGCCAATTTTGAAAAATGTTCGTCAGCAAAAGTCATATGGGACAAACTTCATGATCTTCACTCAAAAGGAGCGTTGACAATGATCTCTAGTAAAAGAGATGATGGAAAACAAGAAAGAAGTCCAGAATCCGTCAAGGAAGCTGAAGATAAGAGAGATGACAACAAGGCTAAAGAAGACCTAGAAGATGAAGAGATCAAAAAAGACTTTGAAGAATATCTCTTGAATAAACTTATGGCTTCCATGGAAGAGATTAACAGTTTGAAAAATGAAAATGAGGAACTTAAGAAGAAAGTGCAAGATGGTAACCGAGACAAGACAAGGAAGGAAGTTGACTTTGTCAAGCTTCAAGTACAAGAAAGAGATGAGGAGCTCGCCAAACTTAAAGAGGAATTTCATCAAAATAAAAGAAAGCATCATGATGAAGTCATATCTATGACAAATCAATTGGATAAGGCGAAGAAAAGGGAAGAAACTTTGTCAATCCACCTTGAAAAAAGACTTAAGAGCTTGAACAATCTTGAAGCAGAGATTGGTCAATACAAGGAAGAGGTCTCCTCTCTTAGATCTCAACTAGAAGAAGCAAATAAACAAGCGCAAGGAGCTGAGAAGGTGATGGAAACTTTGGCATTCATAGAAGGACAAGTTAATGAAGCTGAAAAGGAGAGAAAAACAATGATATGACAACTAGACGAAAAGGATGAAGAAATCTTGAAACTAAAATTAGACATCAATCTTCTCAAGGCTGAAACATGTGAAGCTACAAGAATAAAAGAAGAAATGGAGTGCAGTCTAGAAAAGGAGAATGAAGAAGTCTTCATAATGAAATAAAATATCATCTCCCTTAAAATCGAAGCACATGAAGCAACAAGGATGATGGAAGAAATGAAGAAGCAACTACTTATGAAAGATGAAGATTGTGAAAAGTTGAAAGGAGAGATTGTCTTTCTTGAAAAGGAAGTTGAATTGCTGATTACAAACTTGAAAAGCTCTCAAACCATAGATGACATCATAAGTCAGCAAAGGTCTCCCCTTGATAAATCATGTCTTGGCTATGCAAGTGAATCCTCAAACAAGAATGATAATGCTTCAAACAACAAAGATGTGAGGAACCTAGAAAGAAATGTTGATGCTCCCAGATCCAACAAATGCAAGGAGAAGAATCAAGACAACAACGGAAGAAATTATACTCTAAGGAGACTTGCATATGGTGTCAAGAATACAAAAGGCAATGAATATCATCAAAGAATCCCAAGGCAAAAAGACTTCAAGAGTACTTCAAGGAACTCTTCATCTCCCAGGTACCAAAGTATATTTCTTGGATATTGCTATTCTTGTACAAACTTTGGGCACGTGGCAAAAGATTGTATGGCATATCACAAAGACAAATATAATGGTCCTCGTCAATCTCCTCGAAGCAATTTTGCAAGAAGAAGTCATGATTTCTTATTCATGAACAAGATAGAGTGCTTCAATTGCCATAACATTGGACATATGGCACGTGATTGTAACTTGATTTGGGCCCCTGCACAAGCTAGAAGCATGCCAGAGAAGAAAGTTACACAAGTATGGAGAAGGAAACAAGTTGAATCTGGAAGTCTCTTGAACACTCCAGCGAACAACACATGCTGTTGACTAGATGAAGTCATCCTTGATATTCCAAGTATTTGATGGTGAAACCCTGCCAAAAAGAGACCATGTATACAATTAGGGGGAGTTTGTGATTCTTGAGTATTCTTGCAGAAAGTGATCCGTGAGTGGGCCCTATGAATTCCTTGATGAGTTACACATGGACAGTCTTGATAAATCATCTCTCGGAAGTAACTACATTGAAGAAAAACATGATTTTATGATGATACCTTCTACTTGATCACACAAGGTGAGAAATCCTTCATGAGCTAAAGAAATTTGTGTAGACAGGGGGAGATATACATCACATGAAGAAATAAAAACACATCTATCATGGAACATATTGCCAGAAGAAAGAGCACCATGGCAGGGGGAGTAACACACCTATGAAGGACTACAATTCATGAAGAAAATAAGCAGCTTGATAGGGGGAGTATTTGGGCACCCCGTTTGCCATTGATGTCAAAGGGGGAGAGAAATTAGAAGGGCAAGCATATTGCCATCAATGACAAAGGGGGAGATTGTTAATCAAGGTTGTCATTGATGTCAATGTGGCATTCACCGAGATGTCAATATTCTTGAGATGCCTAGTTCCAGATGATGATGCCATGACTCTTGGTTGACTAGGATACTATCAATGAAGATGTCAAGTCACGAAGAAGTCAAAACACTAATGAAGGGGGCCCTAAGTACTTGATATAATGTTGCATGCACTTGATGATCTAGATCTTAACCAATGATGTCATACACTTGGATGATACTTGATGATGACATATGACGATGTCATACACTTGGATGATACTTGATGAAGTCATAGACTTGATGAAGGTTGGAAGACTAGATGATGATCTGGAAGATCTTATTTGATGGCTGGAAGACTACCTCGAAACTTTCTTAATGATGCTGCACTATGCCATATTACTGCACTATTATTGAATACATAATGCTATATCTTCATGATGATATGGATGTTGGATACTATCATGATGACATGGATGTCCTACATGATGACACTATGATCCTATAACTGATAAGCCAAACAATGCAGAAGACAAACAAAAGAGAAGCCATGCTATCCTATTCACTTTCTGCATAGAAAAATAAAGGACAATCACAAAGAAAAATTGTTTTTACCACCTTAGAGGCATCCTTCCAAATTGACTCCTATACCATCTTTTAGAGAATATTTTTTCCTTTCCAATGAGCCTTTACTTGCCCCAAAACTCCTAATAGTTTGTGAGAAATTGAATTTTTAAGATAAAAAAATATATATTTGCAGTCAAGCTGACCTATGGAGTCATATAAAGTCGGCCTCTCTTCCAATGGACGTGTCTCTTCATAGGGACAAACAACTATATATATATAAATCTGTGCTTATTCATTTATGAGCCAACAATTCGGTGAAAAAACACAGAATTCGGTGAAGATTTCAGAGTGAAGGAAAAACACAGCAAGGAGGCCAAGGGATATCTTTGTTTTGGGCATATTTCTTTGTGGAAAATTTGGACCTGTGTTTTGGAGGCTTCAGAATTGAGGAATAGTGCTAAGCATTTTCATTTTGGATGTGATGAACAAAAACTTAGTTTAGGGCAGTTTTGGGCCATGCAAAGTTTGTAATAACAGTCTAGAAGGAGGCCAAGTACAAGGGTAAAAGGGAAGAAGGATGGTGCAAACGTTGAAAGAGTTTTAAGGTTGAGTTGAGGGTTGTTACAGTGGCACAGGAAGCCCTAACCAGTGAACTGAAAAACTCAGAATTTAAGACATAAAACAGAGCTACAACTCAGTCCAGTGCTAGGAAGATTTCAAACAAGCCTTAGACTAGAAGCTCGGATTGCTGCCCTTATTGGAAGCTCAGATATACACCTGTGGAAACATCTTGTGGTATTGTGGACCTGTGGAGGACAAAAATTAGGCTAATCAGTTGAAGGCTGTCATTTGGAAGTTTTGTGTGTTCCCTTAAGCTTGGAATTGTGGAGGAGGCATAGATTATAGTCCTGTTGTGGGTTCGGACCTGTTTCATCTTTTGAAGATTGTTTAAATGCGGTCACAGTAGTTTGCAGCCTGCCTATTAACATGTAGTTGGAGAAAAATTGTGACAGTTCTTAAAACATTGATTGGAGCAGCTCTAGAAGAAGGTCTTGAAGCAAACATAATCTTTGCAGACATGTTATCGCCTCCTTGATGAACATCCTTGAAGTTGTGGACCATCATTGAAGATCTTGTGAAGACATTTTGGTGAAGAAGTCTTGAGTGATATTGAAGATAATATTGAAGGTCATGATGCATCATTGATGTGACTTGGAGGATTTTATTGGGTATCATGAAGAATATTGAAGACACCTTTGAAGGACATTTTATGTAGACATCTTGTTGAGAAGTTGTAGTCGATCTTGAGTTGACCTTGGAGACCTTATTGAAGAACCTTGTAGAGTGCCTTGTAGCTGAAGATTCGTGGAGATCATGATGCATTGTTGAAGTCATCATGGAATGACCTTGGAGAAATTTTTTGGGTACGATGAAGAGCAGTGGTGACACCTTCTAAGAAGAAAAGGTTGTCATTAATGATGTGACGTGGAGATTAAGTGTGACAGGGCTCGTTGAAGAAGACTTTGGGAGCTGTGAAGAATAACAAATAACCAAACATATTTTGACGAAGTGAAGTTGAGGGTTGGAGCCCAAGAGGTTGGAGCCTCATAGAGACAAGGTTGGTGCCTTGGAAGATAGGGTTGGAGCCCTAGAGGATTGGAGCCCTCAAGAAACCAGGTAGGAGCCTGTACCAGAGATAGGTTGGAGCCCTAGAGGTTGGTGCCTCAAATTGACAAGGTTGGAGCCTTGGAAAGACCAAGTCGATGCTTGGCAAAATACAGGTTGGAGCCTGGAATATTGGAGTCTTCATCTAGGGTTGGAGCCCTATATCATTATTGTACTTTACTTATTGTAAAGAAGAAATTAATAAAAGTATATATTCCATCATTGTTCATTTTGTGTTCTAAATATAAGTGATTTAACTGGTAAAATTAACAATTGAAAATAAACACTGATTCACCCCCCTCTCAGTATTTCCAACAAATCCACATTGTTTCAGAGACCAATCCACATTGTTTCAGATACCAATCTGAGCTCCTGTGTTATGTTAATGCGAAGACCTTAGGATGGTATATATAGTTGTTTCCCACAATAAATAAGTTGACATGAATTTGTTGAAAGGTTGTGTCTCCAAATAAGTCGACATGAGTTCACTTATGGAAGTCGACTTGAAGAGGGATGCCTTATGCTTGTCTTGGAGGGCTACTTGACAATTCTATTAACTCGTACATACGTGGAATATGCCCAATAAGGGTCCTTAATACATGGCACAGACTCAAATTGATTTATGACCAATCCTAAGGACTCACAATGGGAGTCATACTAAAATAAAATTCTTTGCTCATGAAGCCCATGAGACAAGCATAATAATAATTTTATTTTTCTTCTTTTTATTAGTTAAATAAAATCACAATTACGGATGTCATTATGAAGACCGAACCTAATTACTTTTCAACACTCCCTCTTAGCTAGGGAGGTATTCATAATGGTACTTGGTCATTCTCAATCTGAAGAATTTCTCATAAGAAGAATCAAATTTGTAACCCATCTGTATACATCATATGAACCAACATTGTCATCATTTCCACGATATTCGAGCACAGTGCTGGCGAGACCAACGATGTATAACACCTTCATCATTGTATCTCTTGGAACATACCCGACCCGAGTTCTCAGGGTGTGTTCCACCAGGACTATTCTTATCTTGGATTTCCAATCCTCAAATAATATCGGTCCTCTACGACTAATCTTATCTTGGATGCCTTAATACATCCTCAAAGAGTATGAGATGCCAAATTTTTAGCTAATCCTCTACTCTGTCTTCTCGAGTGAAGACAAGAATGCTGTGTCTATCTCTCCCTCTTAATTAGGGAGGATATATCTATTCCAATAAAGGAATGTACTCATTCCTACGGAAGGAATGTACCTAAACTCCCTCTTGGCTTAGGAATTTCCAAGTTTCTTTCAAGTAAGAAATTTTTTTCCAGGCTCCCTCTTAATTAGAGACCTACAATAGCTCCTCAGGTGGAGATGATGGGACAACTAGCTGCTTGAAGAACTGCTCCTCACAATGTCATGAAATTATTTTATCTAGGAGTCTTCATGTTTGGAATTCTACATAGGGCACCGACCATCCATCACTGTCATCCACGAGTCAGCCATGTCATCGTCGAAAAGTGATCCATTAGTCCGTATCTGGCCTTCTTTTATGCCATGCTTCTTTCTTCATGCCCTGTTTACTTAAGGATCTTTCATCCTACTACATATGCATTGATGGTGGAAGACATCCATAGATCTTCCCTTGGCAGCCCTACATAAACCCATCCAAATATTCAAAAATGAAGGAATGAACATTAAAATCAACATTACCTTTATAATGGTCTTTCATCATGACATCTACAAGTTCACATCAACATCCTGCATACATATCGACACATCTCCCGTAGATATATATTATCAAGGGTATCTTTCTTTTTTAGACTCCATCAGATTCTTCATATCTTCCATGGAGATATCTTAGTCAAATCTTCTTTTTCTATCGGATGTTGATTTCCTTTACCATGGTTGCATATTCCATGATCTCTTCCTTTCTTCACACAATTCATTCCCAGGATCTTCCAATTAGAGTTCCTCAATTGTATTCAACCACCTCATAATTCACACGAGGACATATTATGTTGATTTCATCTAGTGAATGTGTGACCCATGCATTCTTGCATCCCCTTGAGGGAGGGGATCCTTACTTTTGATCATGCTCTCAAGATAGAACATTGATCCATGTTACCTGCAACCATATGACATGACTTCGACAATATCAAATGTAAGCATACATACCTCATTTTTCCTTTAGGTCTTCCAGACTTCCTGCAACAACATCCCTGATTGAAAGAGCTTCAATCCCTTGATCTGCTTCACTTTTATATCATCATGCCATCTTCCCATGAATTCCACAAGTTTGGAATTCTTGATGAAACACTTGCTTTTCCTCATTATCAGTGAACGTTTCAATGAAAATTCCATTAGAGAATCTTGAAGATCTAAAGTATCCCTATTAGGAGATGTTTCCTTTTGACATATGTATGATGGACCTAGTACTAGATGACCTTGCCACTTATGTTCCCAATGAGATTCTCAAGGACTATATCCTTGAATTCATATATTTTAACCATATTTCATGATTTTCTATGATGATGTCCCGAGCTCTTGCTCCCAATGCTTCTATGATGCCTTGATGCATCCCATTTTATGAATCATGATAGAAATATCTTACAATAAAAGACTTGGGAACTTTAAAATAAATTAGGTGAGGAAGACTATCTCAGTAATATAGATCTCTTACTTCCCCTTTTTTGGACTTCTTTTCATCTTCCTCCACTTCTATGGGGATATGGGATTCTTCTCTTCCTCTTTTGTTGTCCTTATTGATCTTAGGACAATCTTGATCTTAGGACAATCCCTTTTGTAGTGTACATATTTCTGACACCCACAGCATTGAATTTTAGACATGTCCCTTTTATTTTACCAGGAACCAAAATTTCCAAACTTTTCCTTTCTTCTTGTTATTGCAACATAAGCTTGATTTTGATCACCTGTTCCCACATCAGCTTTAACCTTTAGTCTATATTATTCAATCTTGCAGAGTGACCATAGATCCTAGAATGGAGTAGCTTCTTTCTTCCCATAAATGCTTGAATTAAAGTTACACCACTCCTCCGGTAGTGCATTTAATACAGAAATAATAATTTCACTATCAGACATGACCTCCCAGTTCTTATAGTTGATCTCGGATCTCAGATATTCTCATAAAATATGAGACTATTCCATCTTCCTTAGACATATTCAATTTGTAGAGTTCTTTCATTAATGATATGAATTCTCCAGCAGTGCTTACGGAATATAGCTCTACCAGTTTGTCATAGATTTCTTTTGAAGTTTTTCATTTAGATACATATGGGATGAGGGGATCCTTGATGGATTCTATGAGAATCCTTTGAGCCCTAACTTCCACTTTCATATACTTGGAAAGAGCCTGGGCATATTCTTCTCCTGGTTTGGTGATAGATCCTTTGACATGTTCCATAACGTCATTTTCAATGAGATTCAGATTTGTCCTTTTCTTCCATGCAAGATAGTTTGAAGCCCCAATCAATTTGTTTCTTTCCTGGAAAAAAGACATTTTGACAGATTCAGATGTGGACATAAATTACTTACTTGATATGATTCTCCTTCTCGCTACTTCCTTGATGCTGATGATGATATAGAAGATAAAAAACTTCTTCTTGATGAAGGTAGTTTTATTCAACAATGATCCTTGATCATAGAGATGACACCACCTTTTGATATAGCTTCCTTTGGTTGAATAGTCTTCAAAATACTTTAACTTGAGTAGATGTAGGTCTTTGGCATTCTCCTTCTTGATGATGATCCCAATACTTCTTTATAGAATTCTTTGATCTAGGGTTATGATGCTTCTTTTAACTTCAAAACGATCTTCGCTTTGATGCCTTCATTTAGATTTGATCCTTGAGTATCCCTTGATACGATTCCCTACCTTGACTTAGTCACCTTACCTCTCATACGATGTTGAGGAATTTAGGGCATAGAAATTAACTTATTTCTCTTTTATTAGTAACTTCTTGTGAGTGCTTTTTACTTCTTTAGATTAAGATTTTTTTTAATTTGGTTATCAGTATTCTTCTTTATCAAACAACTACCAATGCATAAACCATAAAGAGACCAAAGACAAAAAATATAGGCTATAAGCCAGGGTTAAAACCTCTCACTCTTTGAGAGGAAAACTGGCTCAAATTATTCTTATAGAGATTCCAATTAACGGATACCAAGACAAAGACCCTTAACCTAATTGCCACTCCAAGACCAAGACACAAGTCCTCTTCCACTTTAGCTTCAAGCCTTCGGACGTCCTTCTAGACTTCTGTTGTTGCCTCTTTGAAGTCATACCTTCTTTATCACGACTTCCCTTCTACTGGTAGCACCGAAATCATTTACTGCAGTAACATTGGGATCACATTAGAGAATTTTTGAGGTCTAAAATGGACCTCCTAAGAAAATTGTACAACCAAAATATACTTTATAAGAACCAATAGGGTTAAATATTATGATGTGAACCATGAGGGATGATTCACAATTTTTGGGGTAAAAAAGTAAAAATATTAAAAAATAATAAAATAATAAAACTAGTCTTTCAACTTGTATTTTCAACTTATCTCCCTAAGGTTTTACTCAAATTTCAAGCGGGAGTACTCATTGGATGAAAAATTTAATTCCTCATCCAAGGAGTACCCATGTTGCATACTTTTGAAGGACCATTCTACATGAAAAATGAGAAATACATGAAAAACATGATTGGTTTTACTCAAATTTCGAGCGAGAGTACTCGTTAGATGCAAAATTTAATTCTTCATCCAAGGAGTACTCATGTTGCATACTTTCGTGTAGAATGGTACTCCTTCACAAGTATGCAACATGGGTACTCCTTGGATGAGGAAACAAATTATGCATCCAATGAGTGTTCCCGCTTGAAATTTGAGTAAACCCATTGTAGAAATTATATGCACTAAGCATGCATATGTCCTTGATTCACCTGATATCACACTATTTAACTTTATGCAAAATACAAAATCAATTTCACTTGTTGATCTTTTGCGGAAACAATTAATTGCACACACATGTGAAGCATAAACAAAAATATTCAATCGCACATAACACAGTTTTTAACCGGGAAAGCCTGAAGCTGAAAACCCCAACTATATATTATGTAACATGGAGATCATATGACAATATCATACAAACATACAAAGCTTATCACAAGCTCTCAGTACAGTGCAATCGTCATACACTATACAGGCCTAATCTTGCAAATCCATGCACCGATCTTTGCCACCTGCTAGCCTGCCTCCACTGCGCAATCTCTGCTGAAGAATAGCTCTGAATGAATTCAAATTACTCTTGGATTGACTGTGCAATCCTCATTGGCATCTCCACTGTGTGTTGGATGCAATCAATGCATCACTAATAGTCACAACAGATAGTCTATTTTTCCCTTTTCACTTATCTCTCCACTGGTCTCCACTGAAACTGCCATGCACTGTAGTTAACTGATGTATTGTTCAGTTGATTAATGAGTTATTATTTGTGAATTAATTAAATAATTAATTCACTCCACTCTCACTAGTGTATCAATCAGTTAGACTAGATACAACTAGCTGAACTGAGTCTAACTGAGTTAAACTAAATACAACTCCATAACTACTTCTTCCAACTGTGTCATAACTCTGCCACTTGAGTTCTAACTGAGTCCTCCATGCAATAGCTCCAATAAACCCTCAGAAATAGTGTAATTTCTTCTATCAGCTGCTGTGCCACATATGTGCACTGAACTGAAGTGCTCCAAGAGAATAAGTCGTTGTTTAGACTCTGATTATTATTAAGAGCTAATAATAATCGACACGCATCTATTTTTAGATTGACGATCTATAAATAGACTTCGACCAATATTATAAAAATAGAATTTCATCTATTTTTCCAACTTGATCAACCATTCACAAATAGAATCCTGCAACTTCTGAAATATGATCGACATGTCTAAAAATAAACAGAGTCTAAAAATAGACTTGCGCCAAAAATAGCCTGCGGGCCCACTTAGTGAAGACGACTCTTTTCATTAAGCTCATCATCTTGTTGAATCTCAACACCCATATGGAGATAAGTTGAAAATACGAGTTGAAAAATTAGTTTTTAAATTTTTCCCTCTAAAATTTGATGATGTAATGTAATATTATTTTATTATTTCCACTTTTATTTTATAATTTTCTTAGGAGACCCATTTTATACCTCAAAAATCCCCCGATTCTTGCTGTGGTCGCACTGATGGATCATCATATTGGATCCAGTATTCATACTAGAAACTATGATCAAAAGTTATTACATCAATATTCTGAACCTCAATTCGAATCTACTTTTGAGATACCCTTTGCAACATTTGGATCTACTTCAACTCTGGAATTATAGATCTATCGTTGGGATAATATATCCCATTTTGATTCGGATGGAATAGGATGAATAGATTCCGAATAGTATCGGAGCCGAATTCTTAGTCCCACCGTCAAATATTATCCTCTCAGTTATCGATCATACTTTTTTATATTTACAGAGTATCGGGATTCAATTGGAACAGACAGGGAGGGACAATATGTGTTACACCATTTTTTGGTCATCTAACCTATTATCATTAGATGGACCCAAGTACATCATGTAAGACCAATTTTACTCCAAGTAAAATTGCTTTCACTATGAAAATAACTTAGTAAATCACCTTTATTAAGTTGTTTATGGTCTAAACAGGAAACCCCATAAGGAACTATTAAATAAATATACATTTGTTTGATTTTTCTTATTTAATTAATATTTCTGGTTATATTTAACCCAAAACAATGAAATTAATTAGATAAATCATTATTTATCTTATTATTTTCTAATAATAATTGTTTAAATCTTATTTAAATAATATTATTTGTTAAATATGACTAATTCACCCTTAAATAATTAAATAAATCATTATTTATTTGATTATTACTCAACCATATTGTTAGCCTCTCTCAAATAACAATAATAAATCCAAAATAATAAATAAATAAATTAAATATTTCAAGTTAGGAATATGTGCTTAACTCTTGGGTTGTTCCTCAAATATTGAAGTTTGCTTAGTAACTCCTATCTTGGTGGGTTTTTGGTGAGAAATTATCTCAACCAAATGAGTTTAAGATAGCACGGACTATCTTAGATATTTTCTCTAATCTATTTAATTTGTAAACTAAATTCTTTTAATAAGAGAGAATGACGAGAATTCCATGAGGCTGAAGCCTCTTTTCCGCCATTGTTTTGTCTGGTTCTGTATCTGTGTTTTCTGCAATCTGTTTCTGAGTTATTTCATTTCTAATATGTGGTATCAGAGCCACTGGTAGTGAAATCTGTGTTTGTTGTGATGGTTTGAGATTTGTAGATAAATGGAGTCGATTTTAGTTTCTGTCATCTTATGTGCTGTGCTTATGCCAAAGGATTTAGGGAGTCAGCAGCCTGGACCAGCCTGGACCATTGCAGAAGCGTGATTATGGAGAATGAAATTGGTGGTGGTAGGATATATATCACAAATTCAGTGGATTTCACGCAGAACCATGGAATAAAGTCTGCGTTGTTTGAAGGAGCTTAGCGTAATGATCAACGAAAATAAACAGGTAAATGATTGACTACCTCAAGTCACTGCTATATTTCCCAAAATGAATGCGCTGATGGACTACAACTCTTTCCTTGAGCATGGTTTTCTTGCTCTTGCTTCTTTACTTTCGACTTTGTAATTAGAGTTTCCATAGTATTTAGAAAATTTCCCACAAACAATATCACCAATAAGGTTGCACATACAACCATCTGCCATTCTGAAACATCAATTGTTGTCCGAAGCAAAATCAAGCCAATGTATGCTTTGAAAACCTGCAAAATGAATAAAAGAAGATACAACAACCACAGTTAGCCTTCCACTACTGCAGTTTCTCTCCATACTACATCCATTCTCAGCACCTTTCCTAATGCAAATATAGGTGTATAATCGTTGCTGCGTGGGCATTACGGGTGACATGATTTTCAAACCTCACCTATGATTGATGCAGAAGTAAATCTCTGATTTATTCACAAAGTAAATCTATGTGGTGAATTGATTGGATGAATATGATTTATTCACAAAGTAAATCTCTGTGGTGAATTGATGCGCATAAATCTCTGATTTATTCACGAAGTAGATCTCTGTGGTGAATTGATGCGATGAATATGACGGACTGTGGTGCAATTGTAGAAGTTTTTTTTGGGGTCAGGTTGGACCAACGTGAAGCCTGAAACCAAACCTAACTTCGACGGGCGAGGAGAAGTGTGAATCGGTTCCTCTTCTGCGTTTGATGGGCATGTGCTTCCTCCATATTCCCTGGCTTTGTGTTGAGGTCTGGGCCGCATTGCTGGGCTGCCGTAGCATCATCTTTCAGCTGCCCATGTTCGTAGCTCGATCATATTGCTCGACATTGTTTGCAGGTGCTACCGCCGCTACTCATCGCGCTCTCTCTCGCACAGGCAGTTGAGCGCCCCTATACTCCTGAAGGCCATCATCAAAATCGGATGGTACTGAAGCTGTAGTGGCACCTATCTTTGGTATCAGCTCTGTGTAGATAGGGCCAAATTGGTCACTACGTGACTGTTTAACAGACCGCATCACTAAATCAGATCGCATCGTTGAGATCTCAGGGACAACAGAATAGACACATGTAGCTCAGAGCCTGCTTCAGGCATTTGCAACGTCTGGTCAAAATACAGGAACAACACGTGCTTTATAGAACAGATTGTCCTACCTATCAACTGCGATATATGAAGCCTGGAGCCAGTCCCTTCTTCCTCACCTCAGCCTAAACTGAAGACCAGATGTGAAGAGTTGTGGAAGCTTTATGGCCTATGTTTTGTCAGCTTTACTTTTAAGCAGACCAACTTTTCTTTACTTATTTCCTATTATATACCAAGCATATTTTAAAGCTTATGCACCCCTTGACCTGGTGCCTGAATTGAGTTGTTTACAACAAAAATTTGGTACATATGAGGAAGTCTCCAAGATAGCAAGGGCATCTCTTCGGATTCCTTCGGATCCCAGCCAAGATTCCTTTTCGTAGTTTAAAGCCAGGTGGACCCATGGTATTGATTTTTCTCAAAGTTTGTTGTAGCCTTCTGTTAGATCAGTAGACCTGTAGGTAGCCTATAGGGGAGTTGGAAGTGCTAGTTTATGAAGGCTTGAATTTTTTCGTATAGGATAAAATGGTCATACAAATTTAAAATTAAAAATAAAAATAAAAATTTGTAA
This sequence comes from Pinus albicaulis, assembly GCA_034641835.2. Lineage (NCBI taxonomy): Eukaryota > Viridiplantae > Streptophyta > Pinopsida > Pinales > Pinaceae > Pinus > Pinus albicaulis. Next base: position 431,382,353 of record CM076576.1, on the reverse strand, counting down.
TGATAAGGCTATGTTTTGTAATGGAGTGATAAGGTGCATTAAAAATTTTTAATGCTTGGAGTGAGAAGGTAAATTTTTTTTGTACATTTGGGGTAAAGATTGTGATTATTTTTTGGAGTGACAAGTTATCTTTTGTAATTTGGAGAGATAAGGAGTGTTTCCATTTGTATTTGGAGAGATAAGGTGATTTATTGTAAATTTGGAGGTATAAGTGTTTTGTATTTGGAGTGACCTGTGGACTTTTTTAGAGAAATTTCTTGTTGTCTTTCAAAGTATAGGTTTACTTTGAGAAAGATTGAGTCAGTGAATTGCTTCCAAGGGTTGTGAGCTTGGCATATTCATTACTTGAAGGTGGAGATTTATTATGTACTCCATACTTAATAAAGATATCATTTTTTGGTGATTGTGTCCTAGATCCACCTGAAATTGAATAAGGGGATCTTAGGTACACCATGTGTGTTTGTTATGGCGCATGTTTTTATGGCTTCATGTTGTTGTTTATGATCTGTGTCTAGTTGTGAAACATCAATGATTTCATTTAATATCGCATACATAAAGTTCAATATCAGCAAGCTCAACACATGCATTTGTGTAACTACAACACATAATCAAAGATTGTCAACATCGACAGTCTACTTCAACAAGCAAATTCACTCACTTTCATGAATCTGGACACTCTAGTGTTTCAAAGCAAATTCTACATCAGCATTCTTGCAAATCCATTTAAGAACTTGTAATCAAATTCATTGTTTTAAGTGAATCATTAAAAATTCATTGTTAATGAATTTTTAAGAGGACAAGTGAATTCATTGTTTCAAAGTGAATCACTAAGATTATTGTAAGCTTTCTTGGGTGCATTTTTGACGGTGTTCGACACCCTTTCTTTAAGCAAAATCAAGTGAATGCACGAGTTTTTTAACTCTAAATCAAACAAGCAACAAGTTCACATCTCCTGCAAGCGAGTGTGAATATTCATTCAAGAAATTTGCATCAAGTTAGTACAAAGATCAAACCATTAAGTGAGCTAGTGTGAAGTTCATTGCAGCAATCACCAAAGCAACCAAACAAGTTAAAACAATCAAGCAAGTTGAGATCGACATCAAGCGAGCGTCGCTATTCATTCAAGTGAGCGTGAAGTCATCAAGTAAGTCAAGTGAGCACTTAAACAAACGCGATCATCATAGGCGAGCGTGAATTCCAGAGTTTAAGCAAGAAAATTCTACAATTCTAGCAAGTGTTCCAAGCAAGCGCAATAAGAAACAAATCAAACGAGCATGCCATTCAAGCCACATAGCAAGCGAGGTTGTCTTTCAAGTACCAACATCAAGTGAAGCAGTTCAAAGCATGACATATCTGACAAGAGAGCCTGTTTTCAAGTGCGCAAGTTCGGATGGCGCAACATATTCAGTTGTTAAACATTCTTCACAGTTTGATCATCTCCAGTGATGAAGACATGGTGCATGCCAATAAATAAACTCTTGCTGATCTTTCACGACATCTACAACAAACACATGAAACCATTGAGTTTCTTCAATTAGAGTCACAAATTCAAAGGATTGAATTGCAAGAAAAGAGTGATACTTTCCAGTCTTTGAACTGTCCAGATGATAAGTCATTCATTCAAACAGCTTCAAGTGTCGAAGTTGTTCCATTTCCAATTTCTTCCAAGCCCATCATCAAGCCATTGGAAGAAATTCAAAATAACAAGAATCGACGCGGCTTAGGATATGTCACTGATGACACCAACATGCATATCCCAGATTATTCCAAGCCAATTAAGTTCGTCAGTGAAGGATTTCTTGCACCACTCACCTCAGTAAGTTCTAAGAAAGTTGCAGACAACCAGCAATGCACACAACCCAAAGTTGCAGCCAAACAAAATTGCACGCAACCTGAAGTTGAAGTCCAACCGAGATGTTCTCATTGTCAAAGAACCGGTCATATGGAAGATCAATGTTTTGATCTCCATCCTTGTCGCCATTGTGGCAAGCCCAATCATTCCTTAGTAAAATATCGTAATCAACAAAAAAAATCCAGATTGAAAATACATTATGAATGGATCGACCCTTGGGAATGGTCATCCATAGTCAAAATATTGTCTCAGTTCTACAATCGCGTACAATCACACATAGTGCAGCCAACAGTGAAAAGAGATGGTACTCTCATGCAGTTGAACGGGGGAGTACACCAATTTCAAACTCCTACACCTAAAGGGGGGAGTTCAGGAATACTTTCCAAGAGAAGTGTCTCTCCTTTCAGTTGAAAAAGGGGGGAAATTTCAATGAAATTAACAGTGGTTGTCAGACTGAAAGTCTCGACAAAACCAGAAAAAGCAGCCAATGGAAATCTTCAATAGCCATTGGGCATCAACAAATTTTCCAGTGGGCAATTGACAGCAAAGAAGCAATGAACAGTTTTCAGCACATCAAAAGCAACAGTGAGTTTTTTTTGACATCATCAGCCAGTGGGCTTTGAACAAATTTTGTCAGTGGACAAAGGATGATGATTTCATGCAAAGGAAAAATGGATCCTTTTGCAACTTGGCACTTGACGGAGTTGTCAAGAAAAATTCAGAGATGAATCAAACATGTAGCTAACTCATGGTCTCTTCAGATTGCAGTTTTTCAGCATCTAGCTTTGGCGGTTTTTTCAGGCAATGTTTTTTGAGGATCAACATGAGAACTTGGAAGATGGTTCCGCGTTCTTATTTTGGATTTGTCATTGAAGGGGGGAATGTTAGCCTCTCTCAAATAACAATAATAAATAAAAAATAATAAACAAATTAATTAAATATTCCAAGTTAGGAATATGTGCCTAACTCTTGGGTTGTTCCTCAAATATTGGAGTTTGTTTAGTAACTCCTTTCTTGGTGGGTTTTTGGTGAGAAATTATTTCAACCAAAGGAGTTTAAGATAGCACAGACTATCTTAGATATTTTCTCTCATCTATTTAAATTGTAAACTAAATTATTTTAATAAGAGAGAATGACGAGAATGCAATGAGGCTGAAGCCTCTTTTCCGCAATTGTTTTGTCTAGTTCAATGTCTATGTTTTCTGCAATCTATTTCTGAGTTATTTCATTTCTAATACATATCCTTAAAATGATAAATAAATTATTTATTTATTTATTATTACTTAATCACATCATTAAAATGATAAATAAATAATTTATTTATTTATTATTTACAAATAAGGGGATTTGACTCAAGTCAATTTCCTTTTTCCTCCAACAAATATAATAAAATATTCCATAAAAGTTGGATCTAGATTTGGTTAATAATATTTTAATTATGCACCAATATCTAGACTAACTCAATATTTTGTCATAAATAGAAGGGTTTTCCCATTCATTTGTCACATTTTGTTGCCTAAAGATCACTCTGGATCTCAACACTTGGTCTGGCTATTGATCCATAATCATAGTCATACTTTTCCATTTTTTTCTGAGTTTTCTAGACCATCAAGAGAGAGAAGTTCTAAATCTGAAGTGCTGAGAACTCACAAGAACCCATCCCATTGAGGAGAACAGGGAACACCCTCTTGTGTTTTCATCCCAGGTGCCATTAATAAAATTATTCATTGGATATATTCTTATCTTGTCTATTGGATCTATGGAGTAAATCTTATTTTTCTACTGTTTAATGTCTTCTAATGCATAGATCTAGATTTTTGCAGCATTTGTCTCAATCATCTAATTGTAGTTCTGAAGATATTAGCAGTCATTTTTGTTTTTAGGGCTATAAGTTATGCGTAGCTAAAGTGGTTTTTTTTCGTACACTTCGAATAAAGATTCATACTAACAACTAGAGACTCCACACGGGTTTACCATTACGACCACCGTCGTTTTTCTGATCCTAGCATATCCGGCTGCTTCAAACCCTAGGATTTCTCTTCAGCCCCTTGTTTTTCTTATTCTTGATGTTTTTTTTTAACCCATAAAACCCTAAAACGACAAAAATTCTAAGTTCCGCGTGTTTTCGGACCCATTGCGTAGGTGACAGACATCAGCCGCAGCTGAGACGACAAATTTTTATGAAACCTGCCGCCGAGAGTGCCGGAAGTGCAGGTCGCACTTTTCTACCCAAAACTTACGACCTGGACCTCCAGGGCGCACTTTACAGCCCAAAAAGTGTGACCTCTGCTGCAAACAGGCCAGAAACTGCAACCTGGACTTTCTACAGGGATTTTTCTGAAAGTTTTCTGGGTTTTACTGAGCCTTTGTTCAGGGTTGTCTGACCTCCGTCTCTGCTCGTTTTGGACCTGTACTTGTTCTGTTTCGCTCAACTAAGTGGGAACCTAGCCCCTTAGGGCTTCAGTACCCTCCACTTTTTATGGAAGAGTGTTTGTTGTTGCAGGTTGTCTGAAATTTCAGAGTCTTCAGCCTTTTTTTCAGATTTTATACCTCATCTTCAGATCCACTTCAGATTGGCTTGTTATCCATCCAAATCTCCTCTTTTAGCTTTGTTTGGGTTTTCTCTTAGGGAGCACTACACTTCCTTCCTGGAGATAACCTTTCACCACCTCTTTTTACAACAATTTTCCTCTGATTTGTTGCTGTTTTTTGCACCACTTTCCAGCAGATTTTGTCTTTTAGATCTCTGTCTCTCTTGACCCAAGATCTATTAACTTATTTTAGTGTGTTTAGTTTAGTTTTTTACTTAGCTATAGACTAATTGTTGAGAGGCCCACCTGCTTGGGTTTATATTATTGCATTATTAGCTGTTTATTTTCTATTTTGCAGGCCTATATACTGTCATTTGTAGGGTTATTTACAACTATACAACAACACTTTATTTTTCTCTACAAATGTCTGGGTTTAAAAATTAAATTTACACACTTTTACACACACACCCTAAGCGAAAAAGGGATTGGTTAACACCGCCAAGAAAAGACTCTAAAACATTGAAATAATTTGATCCTGCACCTCTTTGCCCTTGTTTCGACATTGTAATCACTTGATCCTGCACCTCCCTGCCCTTGTTGGTCTCTTTTTCCTTTGTGTCGTGTTTGTGTTGTCACCATTGTGCAACCAAGGCATTTATCCCAGAGAATTCTTGGCCTTCATCCTCAGTTTTTGGTTGGAGGACTTACTCCTCCACATAGAGTTCGAGTTAGTCCTCTATCGAGTCTGCACACTGACTCTTCTTTTGGTCCTTTAGGTTCTCCTTCTGCCTCCGGTTCTCCCCCTGACACCTTCATTATGTCTGGTGCAGGACATAATGCTGGTGGTAACCCCGGCCCTCCCGCCGGAAATACCACTAGTGGGACCACCACGAACACTACCCCGACAGCACCCTTGCTCCCTTTCATGGCAGGCCTCAGCCTCCCTGATTTTGACCAGTTGATAAACGACCCTATACACCATGACTCTAAGTGGCCTGCTATGCCAACAAAGCTCCCTTCAGACATCCCAAAGTTTGAAGGTCTTGCTGGAGAAGATCCTTCAAATCATATTCGATCTTTTCACATGTGGTGTTCGTCTAATTCCATTACTGATGACTCTGTTCGTCTTCGGTTGTTCCAACGAACTCTTACAGGTGAAGCTTCTAAGTGGTATGTTGATCAGGCCCCTTCCTCTCATACCACCTTTGTGACTCTGGCCCAGGATTTTTTGTCTTATTTCCAGCTCCCCCTTCGTTACGACACTGGTACTAAGCTCTTGACCTCTTTACGTCAGTCATCTGCGACCCGCCTATCCGAGCATGTTAAGGAATGGCGGAGAAGAAGGAGCCTATGTCGAGCCCCTAATTTCGAAGACTGTGTCTAGATGGACTGGTTCATTAGGACTCTCTTGCCACCTATCGGGAAAGACGTCGCATTACAATTTCCTCAAACTGAAGAATCTGCTCTCCAAATTGCGTTAAAATATGACCTGATCTATGCTCATTCAGGTTATGTTTATACCGTCCTACCTGATCTTCCTAGACCGGATGGTGCCAACGCACCGGGGGCATCTCACACCGCCGACGGTATCGTTGGAGCTTTCTTTAATCTGTATGCTCAACCTCCCATGTGCTATGGTTTCTCTCAGGGAGGGGCCAACTCCTTCGGCACCTTTCCCCCTCCCGGTAGCACGTATCTAGGATACGGTGTTGAGTCTCAAATCTGCATCTTTTCCATACACTTTTCTATACCTTTTTCACTCACCTGAACCTCCCAAGTTGTCAATATCATTTGCAAAAGAGCATCTAACATGGTTTTTAACTATATTTTTGTGTCTGCTGTTTGATTTAGATTTTGTTCATCTAGCTGCGGAATCTTGCCACTTTCCGCAGCTGCTGCAACTTTCCGCAGCTATTTTGTGAAACTATATGTTACAGGTGTCTACAGGAGAAACGAGCCACATGGGAAAGTCAGGAATGATGTGGACATGGTTCATGTCCTATTGGCTCGAGCAAACTCATCTAAAGAAGCCGCGGTCAAAGGTATCCACATGGAAGTCAACCGTAGAGTCCTACGGTGACAGGGCTCTGTTTCGTGTCACATGAAGGTTCATACGGCCGTTTCTAAGTTGCGGAGGATAAATCGACATCTGTACATGGCTCCTTAGTCAAATTCAAGCATCCACTCCTCATAGATTTACTTTCCAACACGGCCATGATCCTATATCGGTGGACGTAATGGTCTACGTGTTCTCCACCAGCATAAACTTTAGGAGACAGTTATATTTCTTTTGTTATATATAACGCGTTTGCATACGCATATAGAGTTAGTCGATGCTAGTCTCTGTTATCTTTTATTAGTCTACTCTGTAATGTAGTTACGCTGCCTTTGAGCCGTAATACTACTTCACTGTTATGACTGCATTTTAATATAAGAAGACTCTGTTTTCCAACTTAATTCGTACTTGAATATCGTTTGCCAAGGCTGGTGTAGAGGGCCCCTGCTCAGCTAAGGTTTTGTGCATTAGTGTATAGTTCTTATTTCGTTTCTTTAGAGATCATTGTGTCATAATCCATTCATATGTTCATATATTGCATTTGTTTCATTTCTGTTTATAAACTTCCATAATTTCCATTTCATTTCTGTCTTTCATGATTTATGTTGTTAATCACTGATCAGTGTTCTTGTTTCAGGTTATAGATAGGCAGCCCGGGCATTTTCATAGCTTTTTGACTAATGACATGGAACTAACATTTTTCTGCTGCTAATTTGCTTTTCATAGTTTCTGTTTAATTTCAGTATTGCTTTGCTCATTTCAGTTTTGCTTATTTGCTTCCGTAGTTAACTTATTAAGTCGCCATAACATCTTCGCTGTTTCCAAACTTCACAAACCGGACCTCAAGGGTGAGGGATTGTATTATGAAATGTAGTTTAGTATTAGTTTTCTTTCTGCAAATTTAGATATATTAAACTACTCATAGCATCTTCAGTTGCCTCCGAAAGCCACAGCTGGACCGATGGTGAGGGATTGTATTATGAAATGTGTAGTTTAGTATTAGTTTCCTTTCTGCAAATTTAGATATATTAAACTGTGCATGACATCTTCAGTTACCTCCGAAAGCCACAGCTGGACTGATGGTGAGGGATTGTATTATGAAATGTGTAGTTTAGTATTAGTTTTTCTACAAATTAGAAATATTAAATTATGCATGGCATCTTCGCTATTTCTGGGGCAGTGCCAAATTGACCGATGGCAGTGAGGGATTGAAGTATGAGTGTGTAGTTTGATATTAGTTTCTTTTTCCGCAAATTAGATATCAGATTGCTCAAGTTGTTTATGGTTACCTCCAAAATCATAGCCGGACTAATGATGAAGGATCGTAAGATAAATTGATGTAATTCCGATTTAGATTTACTTTGTTGCAATTTTGAATTTCCCACATAGTTCTTTGTGTTTAGACAAAGAAAGAAGAATAGTTCAAGCTTGCTCACTAGTTCACCGTTTCTTTGATTTATTAGACTAGCAAAGATTTCTTTTATTTCAAGCAAAGATATTTTTATTTCCTTTCAAGTTTTGTCATTGTAAATTTCAAATTCCTTTTTAAGTTTCAAGTTGGTAAATCATTATAGAGGATATTATTTCCTTGAACAAACATAACCATACTTTCTTTTATTTTAGAACTTCCATTTCACCTTAGAAAACCAAAAACGACAAAAAGTTAAGAAATAGGTTGTCTTGCACATATAGTGCGCTGCACTTCATCAGCTTACAATTCCCGGATTGACAAATTAAATGCAGCAATTTAGGACACACTAAATTGACCAAACATTTTGGCACCGTTGCCGGGGAAGTGTAAATAGGTAGCCAATTTCTTAAAAAAAAAATACACAAAATCATAAAAGAAGGGAAAACTTGATAACTTCTTGAAGTATGCTCTCCTCTTGCACCTAGTGTGATCTGGAGGATCAGAAAAGAGAGTTATTGGTTTAGTAATTTCTTAAGTATGCTCTCTTCTTGCACCTAGTGTGACCTGGAAGATCAGAAAGAGAATTATTAGCCCAACTTTTTTAAAAAAATAAAAAAAATGACATGCATAGAGCAAGAGATTCTAGGGGAAGGTTTATAGCTAAAGCCAAGAGTTCGATTTTCACAACTCCATCTTCTTCAAGGCATAGACCAGATTCACTACCATCTACCCCTAGCCTTAAGATTTTTGGAATTCAAGGAACAACTGAATTAGAGGATTCTCCTATACCATCTACTAAATCCCATTTAGAAAACAAAGAGACAATCTCTCATCCTTCTTTGATAGAAGAACTAAAGGACTTTAAGGACTCTAAAGAAACTATCATGGTAGAGGAAGTAATAGATGGAGGTAGAGGTAGAGGTAGAAGAGGAGGAAACAATGGAGACAACAATGGTGAAGGAAATAATGGTAGAAATAGGGAAGGAGACAATTTGTTTGGATTCCCTATAGTTGATGAGGAAACTCATGCAACAATGAAAAATATCTCACCATCTGTTCTCCCTAACTTTTATGGATTGCGAAGTGAGGATCTTGAAACATTTCTGTTTGAGTTTGAAGTAGTGTGCCGAACTTATGACTATATGGAAGATTCTCAAAAACTCAAACTGTTTCCTTCAACATTGAAGGGATTTGCTTTGAAATGGTTCATGGGATTAGCCACTCAATCTATCAGGACTTGGAATGATATGAAACAAACATTTTTGGATAGATACTTGGATTATTGTATGCCCACCAATCACAAGGATGAGGTATTCAAAATGATGCAAAAAGAAGATGAAAATTTGGAAGACTTAATTGAAAGATTTCAATACAACTTGAAAAGAGTAAAGATGAGCAACTTAGATAATGAAACCTTGAAAGCCCTCCTATTAAAAGCCATTAGAGATGAATGGATAGACATTTTAAACATGATGGGGAAAGGAGACATTTTTCAACTTCCATTTCGTGATATAACAGAACTATGTATCCATCTCTCAAGAGGAAAATCTAAAACTGGAAAAGGGCCTAGGGATTCTTCTCTTATTAGGGCTAACAAATCTGCAACTGGATCAGTAAGTAGGGCAGAGATTGGTAATATGCTTGATGAGTTCAAAACCGATATCTTAGGGAGCCTTAGTGAACAACTAGACACCCTTAAAATCCAAAACAAGCAGAAAGCAGAAACAGATGCCTTAGCCATCTTTTGTCCGAAATGTAGAAAGAAACATGCTCTAAGGGAATGTCCCTTGGATGCAAAAGTTGTAGAAACATGTATGATTTTCTCAGAAAATCATGAGATCAAGGATTGTCCTTCAATTCCTGGACTCAAAGCTGTTTTTCAAGAAGATCCAAATTCAGTAGAATCTCTCTGTTTTGTCGCAAGGAGACCTTGGCAGGGACAACAATCTCAAGGGTTTAATAACCCTATGAATCTTCAAACCCCACCAAATTGGAATCCTTTGCAACAACCTTGGCCCCAACATCAAAATTCATATCAGCCATGGGTACAAGGGATGCAAAATCCTTATGGGAGATTTGCTCAATTTTATCAATATCCTCCATCTTTTCAAAATCAACAAGCTCCACAACTTCCAAAACCAAATCCACAACTTTCATTGCCATTTCCACAACAACAACCTTCTCAACAAAATCCAAATCCTCAACTCATGCTCCCATACCAACAAAAGACAAATCAACTTCCAGCTCAGCCATTGCCAAATCCTAATAATAAAAATCCTCAGAATACTTACATGGTATAAGGACAACAATTTCCTACCTATATGATTGTTCCTCTCAACGATGTACAACTCAGATCTGGTAGAGTTTTAGAAAAACCTTCCATAGATATTCAAGAGCAAGATACCTCTGAGGAGGATTCTCTCCAAGTTAATAAGGGTTCTGAGGAAGAATCTCTTAAAAATTCAAAAATTCAAAAAGAAAAAGAAAAGATAACACCCACAACTCCTATAGTTGAGCAACCAACATCTTCATCTACACCTCCTTTTCCTGAAAGACTACAAATTGACAAGGGGGTAGAAAAACAAATCTTGTTGCCTAACTATGACTTTCTAGATGAATTGAAGAATGTTTGTATCAAGATTCCCTTGCTACAAGCCATTCGAGAAATTCCTATTCTAGAAAAAACCATAAAGGAGTTGAGTTTCAAAAGACCGGGAAGGAAACTAAAAGACACAAGAAGAATCCACCTGGTAGGAAAGATTGCAGATATTATGATGGGAAAAATTACCATGCAGAAGTATGTAGATCTAGGAAGTCCAATTGTCAAGACACATATAAATGGGATAGAAATTCCAAATACATTGATTGACTTAGGGGCTGCTATCAACATTATGAGTAGACAGACTATGGAACAGTTAAAACTTCCTAACCTTCTTTTTACACCTACTTTATTGCAACTTGCAGATCGATCGGTTATTAAACCAGATGGTGTATTAGAAGATATTTCGGTCTCCTTAGATTCTTGGGAATATCCAGTAGACTTTATGATTTTGACTCCCAAAAGTAATCTAGGAGGACATCCAATTATCTTAGGAAGACCTTGGCTAGCCACAGCTGATGCTTTTATTAGTTGTAGATCTGGAGACATGTACATTTATAATGGTAATTCGACAAAGAAATTCAATTTGTATCCTCCAGCAAGAGCAATCACAGAAGTAGGAGACAATGAATGGGTCGATGATGAGGACATTATACAACCTGTCTTTACCATTTCTGAAATCGGTGAGGATAGTCAAATTCTGAACACATTAGAAAATTTTGAGACATCTTCAGAATATGACCCCACACAATTTCAGTTGGAATCTGACATAGAATATTTATCATCAAGACAAATGTCTCTTTACTCTATGGAAAAGTTTGGTAGTTCTACTATTGAGATTTTTCCAGGAAAAACATTGAATATCAACAAACATTTGGAAAAGTCACAACAAGAAGAACTAACCAAAATCTTGCAAAAACATTCTACTGCATTTGCATGGGAGTATACTGACATGAAAGGTGTTGATCCTAAGACTTGCATCCATCACATCTATATTGAAGAAAACAGTAGACCAATCAGACAACCTCAAAGAAGGATGAATCCAAATCTTAGGGAGATAGTGAAAGAAGAGCTCCAAAAACTTCTCAATGTAAACTTCATTTATCCAATTTCAGATAGCCGATGGGTTTCTCCTTTGGTTATAGTACCTAAAAAGAATGGTAAATGGAGGTTATGCATTGATTACAGGGAATTGAACAAAGCAACTTTGAAGGATCACTTTCCTTTGCCTTTTATCGATCAAGTATTAGATACATTAGCAGGTAAAAAGTACTTTTCATTTTTGAATGGTTTTAGTGGCTATAATCAAATTCAGGTAGCACCTGAAGATCAAGATAAGACCACATTTACTTGTCCATGGGGAACTTTTGCCTATCGAGTGCTTCCTTTTGGGTTATGTAATGCACCTGCAACATTCCAAAGAGCAGTACTAGGAATTTTTTCTGATCTAATCCATGATTGTGTAGAGGTTTATATGGATGATTTGACAGTTTATGGTAATTCATTTGAAGAGGCATTAGAAAATTTGGAAAAAGTTCTTATAAGATGTAAAGAAACAAACCTTTCATTAAGCCATGAAAAATGCTTTATGATGTTTTCTGAAGGGATTGTTTTAGGACATCATATTTCAGGAGATGGGATTAAGGTGGATAGATCAAAAGTTGAAGTCATCTCCAAGTTGCCTATTCCAAATTGTCAAAGAGATGTTAGAAGTTTTCTAGGATTTACTGGTTACTATAGAAGATTTATAGAAAACTTCACTAAAATAGCATCTCCACTCTTCAAATTGCTTACAAAAGACTGTGAATTTAAATGGGATCCTGATTGTCAATCGGCTTTTGAAACTTTGAAAACAAGAATATCTGAAGCACCTATCTTAAGAGGACCAAATTGGAAACTCCCTTTCCATATTTCTACGGATGCTTCAGATACAGCTCTAGGACCTGTGTTGGGTCAAAAAGATTTAGTTCCTTATGCCATTTATTATACCAGTAAAAATTTGACTCCCACAGAGTTGAACTATACTGTGACTGAAAAAGAGTTTTTAGTTGTTGTTCATGCAATTAATAAGTTTAGACATTACATAACAGGCTATGAAACTTTTATTCATACTGACCATTCTGCAATTAGATATTTAATGAACAAACTTGTTACTAATGGCAGAGTGACAAGATGGCTCTTACTTTTGCAAGAATTCAATATTAATGTGTTGGATAGACCAGGAAAACAAAATACAGTAGCTGATTTCTTGTCTAGGATTCAGAATACTAAAGAAGATTCTCCTGTAGAGGATAAGTTTCCTAATGAATACTTGTTTGCAGTAACTATTAAGACCCCTTGGTATGCAGATATTACTAACTATTTGGTTACAGGGAAACTACCTTCACATTTATTTCCAAGTGAAAAACGAAAAATTATTCAGGAGAGTTCAAAATATTCATGGATTTCTAACGAATTGTTTAAAACAGGGCCAGATCTTGTGATCAGAAGATGTGTCAGGGAAGATGAAATGCCTGATATTCTTAAGGCATTTCATGATGAACCATGCGGCGGACACTTTGCGGACAAAAGGACGGCCTATAAAATCCTTTCCTTGGGATATTATTGGCCTTCTCTCTTCAAAGATACAAAACAATATGTCAAAAGGTGTGATAGCTGCCAAAGAGTAGGGAAACCTACCCTTTCAAATGAAATGCCATTGCAAACACAGGTACTCATTGAACCCTTTGAAAAATGGGCTTTAGATTTCATTGGACCTATTAATCCACCATCCAAGCAAAAGAAGTATATATTGGTTTGAACTGATTATGTTACTAAATGGGTAGAAGCCAAAGCATTCGTATCTGCTACTGAAAATTCAGTTGTTCATTTTCTTTATGAGGATATTTTTACTCGCTTTGGTGTTCCAAGAGAAATTGTGACAGATCAGGGGAGCCAATTCACATCCAACTTGGTGGAGAAGTTGATGGAAGATTACAAAATCAAGCACAGAAGATCTACTCCTTACCATCCGCAAGCAAATGGTCAAGTGGAGTCCACAAATAAAGTTCTTGAAAGTATCATCACCAAAACTGTTCATCTGCATAGAAGAGATTGGGCAGAAAGGCTTCCTGAAGCCTTGTGGGCCTACAAAACTACATGGAGAAATACAACAGGACATTCTCCCTATGAACTTGTTTATGGGAAAGAAGTCTTGCTCCCCATTGAGTTCCAAGTCAAGACCTTCAAGATAGCAGTTCAGTTGGGGATGGACTTATCAGAAGCCCAAAAGCATAGAATGGAGCAGTTGAATGAGCTAGATGAGATCGGACAAGAAGCAATTCTAAGAACTGATCTAGTTCAATATCAAAGAACTAAATGGAATGACAAACATCAAAGAGAAGAAGTTTCAAGAAGGAGATTGGGCATTGTTATTTGATTCCAAGTTTAAAGATTTTCAAGGAAAATTTCAGACCCATTGGCTTGGGCCATATGAGATTGACAAGATCTTTAGCAATGGAGCGGTAAGAATCAAGACCATTGATGAGTTTCAAAATCCTCTTATTGTGAATGGCCATAGATTGAAAGTTTATCATAAGCCACTCTCAAAAGAGGATTTTGTCAAAAATTTTCAAGAAAGTTCTGCAATCAGGCTGGTACAGAAGAATTCTTCTTCTCCACCAGCCTAGCCTTTGTTCTTTTCAGTTAAAAAAATAAAAATAAAAAATAAAATAAAATAAAAAAATTGTATAAGCCTGAAAACCAATCACTGATTGGCAGTCTTATACAGAAAATATAGGGTGAAAATCAGGAACACCTGACACTCTATATTTTCCAAAAAAAAAAAATCTCTCTTTTATTTCACAAGTTTTGTCACCACCCACTCCATTCCATTCCACTTCATTCCATTTCATTTCACCTAATTTCATTCCATCCCACTTCATTTCATTCCATTTCATCAATAAAATTCTTTTTCATGACCATTTCCATCTGGTCATTTGTCATCTGTTCATCTCCATTCATCCAAATAATAGTTGTGTCAGTTTCCGCAGCTGACATCTGTTTCCGCAGCTGACTCCAGTTTCCGCAGCCAGAAGCAGATTCCGCAGCTACTACTTTGTTTTCAAAAAGAATGTACAGTCAGACGTTATTTCCATAATTATGAAATAAAATGCAGGTGAGAGGATCAAAAATGAAGACATGGAGCATTCAAGACACCAATGGAGATCAATTAGTTGAAGACCAAGGGAAAAGGCAAAGATTCCAAAGGTATGAATAAAATTTATTTCAAATAGCATTGAAAAACATATTTTTATATAGTTCTGAACCATGAGCTCTATCCATTATGTGCAATGATTATATTGACAATTCCGTAACCTTTCACGATCTCCATATTATCCTCTCGCATTCATTCATAAACGGTTCCATCATTAAACCCCCGATTTTCACTCATGATCCAATATTCCACCGGTGACAATGAGACGTATTTTATTTGACCAAGGACTCTTACAGCCACATAAATCCATAACCGTTGATTGAAACATGTTCACATTTATTTCGCAGCCACCAAATTTCAAAACGCGGCCGAATGTGTTATACTCTGTCAATCTCTCAGTCGTATCTCTGTTATGCTCACGAAACCCCTTTCTGTTCTGTCTCACTCCATTCCGTTCATTGTGCTCATTCCCACTCTCAGATATTTACCCATAGTCTCACTCCATTCTGTTTATGGTGCTCATTCCCATTCTATGATATATTCCCATAGTCATTGAGCTCATTTCTGTGCATTCAGCCGTTCTATCTCCATTTGAATCCTCCACGCAGGCAAATTTGTGAAGAGCAGAAAAGAAAAAATGGGTAAATTGCTAAGAGCAGAACCGGAAGGACCGAAGTTTATGGAGGGATATCCACAAGTAAGGGATATATTGAAGAAAGCAAATTGGCTGCGGTTTATCCAGAAATTCAGAGGTTATCATAAAGAAGTGACGAAGGCATTCGCAAGGTCGTTTAATGGCTTGGAAGCAGAGATTGGAGACCTTAAGTTTGCGGTCAATGAAGCATCTATAGCAACAGCCACGGAACTTCTTCAGGAGGGTGAGCGTTGGTTTAAGAATAAAAGCATCAGTGCTGAAGCATGGAGAACAATCTTACGAAACCAAGGTATGGACATAACTGTTTTTAAAAGAGGAATTCCTATGCATGCATTGAAAGAGGAATGGGCTACTTTGCTGCTAGTTTTTCAGAAATTCATTACATGTGAAGGCCGTTTTGGGTCCATGTATATGTACCATACCAGGTTACTGATGAATTTTCTAGATAATCAAGCTCTCAATCTCCCTTATTTTCTATTCAATAGTTTGAAGAAAATGTCTGTGATTGTTCAGAAACACTTAGGAGATGTAGAACCACATCTATATCACCACGGTCTTGTAAAAATTTTGATTGAAAAGGAGTTAAAGGAAAAGAAAGACACATGGGAACAATTTCTGGTTAGAAATTTCTTTGAGGAACCTCAGGAAATTCCTGAAGGTAGTACAACAAGAAGGAGTAGAAGAAAAAGAATAAATGATGAAACCCAAATTACTCCTACTCAAGAAATTCCTAAAGGTAGTACAACAAGAAGAAGTAGGAGAAAAAGAACAATTGATGAAATCCAAAATACTCCTACTACTACAATTGAAAGAACTGATAGGGAAGAGAGACTGTCAAAGAGGAAGAAGAAAGAAATCAAGGGTAAGAAGCTAATAACACCAAAAGAGAGAAAAACTATTGAGGCTATACATCAAACTCCTTCTTCTGAAGAAGAAGATCATCAAGTGTTATCTGAAAGATTAGTTTATCTTCAAAAACAGTCATCTATGCCCAAGAAGACAGAGAAAGGAAAACAAAAACAAAAGGATAGTGTACCACAACGTGTGAGAAGAAGCAGCAGACTTAAGGGGAAATTGAGGAAAACGCAAATGAAGGGTCCTCATTTCATTGATTTGGGAGAGGAAACATCTGAACAGTCCCCAGATGACCATAGTCCATCTCAGTCAATTAGTGAACCTGGTTCATTTCATTCTCAGTCAGACATTGAACATACTCCATCCTATTCTCAGCAAGATGTTGATGTGAGCCCTCCTCAGCTAGATTTTGAAGATAACTCTCCTTCACGACATTTTGGAAATAGCCCAACAAAAATGACACCTGAAATAGACCCCAAGCAGGAGGAAGTATATAACTATATAGAATCTTTGGAAAATGCAGCTACAGGTCCCAATACTTCATCCATCTAGCCTCATACAGTACAGGATGATTTAGTCCAATCACTAAAACATGAAATCTTTGAGCTAGAGCTTTTAAATCGACACATCAAAAATGAAAATGAGACATTGAAAGAACAAGGCAAACTGGACAAAATCATCCATGATAATACCATGCTACATCTGGGAATATGGCAGAAGAAGAATAAGAAATTGAAAAGGAAATGCCAGAAGTTGAGCAGAGCACTCGTTAATATCAAATTTAGGTGCTTAATGAAGAAACCCAGAATGTTGGCAGTACCAAGGAAGAGGAGGAAAGGATTGGATGTGCTGGCTGAAGTGTCAAGGCACATGAACTAAAGAAAGATTATCAAAATTTTGGTTGCATGAGGACATGCAACACCTTCACAGTGGGGGTATGTTGAGTCTCAAATCTGCATCTTTTCCATACACTTTTCTATACCTTTTTCACTCACCTGAACCTCCCAAGTTGTCAATATCATTTGCAAAAGAGCATCTAACATGGTTTTTAACTATATTTTTGTGTCTGCTGTTTGATTTAGATTTTGTTCATCTAGCTGCGGAATCTTGCCACTTTCCGCAGCTGCTGCAACTTTCCGCAACTATTTTGTGAAACTCTATGTTACAGGTGTCTACAGGAAAAACGGGCCACATATGGGCAAGTCAGAAATGATGTGGACATGGTTCGTGTCCTATAGGTTCGAGCAAACTCATCTAAAGAAGCTGCGGTCAAAGGCGTCCACATGGAAGTCAACCATAGAGTCTCACGGTGACAGGACTCTGTTCCGTGTCACGTGAAGGTTCATATGGCCGTTTCTGAGTTGCGGAGGACAAGTCGACATCTATACATGGCTCCATAGCCGAATTCAAGCATCCACTCCTCATAGATTTACTTTCCAACACGGCCATGATCCTAGATCCGTGGACGTAATGGTCTACGTGTTCTACACTAGCATAAACTTTAGGAGACAGTTATATTTCTTTTGTTATATATAACGCGTTTGCATACACATATAGAGTTAGTCCCGATTAGTCTCTGTTAATTTTATTAAGTCTGCTCTGTAATGTAATTACGTTGCCTTTGAGCCGTAATACTACCATACTGTTATGACTGCATTTTTAATATAAGAAGACTCTGTTTTCCAACTTAATTCGTACTTGAAGATCGTTGCCAAGGCTGGTGTAGAGGGCCTCTGCTCAGCTAAGGTTTTGTGCATTAGTGTATAGTTCTTATTTCATTTCTTTAAAGCTCATTGTGCCATAATCCATTCACATGTTTATACATTGCATTTGCTTCATTTCTGTTTATAAACTTTCATGATTTCCATTTCACTTCTGTCTTTCATGATTTATGTTTTTAATCACTGATCAGTGTTCTTGTTTCAGGTTATAGATAGGCAGCCCAGGAATTTTCATAGCTTTTTGACTAATGACATGGAATTAACATTATTCTGCTGCTAATTTGTTTTCTTAGTTTCTGTTTAAATTTCAGTATTGCTTTGTTCATTTCAGTTTTGCTTATTTGCTTCAGTAGTTAAATTTAGATATATTAAGCTGCTCATAACATCTTCAGTTGCCTCCGAAAGCCACACCGGGATCGATGGTGAGGGATTGTATTATGAAATGTGTAGTTTAGTATTAGTTTCTTCGCAACTTAGATATATTAGATCGTCATAACATTCTCGCTGCTCTCCAGCGACAACTGAACGATGGTGAGGGATTGTATTATGAAATGTGTAGTTTAGTATTAGTTTCCTTTCTGCAAATTAGAAATATTAAATTGTGCATGGCATCTTCAGTTACCTCCGAAAGCCACAGCTGGACTGATGGTGAGGGATTGAATTATGAATGTATGATTTGATATTAGTTTACTTTCTGCAAATTAGATATCAGTTACTCAAGTTGTTTATGG
The DNA here is from genome assembly GCA_034641835.2 of Pinus albicaulis. Classification (NCBI taxonomy): domain Eukaryota; kingdom Viridiplantae; phylum Streptophyta; class Pinopsida; order Pinales; family Pinaceae; genus Pinus; species Pinus albicaulis. The sequence continues at coordinate 431,363,747 of CM076576.1, read as the reverse complement.
TTACTTTCGAAAATCATAGCTGGACTAATGATGAAGGATCAGAAGATAAATTGATGTAATCTGATTTAGATTTACTTTGTTGCAATTTTGAATTTCCTTAAGCATAGTTCTTTTGTGTTTAGACAGCAGCAAGAATAGTTCGGTTTTCATGCTCACTAGTTCACTGTTTTGATTTATTAGACTAGCAGCATCTTTTTATTTCAGCAGCATATTTTCATTTCCTTTCAAGTTTTGTCATTGTAAATTTCAAATTCCTTTTTAAGTTTCAAGTTGGTAAATCATTATAGAGGATATTATTTCCTTGAACAAACATAACCATACTTGCTTTTATTTTAGAACTTCCATTTCACCTTAGAAAGACCAAAAACGACAAAAAGTTAAGAAAGAGGTTATCTTGCACATATAGTGCGCCGCACTTCATCAGCTTACGATTCCTGGATTGAGAAATTAAATGCGGCAATTTAGGACACACTAAATTGACCAAACATGCGGCATGCCTCCTCCTTTTTCCTAACCTCTTGTTTACCACACTGCTACCCAAAATATTTATTATCCGTATCCACAGCCTGGTGCTCCAGCTCCTACAACATTAGCACCTCCTCCTCCCTTGCCTTCTCAACCCCCGCAACAACAACCACCACCCCCTCTCGAACAGGTGTACACACAGCAGGGCACGACTAATCCTCCTACCTCAAAAAGGAAGAGAAAAGGAAATCAAAATCAAGCTGCCTCTGGCAATCCTGGACCTAATCAAGGTAATGCTCCTACCACTACTCAGCCCAAGCAGGATAGGCCTCTTCGTACGAACAAGCCCTATTCTTGTTGTGGTGTTTATGGTCATTATATGCATGATTGTCCTCTTCTGCCACAAATGCGACAGCTATCAAAATCTCAAGCAACATTGAGAGGACAGCAAGCCATCCCTTCCGTTCCTCCCAGTCCTGCACCTAGTCATCCAAATGTACTTACGGATCCTTTCCCTCAACAAGGATTTGTGGCTACCAAACCACCTGAAGGATAGGTGGCCACTCAACCTCTTCCATTTGGTTTCCTTGATTACCAGATTTTCATGATGTCCTCTGATCAGCCTTCTGAACCTCCTTCTCCTGGCTCTTTACCTTCAGCTGGTACTCATGATCACCTTTATCCTCCAGGAATGGTTCCTCGAGGCCTCAACCACCTTGGAGCCATCTCGCCTGGTCATTACCCCTCTGGTCAGATACCGTTCCTAGCTCCCCCACCAGGAGTGTACATTGTACCTGTTATGTCCACCCTCTCCCTTCCTAACTTGACTCTTGGGATTCCTATCTGGTACCTCGATCCTCCAGCCACCACCCCACCCCATCAGCCTAAACCTTATCTTCTTTGACCCCAGTTCAACCGGTCCCTATGATTTCTCCTGCTGCAACAGTGCCTCATTCACCTTAACAGGAACCACCTCCTATTGCGACCGCTTCAGGTAAGAAGGGCAAAGCTCGCAAGAGGGCATCAAAGGACAAGGCCACCCCGACAAAACTTGCCCCTTCTCGGCCTCCACGGCATACCACTCAGTGTGCTTTGTGTGATTTTGTTGGTCATGCCACCCATACTTGTTCGGATTTGCCTCACCTCAAGTCCATGGTCAATGAGATGTTTTTGGAATATGATATCCCAGAGGTATATGTCACTATACCTGATTCAATCCCGAAACTCAAACCATTGCGCACAAATCACCCCTGTGCTTTGTGTGATTTCCATGGCCACTACAATCACTTTTTCCCTCACCTCGAAGAGTATCATTCCTCTTTAGAAGCCTTACGCCAATTCCAGGCTGAGCACAATGAGTCAACCGCTTCCTTATTCTCGCATCTTGCTCCCATTCACATTCCCCCTTATGATGTCGAGATCATGGGTCCTTGGTCGAGAGTCCCCCCTGATGTTTCGTTCAACCTCCTCTCGACACCCTCCTTAGTCTCAACATCGGTAGATCCTTTGTCTACTTCCTCCTCTGTCACCCCGAGTGACGATATGGATACAAACCTCTCCTCTCATGAGGAGGAGTAAGGTCACCTCGCCACGTTAGGTGGTCTTTCTTCTATCAATCGCCCCATCTTCTATTATGATGATGACATTATGGAAGTAGCCACCACTCCTGACTTTATCTATTCCCACTTACATCGAATTCATGCATTCGAATCACATGCACCTTGTGGCCATTACATTGACACCCAATGTTTGGGTAAGGGGGGCACTCATATTGGAGAGACCAGGAGAAGCAGTTCTTCAACACTATCCTAGTGAATCTAGTCGTGACGACTCTAGTCCCATTATTCTTCCAAATTTAGAAGAACCTATAGAGTCCCATATCACTTCAAGATCACTCCAGGGATGATACCCCTCATCATTCCCTCATTTTTCATCAGTAACCCAGTCTCATAGACATTGTGGTTGACCAACCTATAGGTTTTCTAGGAGAAAATCAGTTCATTATCCAAAATAATATCTTTGGGATATTAGCACAATGTGTGCCAAAATAGAAACTTAAAGTCCATTTGATTCATATATGCAGTGTCAAAAGAGATTGGTAATCGTCTATTTCCTTTATAAAACTGCACAACCATACCAAAAAACAAATGGCGCACCAAATCATTAAACTGTGTTTAGATTTCCATTTTTCTAAATACATTTTTGCATGTCCAAAAAATGCTTGGGGGAACCTATGCCCCTCAACCATAAATATCCCAGATCTCAGCCAAAAACATCGCTGAAAACCCCTTTTTTCTGACAGGTCGCACTGTTCAGGTCATTTCCTGGGACAAGTCGCATTTTTCTACCCAGAACCTACTACCCAGGTCGCAGAACAGACCCCAAAAAATGCGACCTGACCTGTTCACGAGCTCTGGGTACCTAAAGTGAACTTTCAATCCACTGAAATGAAAGAGTAGGATTAGGCCTCTTATCTACAACTGATAGATCTCAAATTCCAATGGTTGGTTTATCCACTACAATTTTCGTAAGATTTAAGGCCTCCTCTCCTCATGACATTCGCCACAGCTCCACTGGCAAATAAGTGAATCTGGAAGGAAAATGCTTTATTAAAAGAAAACCCCTGATTTTTCTTTCTCTTACTGCAACCAAAACATAGCTCAATTTCACGAACCGTATATACCATTGGAAAGATCTCACCAAGCCCTCAAATGGGTATCTATTAGCTTTTTTCCTTTGATACTTCACCAGGACACATTTTTTCCAAGAAGCGCCACTTAACCCTTCCTCAAAATCGAATTTCTTCACTTGCAACACTCGTATTGGGGGCACCATGTTGCCTCCATACTTGTCCATGCTCGTGTCGACTTTTGTCGTGAGTTACCATCTTGTACTCACGCTTTTATGGTCCCCATTGGACCCTTTACATATGTGGCAGCACCATCGAGTCACCCTTGTTTAGAGCATCCGAGTAGAGTCATTATTTCTTCCATGGAGTCTATCTTGAGTTTACATCCCGCCATAGTCCTCCATCATTCGTTGCTTGGTCCCTCTCTCGTGTCGCACATTATGAACTTCAGTCCCACTGTCCCCTATCCCTCATGATATTGTGTCAGTCGCTGCCAAGTCATCCATGCCATTTATTCTCTAACAAGGGAAGTCGTCCGTTCGCTACTCAGTCCCCCCCATTTCATCATCATCATTGGTGTCAGTTTGTCAGTCACTCAACTATTTTCTCTCGTGCCTTAGTTGAGGATCCCTTTTTGCCTCACCTATGGCGGACCTCCTTCTGTTGACATTAGTTCATTCATTCCAGAAGATAGGTCTAGAGGGCGATGTAACTTAGTTCCAGCTTCCACTCTTGTTCGGTGCCTCGGATCAGGAAAAGGGACTCCTTATTGCCTTTTGACTTGATTATTTCTTAGCTCCAACTCCTTTCATCATGATCGATATCCGTATACTCGATGGTTCAGTGATGCAGCAACTGACATTAGTGATTCCCAGGTGTGTGTGAGATGTCTCAGTCTTCATGAGGGGGTGGCCTTACAGGTAGCCCCCCACACACTCGGATGACATCTTCATTACAGTCTTTGATGTAGCTCCATACATTTGATGATGTCAGCCTTAGCCGCTTGCAGCGCCTTTTTGTTTGCATGTATCAGTCAGATTTTTAGAGCCCTTTCCTATTTTCAGGGGTATCTGGGTTGTATTTATATCTCATGTACTCAGATATTATTGTACAAAGTCCTGGCTATTATCCCAGGCACAATATGTATGTGGGATTCATTATCGTGTTATTTATTTGGCTCATGTTTAGGCCAGCATATGCTTCATTATTGCGTTCTGTGGTTTTCCATGCGCCTTATTGTTTGTACTATTGCCTCGGCGGGCATAGGTATGCCTCCCCCGCCGCCTATAGTAGGTACTCACTCATCAAAAAGACTTGTCGCACCTACAAGTCGTCTCCTCAAGGTCTAGTTCTTTCAACACTTTGGTTCACCTTATAATTCTCTTTCTTTGAATTCCCCTTCGATATCTAGTGATTGAGTTCTTACAACGTATTTCGGTCATACGATTAGCTCCTAATGCTTGCACGCCGGGGGGCAATTTGTTACACCATTTTTTGCTCATCTAACCTATTATCATTAGATGGACCCAAGTACATCATGTAAGACCAATTTTACTCCAAGTAAAATTGTTTTCACTATGAAAATAACTTAGTAAATTACCTTTATTAAGTTGTTTATAGTCTAAACAGGAAACCCCATAAGGAAATATTAAATAAATATACATTTGTTTGATTTACCTCAAGAAATAATTAATTAAATAGTAGTTTAATTAATATTTCTGGTTATATTTAACCCAAGACAAGGAAATTAATTAGATAAATCATTATTTATCTTATTATTTTCGAAGAATAATTGTTTAAATCTTATTTAAATAATATTCTTTGTTAAATATGACTAATTCACCCTTAAATAATTAAATAAATCATTATTTATTTGATTATTACTCAACCATATCCTTAAAATGATAAATAAATCATTTATTTATTTATTATTACTTAATCACATCCTAAAAATGATAAATAAATCATTTATTTATTTATTATTTACAAATAAGGGGATTTGACTAAAGTCAAATTCCTTTTCCCTCCAACAAATATAATAAAATATTCCATAAAAGTTGGATCTAGATTTGGTTCATAATATTTTAATTATGCACCAATCTCTAGCCTAACTCAATATTTTGTCATAAATAGAAGGGCTTTCCCATTCATTTTTCACCTTTTGTTCCCTAAAGATCACTCTGGATCTCAACACTTGGTCTGGCTATTGATCCATAATCATAGCCATACTTTTCCATTTTTGTCTGGGTTTTCTACACCATCAAGAGAGAGAAGTTCTAAATCTAAAGTGCTGAGAACCCACAAGAACCCATCCCATTTAGGAGAACAAGGAACACCCTCTTGTGTTTTTCTCCCAGGTGCCATTAATAAAATTATTCATTGGATATATTCTTGTCTTGTCTATTGGATCTATGAAATAAATCTGATTTTTCTACTGTTTAATGTCTTCTAATGCATAGATCTAGATTTTTGCAGCATTTGTCTCGATCATCTAATTGCAGATCTGAATATATTAGCAGTCATTTCTGCTGTTAGGGCTATAAGTTATGCGTAGCTAAAGTGGTATTTTTTCGTAAACTTCGAATAAAGATTCATACTAACAATATGAAAAAAGAAGAGGGGGAGAATGTGATAGGATACATTGTAATTGTACCGATATTTATGACTATAAGAACACTGAGACCTTTGTTATTGTGTAGGCAAAAAATCTTTATCTATGTGGTTATACCGTGATAGATATTGCACCGAGACTGAACTGTTCACTGTGATTGCACGGAGAAGAAACAATCTGAACTATTCTCTTACTATGATCCAAACTGTTCACTGTGATTGCACTAAGAAGAACCAATCCGAACTGTTCTGCTGTGAAATCCACACCTTATTTCAGAGACCAATCCGCATCTGTTTACAACACTAATCCACATTGTTTTAGAGACCAATCCGCCTTGTTTTAGCGACCAATCCCAGCTTCTATGTTATGTTAATGCGAATACCTTAGCCTGCTATATATAGTTGTTTCCTACAATAAATAAGACGACATGAGTTTGTTCAAAGGTTGTGTCTCCAAATATGCCGACATGAGTTTACTTAGGAAGCCGACTTGAAGAGGGGCGACTTAGGCTTGTCTTGGAGGGCTACTTGACAATTCTTTTGACTCATACATAAGTGTAATACACCCGAGAAGCGTCCTTCATACATGACATAGACTCAAATTGATTTTATGACCAATGCTAAGGACTCACAATGGGAGTCATAATAAAATAAAATTATTTTCTCATGGAACCCATGAGAAAATCATCATAATAATTTTATTTTTCTTCTTTTCATCAATTACATAAAATCAAAATTACACATGTCATTATGAAGACCAAACCTAGTTACTTTTTAACAAATTTTGTGTGTGTTGAAGAATGGGTTTAGATTCTGAAATATGTGTTGATTAAATACTATGAGTGCATATTTGTGCATTGAGCTTGCACCACTCTAAATGAGGAGGAATTTGAAGTCAAAGCTGAAGCCGAATCTAAATTTGTTCAGTCTATGGATTCTGAAACGACCAAGTTATGTGATATTTTAAAGTCCAAAGTGGAATCTCTTCTCATGGTATGTGGTATGATTATATGCATTGGTGAACTCTGAATTAATATATCTCATTATGCATGGCGTCAAAAATAGGGTCATTTAGGTCGGATGCGAGCCCAAGTCTGTTCCCTCTGTTGTACATAATTCTCCCCCTGCCTACAAATTTCGGCTTGCTACCTCACTCAAATCCATTTTAAATCTTCACCGTGGCTTTAAACCCCGATGCTCCTACTTAACACTGCCGTCCCCGCTCAGAAAATACACTCGGCTAAAGTTAAAAACCCGCTTTTAAAATTATATTGAGCCGAAGCCCTCAGGGCCCTAGCCCCCTTTCCTGACGTCGCCACATGACCTGAGTCTGAAAACCGCAGGCCAAAAAGAAATGGGGCTTATAGTTTATATTCGGGCATGATATCCACCGTCCGATCACGTTATATCAACAGAGCGGTGAACGTTTCATATGGAGGGCCCCGTATGCAAGAAACCGGCAGTAGACCCCCGCACCGCTTACCCTGGGCTGGCGGTATTATACATCGAGCCATCGATTCTACTAAACAGGCGCCACGTGTCCTTGGTACGGGCCACGAAACGAATTTTCCCCGCGCGTTAAAGCCTGAACAATCGCCGGGCAGCGGAATTCGTCTGAACCGTCCGATCTACCGATCTCCATCCAATGGCAGATGTGTGCCAGAGTTGCCCACGCGTTATCACTTGTCCGCTATGACATGTGGCCCACCATCGTGTCGCTCCCGTCCATTTCTAACCGTTCATTCGCTTCTATAATCCAACGGTCCTGAGTTCAGTCCCCCACCACCTGTTGACTCCGCCACGTTGCCATTCCACTTGTCCCCCCGTACTCCCACGTGTTCGCTTTCGTGCGCCCAAAATATTTCCCCCGTCATATATATATATATATGTGTGCGTGTTTTTATTCATATCCTCCATTTTATTTGCTCCTCACGACCAAACAGTTTTACGTGTAAATTTCGCAGTCCCTCTGTTCAATCATAATCTCCAACGTCTTTCCTCCGCCACCCTGCGTATTTCTCCCGGTCAACCATGTATTCATCGTCCCCACCTCCACCTGTGTCAGTTTCCTCTAATAATTTGTGGGTTTTGCAGGTTTCAAGATAACGAGAGGACGTTTTAATTCGCTGCCGCTGTTGTAAAGGTTTAAAGCCCATGAAAGACGATTTTCTGTGGGTGAAATTTAATGAAGAAGCCGAGGGTAGGTGTGAGAAATGACCGCCATTAAAGAAGACAAAGATATGGATTCACAGAACCCTCCAGAGAAATCTGCCCTACATTAAAGATCCAGGATTCGAATTCGAAATCAAAGGCCGAGAGTACAGCACATATTTGCAGAATATCTCAGGTCTCTTACGGTAGCAGATTTTCCCCTCAGCTAATGGCAACACATTGCATATATTTTATTATTTCTATCTTGTATATAAGGAGATTTTTATCTCCCAGCATTTATTTCCATAGACAGATTGCTAAGTACAGTCATTTATAGTTAGTCATTCATAGAGTGGGCGCGAATGTTTCCGCCATTTTATTCAAATTGAGTCATTAATTGTGCTTCATCTACCTCCTCCTCTAAAATTCTCTATCTTTCCTATAAAGACCCGAAAGGAAGACATTGTAAAGGTTCCAGATTTCTATCAGCAAACTGTGCAGTGAAAAGGCTCTTGTATACATTTTGTAATATTTTTGTATGAAGGTTCAGAGCCCGTAGGGTCTCAGTGAGGAGGAGTTATAACTGTAATGAGGATTCTGGTCTTTGGTATCTCACAGTATGTAATTTCTCTTATGTGTTAATACAATATCTCTTTCATGCTATTTATCTTCTTGTATCATGTTCTAGAATGCGAGTGGCTCACTAGTTTGCAGTAAGGATTCATCCTTGTTGATGCCCTTTCTGGAATTAGTCAAGCGCTTTAAATAGGCCTAGTCATGATATACTGTTCCATGTTCATCTTTTCCATATTTTCTACTATATTAGTTGCATGAGGAGGGTGCTTTTAAAACGCCATTGTCATATAAGGATTCATAGATTGGTATGCCCTTATGTGGTTCTGTTGTGTATCTGGGTATCAGTCTCATGTTAACTAATATCTTCTTTATGTTTCCTCACTGCACTCACTTCCTGATATTTGATTTCTATGATATATTATTTGAATCTGCCCTCTTTACAGTAAGCTGTCTCTTAACTGTCTGATGCCTTTGTATTGTAGTTTTACATGATGTCCCTACACTATTCTTATCTTTGTATCAGCTTCTGAGGGAGTTTGGTTCCATTCAAATCTAATTTCCTTGTTTAAGCAAGAGATAGTAAGTGAGTTCTTGGACTGACAACCCAAACTATAAAGGGCTCCTTGCTATATTAAGATGTCCTAGGCACTGGTCTATGGCAACTCTAGACTGTCTCTAGGAGGGTGACAAAATCATCCACAACATCTTTCTGGCGCCGTTGCCGGGGACACGAATTCAAGAATATCAGTTTCCCTGGGTCTCGACAAATCGTTTTCACTCTCTAATCAGGTGAGCACAGAGAGTTGAAGAGTTGCATATCTCTCACCTTGGCGACTCCACTGGTCTTTATTTGATAAATCTTATTGGTAGTCCTGGCTCCTCGTAAGCCACATTTGAGGTCAGATACATCTCAGCTGAAAACACCTTACGTGTCTGACCCAGAGAAGATCATTCATAAAAGAGTTTGGAAGGAGAGGAAGTCAGCCCGTGCTGAAAACCCTGAATATTCCGTTGAAGATTATCCGCCCTCTTCTTCTCAAGAAATCAGAACAGAAAATCCCGAGTTTTACTCGGAAACTCCACGTAGAGGAAGTGCCTGGATTGAAGAAGATCCTCATCCTTCTTTCGAGGCTGAAGAAATTAAAGAGGTCACAGAAGTAGTTGCTGTTAACCATGAATTATTTCCATCCACACCTCAGGCTTCTGTGCAATATATTCCCATTGTTATTCATACTCCACTTCCTCCTACTCCGCTCCCTTCATTTGTTGCCCAGACTGTTGTACAACCCCCACCTCCTCCAATGGCCAATGTTCCTGCTTTTCTACTGAACAAATACGCTCCTCTGGCCTTACCCCAAGTGTTAAATGATATGCCACAGGATTATTTGAAGATTCTGCCGAGATTTAATGGAGAAAATGAAATTGATGCTCAGAAACATCTCGAGACCTTCTGCTCTTTTGCAGAGAACTTAAATGTTGAACATCTGGATGTGGTCTTGAGACTATTTGTGCAGTCTTTGGAGGGTGAGGCCAGAAAATGGTTTAAGACATTGGGGAACCGTTCAATAACCACCTGGGATGTTATGGAGAATGTTTTTCTCAGGAAGTGGGGAGAAAAGAAAGACCACGGTCAGTGTCTCACTGAATTTAATACTATGAAGAAGAAACAGAATGAGGGAGTAGCAGAATTCATCAAAAGGTTCAACAAGTTATATCTGAGCCTGCCTCCCGAGATGAAGCCCCATGAAGCTGCTGCCAAGATAATTTTTATAGCAGCCTTTGATTCCGACTTTGGATTCTCCTTGAGAGAAAGAAAACCTGCCACTTTAGATGATGCATAGTCAGATGCTCTGGAATTGGAAGCAAACTTTGCCTCCACTGGGAAGTTAAAAGGAAAAATTGAACAAGATACCAGGAGGAGAGGCAAAGAAGAGGTTTCCACCTCTAATCAGGAGAAAGATACAGATAAACTGGATGAAATAAGTAAAATGATAAAGAAGATGGTCAAGCTTGAACTGGAAGCTAAAAATGCAGCTCCCAATAATTATTACAATGCTCCAAACAGAGGATACAATCCCCAGTATAGAAGATCCCCATTGCAGATATTGCCGAGAGAAACAAAGGAACAACAAGATCAAGTACCTCATCCCTTGTATCTGGAAGGACCAGCAGATGACTCCACTGGAGATGCAGCTTACGGATTAGAAGACTCAAATCTGGCTTTTTCAAATAATGATGATATGGAGTGCCCGTTGCAAGATGAAGACGAAGAAGCAGAGATTGATCATTATTGCAAGCAATTTGCTGATTTCATGCAAGCACAATTTAATGTCAAATATGATCTCAGATCTTCAAGGAAGAGGACCAGAACTCAGGATCAAGAAGAAGAGCTACCTCAGAAAGAAGCACCTGCACCGAAGGAATCAACAACAACCAAGAAGAACATAGAAAAAGGTAAGAATCCTTTAAATACCCCCTTGCAGTCAAATGATCAGATTCCCTCTTCTTCAAAAATAGTCAGTCCTCCCAATGCCGAGCCAGTGTCAAAAGAAATTAAGTCTTCAGCCGAAAATAAGGAGTCAAAAGAAGTTGTGATAGAAAAGCCCCCATCTGCTTTCAATTTGCAAAAAGAGCTTGAGAAGATTAAGATTCCCGTCCCCCTGACTGAATTATTAAAAAAGCCTGTATATTAGTCTCAAGTCACTTCCTTTATACTTCCTCCTGAACTACCAATTGCACCTGATAGTTTAAATCTCCAAGAAGAAAGACCCATGGTAGTTTTTGGCCCACATGTCGAGGAGATAGACCCTTCTACTCCTCCTTTTTATGTGTCCCTAGTTATACATGACCTGCTGCTGCACAATTGTATGTTAAATTCTGGGGCCTCCCATAATCTTATGCCTCTGTCTGTCATGGAACAACTAGGACTGCAAATCACAAGACCATACAAAGATTTATATTCATTTGATTCCAAAAGGGTGAAATGCTTGGGAATGATTAAAGATTTAGTGGTCAATTTGGCCCAAATTCCAGCAAAAAGTGTGGTCATGGACATTGTGGTTGCTGATATCCCAGCCCGCTTTGGCATGTTGCTGTCAAGGTCCTGGGGTACAAAGATTGGGGGATCAATTAAATTAGATCTAACATATGCTACTGTCCCGGTCTTTGGAGGACAGGAGAGGAGGTTGTACAGAGAGACTAGATTTGTTAAAATGGTAACTAAGGCTGATTGCTCAGATAATTCTCCAGTTTATAACAAAGAGGGAGACTTCTCATGTTTAATGTTAGAAGAAAATCAAAATTATGCTCACGAGCCCCTTTTTGGTCAAATCCAAGCTGAGCAGCCTAAAGGAGATCAGGAATCAGAAATTTGGACTCTGCATTTTGATGGAGCAAACTCAAGAGAAGGCAATGGAGCTGGGTTTTTTTTGATTTATCCTATAGGAAAATGGGTGCCACTGTCTTTTAAATTAGAATATGAAGCCACAAACAATGTAGCTGAATATGAGGCACTATTATTGGGACTACAGACAGCTAGAAACATTTGCATCCAATGTTTAAAAGTCTTGGGAGACTCTGAGTTGGTGGTAAGACAGATTAAAAATGAATGTCAAACCAAACACCCCCGGCTCAGAGCTTATAGAAATGAAGTATGGGACATGATAGAAAACTTCTTCTCAGCATTTAACATACAGTTCATGCCCCGGGAGCAGAACAGAATAGTAGACTCTCTTACTGTTGCTGCCAGTACATTTCGTCCTCCTCAGAACCCACTTTTAAGATATGAAATGGAGGTACGGTACAGACCATCCATTCTAGATAATATAAAGCACTGGCAGGTATTCGAAGATGATGAACAAATGAAGAGATTCATGGAGACAGTGGGAGAATTCACAAATATAGAGATTGATGATGAGAGGGAGGAAGAAGTTGAAAATATTGCAGAAAACAAATGGGAAGAGAATATAGCAGGCAATAAAGTATTGCAGCTGAAAGGAAATGTTATTCCTAGAGGGCTGGTGCCTCTAGAAAGATTATTTAACAAAAATGATATTCCTTTACAGCCGAACAAAGTAATAGAAGAAGATCAAGTGGAAGACTTGAATCTGGGTACTTATGCTGATCCCAAAATTGTTAAATTATCTAAAAGAATCCCAGAAGAATACAAAGAAAAATATTTGAAGTTGTTTCAATCTTACAAAGATGTATTTGCTTGGTCCTATCAGGACCTAAAAACTTTTGATGTGAACATAATGCAACATAAAATACCTTTGAGGGAAGATGCAAAGCCTTATAAGCAGAAGCTCAGACAGATCAATCCTCTGCTGCTTCCCTCAATTGAAAAAGAGATCAAGAAATTACTGAAGGCCAAGATAATTGTGCCATTAAGATACTCAGAATGGATAGCGAACCTCGTTCCTGTTCGAAAGAAGAATGGAGAAATAAGGCTCTTTGTGGATTTCAGAAATTTAAATAGAGCATCATTGAAAGATAATTATCCACTGCCTAAAATGGACCACATCCTGCAGAAAGTAGTGGGAGCATCCAGAATGTCAATGATGGATGGATTTTCTGGTTATAATCAGGTAGCTGTATTTCCAGAAGATCAGAAGAAAACTGCATTTACTACACCATGGGGAACATTTGTGTATGCTAGGATGCCATTTGGATTAATTAATGCAGGAGCTACTTTTCAAAGGGCAATGGACATAGCATTTGTTGGGGAACAGGATAAGTTTTTGGTGGTATACCTCGATGATATCATAGTGTTTTCAAAGAATGATGATGAGCATATTGAGCATTTAAGAAGAACTTTTGAAAAATGCAGAAGGTATGGCCTTTCTCTCAACCCTCAAAAATCTTTGTTTGCATTAGATGAGGGAAAACTCTTAGGGCACATTGTAACTAAGGAGGGTGTGAGAATAGACCCTAAGAGAGTGGAAGTAATAAACAACATTCCTCTGCCCAGGAATAAGAAGGAAGTACAGGTATTCTTAGGCCGAATCAATTTTTTGAGAAGGTTTATTCCTAACTATGCTGAGATAGTTAGGCATATAACTAATATGTTGAAAAAGGAGAATGAAGTAAAATGGTCCCAGGAGTCTAGAGATGCATTCACAAGAATAAAACAGGCATTTGCTGAAGCTCCTGTCCTGGCAGGGCCAGATTACAAAAAGCCATTTATGATTTTCTCATTTGCTTCCCCTCACACAGTTGCTGGAGTGTTATTGCAGAAAAATGCAGAGGGATATGAACAACCTATAGCTTTCTTCAGTCAAGTACTTTATGATGCAGAGTTGAAATACAATATATTGGAGAAACAGACATACACCCTGGTAAAGTCCCTTAAAGCCTTTAGAGTATATATTTTGCAATCTCATATTATTGCATATGTCCCCACAGCAGCTGTCAAAGACATTCTGGTTCAGGGAGACAGCGAAGGTAGAAGAGGAAGATGGATTGCAAAGATCCAGGAGTATGATTTGGATATAAGGCCTACTAAGCTGATCAAGGGACAGGGACTTGCCAAGATGTTATCTGAATCAAATCATCAAGCTTTGGGCATTAATTTATCCATGATAGAAAATGAAGAATCTGAGAAAGAAGAAGAGCAGCAAGGACTGGAGATGGCCACTCAAAAGATACATATGAAGTATTTAACTAGTCCTTGGTATAAAGAGATTGTTGAATATCTTTTAACACTTAGCTGCCCTCCGAGCTGTGATAAGGTAAAATATAGAGCTGTAAGAATGAAATCACAGAAATATGTAATTGCCAATGGACAACTCTACTAGAGAGACCCTCTAGGTATATTGCTGTTATGCCTCACAGAAAATGAAGTGCAGAATATAATGACAGAATTTCATGAAGGGATATGTGGAGGACATTACAGCTGGAGGGCTACAACTTACAAAATCCTGAAGGCTGGTTTTTACTGGCCAAAATTGTATACAGATACTTTTGCTTGGGTCAGAGCATGTGACAAGTGCCAAAGATTTGCAGAAAGACAAAAACTAGCAGCTATGCCCTTGATTCCTATTCATGTAAATGAACCATTTCAGAAATGGGGACTAGATTTTATAGGAGAAATACATCCCCCATCAAGTGGCCAATATAAATGGATACTAACAGCCACAGATTACTTCACGAAATGGGTGGAGGCCATACCTACAAGAAATGCTACAGATGCTGTGATAATGAAGTTTATGGAGGAAAATATCATATCTAGGTTTGGCTGTCCCGCAAGAATTGTAACTGATAATGCACAAGCTTTTAAATCTGCCAGATTTGTGAATTTCTGCCAAAGGTACAATATCATCCTGACTCATTCCACAGCATACTATCCGCAGGGAAATGGCTTAGCAGAGTCATCTAATAAAACTCTGGTGAGAGCTTTGAAGAAGACAATAAGTGAAAACCAGAAGAATTGGGACTCTCAATTAAAGTTTTCTCTATGGGCAAATAGGATAACCAGCAAAAGAGCAACAGGGAAATCTCCCTATGAGCTGGTATATGGTCGAGCAGCTGTTTTCCCCGTGGAATTGGCTCTGCCAGTAGCACGTTTTATGCAGGAAAGTCAGGAAGAACCAGATGACATGATCAGAAGGATTAATCAGCTAGTAGAATTAGAAGAAACACGGAACCAGGTAGATCAGAGATTGATGGAATATCAGGAGAAGATGAAGAACATATTTGATCAGCATGCAAAAGACAGGAATTTTCAAGTTGGAGACCTGGTTCTCAGATGGGATGTTCGCAGAGCAGAAAAGGGCAAGCATGCCAAATTTGATCCGCTGTGGTTCGGGCCATTCAAAATAGTGAAGCTGGGAAGAAACAACACCTTTTCTTTAGAAAATCTACAGGGTGATTTGTTGGATGCACCTGTGAATGGCCAATTCCTCAAGCCATATTTCCAATTCTGACCCAAATTGGCAATGCTCGACTGTATATGTTGTATATAAGTTGTTTTGGTTTTTATTTCTATAAAGGAAAGAATGCTGATAATTACCTGAAGAAGAAGCGCAGGAGAATGGAAAGTGGGATGAAATATTCAATGGTCTGCGTGTTCTCAACATGCTCGAGGACGAACATGTCGCCCCCAGATGGAGCCGATGTTGTACATAATTCTCCCCCTGCCTACAAATTTCGGCCTGCTGCCTCACTCAAATCCATTTTAAATCTTCACCGTGGCTTTAAACCCCGATGCTCCTGCTTAACACTGCCATCCCCACTCAGAAAATACACTCGGCTAAAGTTAAAAACCCGCTTTTAAAATTATATTGAGCTGAAGCCCTCAGGGCCCTAGCCCCCTTTCCTGACTTCGCCACATGACCTGAGTCCGAAAACCGTAGGCCAAAAAGAAATGGGGCTTATAGTTTATATTCGGGCGTGATATCCACCGTCCGATCACGTTATATCAACGGAGTGGTGAACGTTTCATATGGAGGGCCCCGTATGCAAGAAACCGACAGTAGACCCCCGCACCGCTTACCCCGGGCTGGCGGTATTATACATTGGGCCAGCGATTCCACTAAACAGGCGCCGCGTGTCCTTGGTACGGGCCACGAAACCACTTTTCCCCGCGCGTTAAAGCCTGAACAATCGCCAGGCAGCGGAATTCGTCTGAACCGTCCGATCTACCGATCTCCATCCAACGGCAGATGTGTGCCAGAGTTTCCCACGCGTTATCACTTGTCCGCTATGACATGTGGCCCACCATCATGTCGCTCCCGTCCATTTCTAACCGTTCATTCGCGTCTATAATCCAACGGTCCTGAGTTCAGTCCCCCACCACCTGTTGACTCCGCCACGTTGCCATTCCACTTGTCCCCCCGTACTCCCACGTGTTCGCTTCCGTGCGCCCAAAATATTTCCCCCGTCATATATATATATATATATATACATATATGTGTGTGTGCGTGTTTTTATTCATATCCTCCATTTTATTTGCTCCTCACGACCAAACAGTTTTACGTGTAAATTTCGCAGTCCCTCTGTTCAATCATAATCTCCAACGTCTTTCCTCTGCCACCCTGCGTATTTCTCCCGGTCAACCATGTATTCATCGTACCCACCTCCACCTGTGTCAGTTTCCTCTAATAATTTGTGGGTTTTGCAGGTTTCAAGATAACGAGAGGACGTTTTAATTCACTGCCGCTATTGCAAAGGTTTAAAGCCCATGAAAGACGATTTTCTGTGGGTGAAATTTAATGAAGAAGCTGAGGGTAGGTGTGAGAAATGACTGCCATTAAAGAAGACAGAGATATGGATTCACAGAACCCTCCAGAGAAATTCGCCCTACATTAAAGATCTAGGATTCGAATTCGAAATCAAAGGTCGAGAGTACAGCACAGATTTGCAGAATATCTCAGGTCTCTTACGGCAGCAGATTTTCCCCTCAGCTAATGGCAACACATTGCATATATTTTATTATTTCTATCTTGTATATAAGGATATTTTTATCTCCCAACATTTATTTCCATAGACAGATTTCTAAGTACAGTCATTTATAGTTAGTCATTCATAGAGTGGGCGCGAATGTTTTCCGCCATTTTATTCAAATTGAGTCATTAATTGTGCTTCATCTACCTCCTCCTCTAGAATTCTCTATCTTTCCTATAAAGACCCGAAAGGAAGACATTGTAAAGGTTCCAGATTTATATCAGCAAACGGTGCAGTGAAAAGGCTTTTGTATACATTCTGTAATATTCCTGTATGAAGGTTCAGAGCCCGTAGGGTCTCAGTGAGGAGGGGTTCTATCTGTAATGAGGATTCTGGTCTTTGGTATCTCACAGTATGTAATTTCTCTTATGTGTTAATACAATATCTTCTTTCATGCTATTTATCTTCTTGTATCATGTTCTAGAATGTGAGTGGCTCACTAGTTTGCAGTAAGGATTCATCTTTGTTGGTGCCCTTTCTGGAATTAGTCAAGCGCTTTAAATAGGCCTAGTCATGATATACTGTTCCATGATCATCTCTTCCATATTTTCTGCTATATTAGTTGCATGAGGAGGGTGCTTTTAAAATTCCATTGTCATATAAGGATTCATAGATTGGTATGCCCTTATGTGGTTCTGTTGTGTATCTGGGTATCAGTCTCATGTTAGCTAATATCTTCTTTATGTCTCCTCACTGCACTCACTCTTGATATTTGATTTCTGTGATGTATTATTTGAACTGGCCCTCTTTACAGTAAGCGGTCTCTTAACTGTCTGATGCCTTTGTATCAGAGTTTTACATGATGTCCCTACACTGTTCTTATCTTTGTACCAGCTTCTGAGAGAGATTGGTCCCATTCAAAACTAATTTCCTTGTTCAAACAAGAGATAGTAAGTGAGTTCTTGGACTGACAACCCAACTATAAAGGGCTCCTTGCTATATTAAGATGTCCTAGGCACTGGTCTATAGCAACTCTGGACTGTCTCTAGGAGGGTGACAAAATCATCCACAACACCCTCCAAGTCTGTTCCACGTTGAATGGTATGGCTATGTTCAACTCTTATGTGTGTTGAAAGGCTTATTATTTGGCACATTGAAATTTTATGGCATATGAAAGTATATAAAGTGCATTATGTGTTGGAATATCGTAAATGCTATGCGTTGTCCGTTGGTGAATGAGTTTGGAGTCGACATATGTTGAACAATATTTTGAATAGCTTCTGTGAATGGTATGTGATGGTGAATGGCTGTAAGTGATATAAGGTATGCCTTGAATTCATGAGTAATTTTAAAAGGAGACATATATATTTTATGAAGACCATGTCCCATTATTGAGCTTTTAAAAAAAACATATAATGTATGATATATGGTGTGAATGGCACATAATTTGATGGCATGGTTTGAATATTTTTTTTTTTAAAGGTTGTATTGTTGAACCTCAAAATTGTTCTTTCTTCGACATCCTTTCTCATCATTTTTCCATACCTTTTCATAAATCCATAAATCCAATCAATGATAAATGACATGTTTTATCTCAGAGAATGCATTTGAATGGTCTCTATTTTATATTTATATGTTTCTTGTTATTTGAATGAATTTTTTTAACTCAGCTACAGAAAACCTGCTATTCTGCAGCAAATGGTTGTTTCCGCAACTAGTTTAATGGTTTGACAGGTTCTGAGGAGTGAATGAAGGAATGAGTCACACGGAAATCTTTATAATGATCCACACATGGATCTCATTCTATCGACCTGTTTGAATTTGACAGAAAAGGGTTCCTATGCTTGTGCTCTAAGTACGGTCAAAGGACGTGATCCGAGAATGAAATACTCTTGATTTGCTCTGACGTAGCAAATCGAGAGTTAACCACTTAGATTTTTCTTCTATGTTTTAGTTTTAATTTCCATCTGTAGGCGGAAATAGCTCCAGACAGTTACATTTAAATTTGTTTAAATACTGGTCGTTTGAAAACCAGAAAACATTCTTAATTTTGTGAAATGTTGTGTATGCTTTGAGACTCTGTTCTTTCATAATATGAAGACGTTGTTTGTTTGTTCCAGTTCATTCTTGATGCACGCATAGTCTGCTAGGAATTCAATTCATTCTATCACAGAGGGCCCCTGCACAGAAATGAGGTTTCATTAGGTTTTTCTAGTTTAATTTCATTAGCTCTGTTTTGTCAATTCATAGTTGAATTTACATTGCTTTGTAGCCGATTCTTAGATTAAATTGTTTATTGTTTCATAGATTAGATTTATGAATTCTTTCTCAGAATTAGTTTTAGAATAACTGTGTAATATTGTGCTTACCAAAAACATCTCAAGAAAGTAGTTCTTCTATTTTCCAAACTTGGATTATGTTTGAAGCATTAGAGCATACAATTATCTTAGTTTCCCTTACACGTTTTTATACTTATTTTGTTAGATTATAAATTCTCAATTAAATGTATAATTAAATGCTTGTAAAGATCATATCAAGAAGATGACTTTGTCATGCTTCCAAAATTGGATGATTGAGTATTTAGTCATACAATAGTTGAGTTTCCCTTACATGTTTTTACACTTCTTTCCTAGATTAAATTCTCAATTAAATTTATAATTAAATGCTTGTAAAAATAATATCAAACAGATTACTCTGTCATGCTTCCAAAATTGGATGATTGCATATTTAGTCACATAGTAGTTGAATTTCCTTTACATGGTTTTTAATTGTTTTCTTAGATTAAATCTTTAAATTAAATGTATAATCAATTGCTTGTAAATCATGTCAAGAAGATGACTTTGTCATTCTTCCAAAATTGGATGATTGAGTATTTGGACATACAGTGGTTGTTTTTCAATTTTCTTTCCATTTAGATTAGCATTGTCATTTCAATTCTTAATCATAGGATTTATGCTTTCAATCCATGGAGTAGAATTAGATTAAGATAGATTAGAATTAGCTTTAAATCCAAAAAGATCAAAGTCATTAGAATAAATACTATGTTTTTGTATCAGATTCTAACCATCTAAAGTTTGACTCATTTTTATGCAAATTAGAATAGTAAAAGAGAACTTTCTTTTCTTCCTTCTTTTAAAACTAGTTTTTAACATTAAACTTCATTAGATTTAGTTGATCCATTTCATAGTTCTCATTCCTTAAGATTAAATCCTTTAGACATAAAGAAACAAAACCCCCCCAAAAAATATAAAAACATAGACAATGAAGTAAGAAAAGGTTAACTAAGCATATATAGTGCACTGCACTTCTTCATATTACTAACCTTGGTTGATGATTTATGATAAGAAATTTAAGACATTAAATTGGCTAAACATTTTGGCGCCATTGCCGGGGAAGTGTAAATAGGTAGCCTTATTTCTTACATATAAAAAAAATGATATGCGTAGAGAAAGAGAGTCTAGGGGTAGATTCATAGCTAGAGGTAGGAGTTTGATTACAACAACACCACTCACTCCATCTAGACCACGTAGTGCTACACCAACATTTCAAACTCGTATTCCATACTTCACTAGACATAGACTTCCTGAAGTCTTAAGGTCAGAAATAAAACTAGGAGGATCTCCTACTTTATCCATTGAGGCAGTCTTAGAGGAATACGATCCTAGATCTCCAATAGAAGGAGTAACCTTTTTCACCTCTACATGAGAACACATTCTACTTGAATGATTAGAAATTCCTATTGAGGAAGAAGAAGAAGAAACTTTGTTCAATATCCCATTGATAGAAGACCCAGAGGAAGACCAATTAAATTTACAGTTAGAACCTCATATTAGCTATGAGGAATCTACAATGGCAAGAGGGTGAAATTTTAAATGGAGAAAATTTACTATTTGGAGGAGGAAGAGGTGGAGGACGAGGTAGAGGAAACAGAGGAGGAGGTGAAGGAAACAGAAGAAATAGGGAAAATGATAAATCTTTTGGATTTCCTATAATTGATGAGGATACAAATGCCACAATGAAAAATATTTCACCTTCTATTCTTCCAAATTTCCATGGATTAAAGAGTGAAGATCCTGAAACCTTTTTCTTTGAATTTGAAGTTTTGTGTAGATTTTATGACTACTTACAAGACTCTTAAAAAATAAGCTATTTCCTGCAACACTTAAAGGAGTAGCTTTAAAATGGTTCATGGGTTTAGTCACACAATATATTAGGACATGGAATGATATGAAAAGAGCATTTTTAGAAATATATTTGGATTATTGCATACCTATTAATCGGAAGGATGAAGTATTCAAGATGATGCAAAGAGAGGATGAGAACCTGGAGGATCTAATTGAAAGATTCAATTATAACATAAAAATAGCTAAAATGGAAAACTTAGACCAAGATACTTTAAAAGCTCTCTTATTAAAAACAATTAGAGATGAATGGATAGAAGTTCTCAACATGATGGGGAAGGGAGACATCTATCAACTCACATTACCTGAAATTGGTGAATTATGTATTCATCTCTCAAGGGGAAAATGAAAATCTGGGAAAAATCCAAGAGATCCTTCTCTCTCTAGAGTAAATAAATTTGCAACTAGAACATTAAGTAGGGCATAAATTGGAAATATGCCTGACGAATTTAAAACAAATATCTTTGGGAGTCTTAGCGAACAGATAGACACCCTTAAATTACAAAACAATCAGAAAGATAGAATTGATGCCTTAACTGATTTCTGTTATAAATGCAAAAAGAAGCATGCCTTAATAAAATGTCCTTTTGATTTAAAAGTCATAGAGACCTATATGATTTGCTCAGAAAATCATGATACAAATATTTTCCCTTCAATTCTAGGTTTTAAGGTTGTTTTTTAGGAAGAAATAACTTCAAACCCTGTAGAACCTCTTTGATTTGTCTCTAGAAGAGCATGGTAGGGGCCACAAACTCAAGGTTTTAACAACCAAATGTATACTCAACCCCCAAAAAATAATTGGAATTCATGGCAACAACCTTGGTCCCAACCTTAACCTTAGGCACAAGGAATGCAAAATCACTATGGTAGATATTCTCAATACTACCAATATCCTCCATCTTATCCAAAATATCCTCCCCAAAAATTTCCACAACAAAGTCAACAACCCCAACTCCAAAAAAAAAACCCACATCTTTCATTACCATTTCCACAAAAACCAAACCAAATACCTTCCCAACCATTGCCAAACCCAAATAATAAAAATTCTCAAAGTGCCTACACTATAGAAGGAAAACAATTTCCAACTTACATGATTACTCCACTAGATATTAACGATGTTAAACTTAGATCTGGTAGAATATTAGAAAGGAAAAGACCTCCTGTTGTCATTCAAGAATAAGATAATTTTGATGAAGAAATTTCTCTACAGAAAAATAAAATTTCTGAAGAATGGTCATCTCTTAAACAAAACCAGAATTCTGAAAATGAAAAACAAGAAAAACCAATAAACTCAACTCCTAGCATAGAGAAACCATCAGTATCTATTTCTAACCCTCCTTTCCTTTAAATATTACAATTTTATAGAGGGGTAGAAAAATGAATAATGTTGCCCAATTATGATTTTCTAGATGAACTGAAAATTGTCTGTATCAAAATTCCTTTGCTACAGGCCGTTAAAGAGATTCCAAATATAGCCAAAACAATAAGAGATTTGAGCATGAAGAAACCAGGAAGAAAAACAAAAGAACTGAAAAGAATTCAATTAGTAGGAAAAATTGCAGACATTATGATGGGAAAAATGGCCATACATAAATATTTAGATCTAGGAAGTCCAGTTGTAAAAACACATATCAATGGTATTGAAATTCCAAATACATTGATTGATTTAGGAGCACCCATAAACATCATGAGCAAAAAAACCATGGAACAAATCAAGCTTCCAAATCTTCAGTATACACCTACATTACTGCAATTAGAAGACATATCAATATCCTTAGAATACATTTCAATACCCTTAGACTGTTGGGATTATCTGGTCGATTTTATCATTTTAACCCCCAAGAACAATTTAGGAGGACATCTGCTAATATTAGGAAGACAATGATTGGCTACAATTGCTGCTTTCATTAGTTGTAGATCTGGTATCTCTGATGGTAATTCAACAAAGAAGTTCACTTTATATCCTCCAGCAAAAACAATCACATAAATATAAGAAGAATGGATTGATTATGACAATGATATACAACCTCTCTTTACTATTTCTTGTATTAGTGAAGATAGTCAAATCTTAAATTCAATAGAAAAATTTGAATCATCTTCAGAATATGAACATGATCATTTTAAAAAACAATGCAATATTGAATACTTGTCATCTAGGAAGATGTCTCTACACTCAATGGAAGAATTTGGTAACTCTACAGTGGTAATCTTTCCGAGAAAATATTTGAATATAAACAAAAACTTGGAAAGATTACAACAAGAAAAGTTAAGCAAAACATTACAACAACATTCTTCTGCATATGCATGGGAATACACTGACATGAAATGAATTAGTCCTAAGACTTGTAAACATCACATCTACATTGAGGAAAATTGTAAGCCTATAAGACAACCTCAAAGAAGGATAAATCCAAATATTAGGGAAATTGTGAAAGAAGAATTGCAAAAATTGTTGAATGTAAACTTCATTTACGCAATTTCAGACAGTCAGTGGGTTTCTCCCTTGGTGATTTTACCTAAAAATAATGGTAATTGGAGGGTATTCATTGACTATCAAGAGTTGAATAAAGCTACCCTAAAAGATCATTTTCCATTACCTTTCATAGATCAAGTATTGGATACATTAGCAGGAAAGAAGTATTTCTGATTCTTGGATGGTTTTAGTGGTTAAAATCAAATTCAAGTAGCACCTGAAGACCAAGATAAAACCACATTCACCTGTCCATGGGGAACCTATGCCTACCACATACTTCCTTTTTCTTTGTGCAATGCACCTGCAACATTCCAAAGGGAAGTATTAGGAGTTTTTTTTTGATTTAATACATGATTGTGTGGAGGTATATATGGATGATTTTACAGTTTATGGGAATTCATTTGAATAAGCTTTAGAAAATTTGGAAAATATTAAGATACGTAAAGAAAAAAATATTTCATTAATTCATGAAAAATGTTTTATGATGATTACTGAAGGAATTGTTTTAGGGCATCACATTTTAGGAGATGGAATTAAAGTTGATTCATCTAAGGTTGAAGTCATCTCCAAATTATCAATTCCAAGATGTAAAAAGGATATTAGAAGTTTTCTAGGATTCACAGGGTATTATAGAGGATTTATAGAAAACTTCACTAAAATAGAATCCCCACTCTTTAAATTGCTAACAAAATATTGTGAATTCAGTTGGAATCCTGATTACCAATTGGTATTTGAAACTTTAAAAACAAAAATCTCTGAAGCACCCATCTTAAGAGGTCCAAATTGGAAACTACCTTTTAAAATTTCAACAGATGCTTCAGATACAACTCTGGGAGCTATATTAGGAAAAAAATATTTTTTCCCTATGCCATCTATTACATAAGCAAAAAATTTGACTCCCACTGAGTTAAATTACACTGTAACTGAAAAAGAATTTCTAGTTGTTGTTCACGCTATTAACAAATTTAAACATTATATCACTGACTATGAAACCTTTATTCATACATATAATTCTGCAATTAGATATTTAATGAATATATCTATTACTAATGGCATAATCACAAGATGGTTATTACTCCTGCCAGAATTCAATATCACCATTCTAGACTGACATGAAAAACAAAACACAATTGATGATTTCTTGTCTAGAATTCAAAATGTTAGAAATGGTACTCCAGTAGAAGATAATTTTCATGATGAATATCTTTTTTTAATATCTACTAAATCTCTTTGGTTTGCAGATATTGTTAATTAATTAGCTATAGGAAAGTTACTTGCATACTTGTTTCCTAGAGAGAAAAGAAAAATTATTCAAACAAGTGTATTGTACTCATGGGTTAATGATGAATTGCATAAAACAGGTCCAGATCTCATCATCAGAAGGTGTGTTCGAGAAGATGAAATGTTTGATATTCTCAAAGCATGTCACGATGAACCTTGTGGTGGACATTTTTCTGATAAGATGACTACCTATAACATCCTTAATTTAGGATAGTTTTTGGCCATCCATCTTCAAAGATGCCAGAGATTATGTCAAAAGGTGTGATAATTGTCAAAGAATGGGGAAACCTTTTCCTACAGATGAAATTCCATTACAACCTTAGGTACTCATCGAACCATTGGGCCCTGGATTTTTTTGGACCAATCAATCCACCATCTAATCAAAATAAATATATTATGGTATGTACTGATTATGTCATTAAATGGGTAGAGGCTACAAAAATTTCTTTAGCTAATGAAAATGCTGTAGTTAAATTTATCTTTGAGGATATTTTCACTCGTTTTGGTGTCCCAAGAGAAATTGTGACAGATCAGGGAACCCAATTTACATCCAAGTTGGCACAAAATCTTGTGGAGAATTACAAGATCAAACATAAAAAATCCACTCCATATCATCTACAAGAAAATGGTCAAGTGGGGTCTACCAATAAGGTGATCGAAGGAATTCTCACTAAGAGTGTACATCTACATAAGAAGGATTGGGAAGATATGCTTCCTGAAGCCTTATGGGCTTACCGAACTACATGGAGGAATACAATAGGACATACTTTCTATGAACTTGTTTATGGGAAGCAAGTCCTATTTCCTATATAATTTCAGATCCAAACCTTCAATATGGCAGTCCAATTGGGGCTTGACTTATCAGAAGCCCAGAAGCATAGATTGGAGAAACTTAATGAGCTTGATGAAATCATACAAGATGCAGTTCAAAGAACCAGTCTAGTCCAGCAGCAAACGTCCAAATGGCATGATGAATATATAAAGGAGAAAAAGTTTCAAGCAGGGGATTGGGCAGTTTTGTTTGATTCAAAGTTCAAAGACTTTCAAGGAAAGTTTCAGACTCATTGACTTGGGCCTTATGAGATTGAAAAATTCTTTGACAATGGAGCAATCAGGATAAGGACAATTGATGAAAAAAATGTACCTATTCTTGTGAATGGACATCAACTAAAAGTATATCATAAGCCAATTACAAAGGAGGAATTTATCAAAATTTTCTAAGATAATACTGATATGAAGTTAGTGAAGATGAATCCTTCTTCTTCTCCAACTTAGTATTCTTTTTATTTTTCATATTAAAAAAAATAAAAAAGAGAGAAAATAAATGATATATATATATATATTATTCAAAATAAAAAATAAAATAAAATTGTATAAGTATGAAAACCAATCAATGATTGGCATCCTTATATAGAAAATATTGGATGAAAATCAAAGTTCTGACATATTATATTTTCTATTCCATTCTAAAAATCCCATTTTGTAGATGTTATTCCATTCTGCAGCTGACATTCCATTTTGCAGCTGATACCACATTCTGCAGCTCTGTTACTTTTTCTTTCTTACAACCTACTGAAGCAAGAATTTTGAGTACAAGAAATTGAGAACTCCATTTGAAGATCATCATGTTGAAGGATAATTGAAGAATCAACATCAAGGAAATATAAACAAAAGGTTAGTTCTAAAGGTATGTTACATAAATTTGTTTAAATAACAAGATAAAAAACAATAGCATATATAATGTAGATGATCACATGCTGCCTCAATATGTCATGATTTGATTTGATTTGGTCTCACATCATGTCATAAATTGACCACATCATTTGCATCATATCTCATAAAGATCCATAAATGATTCTCCCATTTATGATTAAACGGTCATATCCTACTTCCGTAAACTATTCATCCATGTTTCATAAAACCCCATCAAATATTCATTTCACTCTGTTGTGTAACCAGCTTCAAAAATAGAAGAAAAGAGATATCAACGCCTTAGAAATAAGCCACTTCGAGGGGAAAACCTCCAATACATTACATAAATGAACAATTCTTGGATGATACAATTTACAAAACCTCCTTTCTATATATAGGAGTCCATGGGCCATAATGTAATCCTAGTGGGCCACAATGCATCCTAGCCGACCTAACAATAATAATTTAAGGGCACAATAATAATGTAATTGGGGTTAGAAGGGTACAATAATAAAATATAATGGCATTACAACAGCGTTAAAAGGACTATAGCTAGTAATATATAGGACCCAAACATGTCTTCCTCAATGGGGAAAGTATATCACAACGCCTGAGTATCTCTAAGTGTTTAGATAAAATCTCACTCCATGTGTAGAATGCAGAAGAAGTTCTCAATGGAGACAATTTCAAATTGGACTTATCCCAGCTGTCTAGTTCTGCTCATTGACTGCTCCAGTTCAATGTTGATTTTACCTTCCTATAAAGTTCTGGAAATATTGTTTGAACTGGAAGATTTTCACCTATAACCTTCTTTAAGCATGAAACATGGAAAACTGGATGCACTCGCGAAGAAGCAGAAGCTCCAATTTGTATGCCATAGTACCAATCTTTTGCAACACCTTGTAAGGACCATAGTACTTTGGCGATAATTTATTATCCTTCTTAGCTTGCTTGAGGGACATTTGTTTATATGGTTGTAGCCGTAAAATACCCAATCTCCTACATCAAAACTTCTCTCGCTGCGATGTTGATCTGCCTGTTGTTTCATTCGATTTTGTGCCAAATTCAGGTTATCCTTTAAGAGTTGGAGAACTTCTTGCTGATGCTCGATGTGATCTTCCACCGCTTGAACCTTAGAATTTTCTCTTAAAGATGATGTGATGGATGGTGGATGATATCCATAAAGTGCCATAAATGGGGTCATTTTTGCTGCAGTATGGAAGGAAGTGTTATACCACCATTCAACGAGAGGTAACTACTTGACCCATTGTGTTTGTTTATCAGATACAAAACAACGAAGATATCCTTCCAAACATTTATTTACTATCTCAGTTTGACCATCAGATTGAGGATGATAAGATGAGCTATGAGCTAATTGAGTACCCAAACAAGAAAATAACTCCGTCCAAAAATTTCCCGTAAAAATGGGATCTCTGTCGCTCACAATAACCCTTGGGCTTTCATGTAGCTTTTGAATTCTGTCCACAAATGTAGTAGCAACTGTACTTGCTTTAAATGGATGAGATAATGCACAAAAGTGTGCATACTTGGTAAGTCTATCAACTACCACCAGGATGACATTCTTTCCTTCAGACTTAGGTAAACCTGTGATAAAATCCATTGAAATCTCCTCCCAACGCTGACTTGGAATGGATAAAGGTTGTAGAAGTCCCGGGTCTTAATTGTCTCCACTTTATTCTGCTGGCAAACCAAACATTCCGCCACAAACTTTTGAATATCAGATTTAAGGCCATCCCAAAAAAATTCTTTCTTCACCCTGTGGTAAGTTTTTAAAAATCCTGAGTGTCCTCCTTAAGGAGAAGTGTGCAATTCCAGAAGAATCTTTTGTTTTAGTTGGGAATTCTTACAAAGATATAAGCGATCTTTGTACCATAAGGAATCATTTTTCCAACTAAATGTATCAGATGTACTAGGATCTTGCTGCAACTTTTGAATGAGTGTCCGTACATCTTTGTCCTTCTTCCATTCATCTCTTGCTTCGGTTATCCAATCTGGTTGGATAATAGAAATGGCACAAAGCAATGCTTCCACCTCTTCATTCTTTCTTGAGAGTGCATCTGCAACAACATTAAGCTTTCCTTTTTTTTAGATTATTTCAAAGTCATAACCCAACATCTTTGTGACCCATTTTTGTTGCTCTTCTGAAGATAGTCTTTGTTCCAAAAAGTGTTTAAGACTATCATGATCAGTTTTTACCTTGAAGTGTCTTCCCATTAGGTAAGTTCGCCATTTCTTTAGTGCATGCAATATTGATAACATTTCCTTCTCATAAATAGGTTTCTGTAAATACTTTCCTTTTATTGGACGACTTTCAAAAGAAATGGGTCTTCCTTCTTGCATTAAAACTGCACCAATTTCATTTCCTGAGGCATCACATTCCACAATAAAGGTTTTTGTGAAGTCTGGCGTAGCTAAGACCGGTGCTAGGCACATTGCCTCTTTAAGATGTTCAAAGGCCTTGTTGCTTCAGGAGTCCATGAAAATGCATCTTTCTTCAATAATGTTGTTAGAGGTGATGCTATTCTCCCATAATTCTTAACAAACTTGCGATAATACCCTATTAACCCGAGAAATCCTCGCAACTTCTTTATGGTTGTGGGGACTTTCCATTCCTTAATGGCTTTAATTTTGTTAGGGTCTACTTTAACACCCTCGTGAGATACAATATGACCCAGACATTCCACGTCTTGTACTCCAAAGAAACATTTGGATTTTTTTGCATATAATTGTTTCTCCTGCAATAGTTTGAGCACCCTGTCAACATGTTCAACATGATCCTTCCAAGACCTGCTATAGAGTAGTATATCATCAAAAAATACTAGCACAAATTTTCTAAGGAAGGGTTTGAAAATGGAATTCATCAACCCTTGAAATGTAGAAGGTGCATTGGTAAGGCCAAAAGGCATGACCCAAAAATTCATAATGACCCTCATGAGTTCGAAATGTTGTTTTTGGAATATCTTCAGTCTTCATTCTAATTTGATGATATCCTGAACGAAGATCCAACTTGGTAAAATAAATTGCTCCATGTAATTCATCAAATAATTCATCAATCACAGGAATGGGAAATTTATCTTTAATGGTGAGCTTATTGAGCTCCCTATAATCCGGACACATTCGCTATGATCCATCCTTCTTGTGTACCAATACTACGGGAGCAGAGAAAGAACTTTGACTAGGTTGAATTATACCCGCCTCTAACATTTCTGCAATCATACGTTCAATTTCGCTCTTTTGGAAGTAAGGATATCTATAAGGCCTGATGTTTGGAGGAACACTTCCTTCAATCAAATGAATAGCATGATCATGATCACGAATAGGTGGGAGTCCTTTGGGAGTTTCAAACACCTTGGAATGATTGTCCAAGACTTGTTGGAGATCTGCAGAAATAGATGATTTTGATGTTGGAACTTCCAGTGAGCATAATTGTGCAATTACACCTCGTTGTTCTTTCTTTAGAAGCTTTGTCATGACATTAGAGCTTATTATCTTTCCCGGCTTCCCTGCAATACCCCGTAATTCGACTTCCTTTCCTTCTGAAAAAAATTTCAAGAAAAGTTCTTGAAAATTAAAAGATACCGTCCCCAAAGATTGTAACCATTGTACTCCTAGTACAACATCAACACCTCCCATAGGAATGGAAAGTATTGGACTATTCAATACATATTCCCCCATGGTTAGCTTGATATTATGGAATTTTCCAGAGCAATTTATAGTTCCTCCATTTGCAACCATCACTTGACATTCTGGTGCTGGGTATAGGAAACAATTTAATTCCCTAGCTACCTTACAATGAATGAAATTATGGGTGCTACCTAAATCAATCAACACTATTACATTTTTCTTCTTGATTTGTCCTTCTATCTTGAGAGTTTGAGGAGTGGTAATTCTCGCCAGTGCATTACACGATATGGTCGAATTCATTTCTTCCTCTTCTAGGGCTGGTTCTTGGTGTATATCCTCTTCTTGTTCATTTTCTTCTTCCTCTTCACAATCTATGTAAAATAATTTCTTCTCAGCACACTTATGACCTTTAGTGTATTTGCTATCACAACTCTAGCAAAGCCCTTTTGCTCTTTTTTCTTCCAATTGTTGTGGTGTCAACCTTGTAGGTTGTGGAAATCTAGGCGTAGCAACACTTCCTTCTTTATAGAATGGAGTGGTAGGCTTCCTTGTCGCCATTATTTTACATTCAACTTTTCTTGCCAACCTGAATGCCTTCTCCAATGAATCTGGTTCCAAAACGCGAACTTCATGTTGGATATTATCCTTTAAAGTGTCTATGAAGAGATCGATCCTGTGTTCCTCTGGAATATCAGATACCCTTATATTCAATTTTTGGAATTCCTCAATGTGCTGCCCCACTAAACCCTTTTGTTTGAGATTTATCAATTGGCTAAAGAAGGTGTTGATCTTTGTATCCTCATAATGTGCTATCATTTATTCCGTAAAAATAGACCAAGTGACAATTTTTTTATGGGAGAAAAGCCATCGATACCATACAAATGTATTTTGTTCTAAATGTAAAGTCGCAATGCGTACCTTTTGTGTGTTTTGCACGTTATGGAGATCAAAATATTGCTCCATCTGTAGTATACATGTTACAGGATCCTTTCCATCAAAATTCCTCATATCCATTTTTGGAATATGGTGGTTCTTCCTGCCAACATTAGAGTTTATGAAATCACGATTAACATTGATTTTGTTCTCATCATGGGGTTCTTCTACTATCTTTTCACCATTAGGAAACATTTCTTGTATCAACTTTGTCAAACCTTCAATGTCTGTTTTTAGATCATTCTTCATGTTTTCCATCTTAGCTTCCATGCCAGCTTCCATGCCATCCATCTTAGCTTCCACGCCATCCATCTTAGCTTCTCCACGCCTTCAAACTTCCATTCTATTTTTTGTTGCTCTTTACGAGATCAAAATTTGTTGCACTTCCTCTTCTAATTTTGATATGTCATGTTGCCATTCTTCGTCTTCATGAGTCATAGTAGAGCCTTCTAAAGACTTAATGGGTGTTGAATTCATTTTAGGGGCCATTTTAGAATCCAATACTAATATCTATTCTACAATATGCCCTTGGAATCAATTCAACTTGATTCTTTAAACAAGACTTATGCAATTCGGAAAAAAAATACACACCTTTTACTTGCTTTTGAGGAGATCGATATTGAAATTGGATTATATTTGTGATTGTAGCACTTAAATATTTGATTTTTGGTACCAACGTAGCCCTCTGAATTTTTCGAATGCCACAGGTCTGACCTTATTTGGATTCTCCAAGACAAAGTTGTGTCCAATCTCCCACAATGACCTAATTATGGACTGGTTCAGTAGAGAGAACTTGTATGACTTGCCACATGTCACTGTTTCATCCTTCGTCTCTGAAATTGATAGCCAAGAAACCGCAGTCCGTGTACTTGCAACCAATTTTTACGGCACTCCAATCCGATGCCCAGAGAGAGAGTTATTGAACTTTTCCCATGATCACCTCTTTGAGATGAAATTTAGGAGCTTGAAAAAGCACTACCTTCCACAGATCATATCTCCAAAAATATTGCGACCCAAGCTCTGAAATTTTGTGACGAGTTTCCTTAGGATTTCAGCTTCACACCATGAAAATTTCAGATTCTGAACCTCAGTAGAAAAAAATTTATAGCGCAAATGCCACGATGACCTGTTTAGGTGCCTGAGAAAAGACCTAACTTCCACATACCATATCTCCGAAAATATTGTGAACCAAGCTCTGAAATTTTTAGACAATCTTCCTCAGGATTTTGGCTTCACACCCTTAAAATTTTAGCTTTTGAAACTTCGTAGAAAAAATGTTATAGTGAAAATTCCACGATGACCCGTTTGGATCAAATAAACCCTAGAATCCAAAGCTCGATACCAAATGTTGTGTAACCGCCTTCCAAAAATAGAAGAAAAGAGATATCAATGCCTTAGAAATAAGCCACTTCAAGGGGGAAACCTCCAATACATTACATAAATGAATAATCCTTGGATGATACAATTTACAAACCTCCTTTCTATATATAGGAGTCCATGGGGCCATAATGTAATCCTAGTGGGCCACAATGTAATCCTAGCCGACCTAACAATAATAATTTAAGGGCACAATAATAACAGAATTGGGGTTACAAGGGTGCAATAATAACAATAAGGGGGTTACACTAACAACAATAAGGGACTATACTAGTAATATAGGGACCTAACACACTCATATTTCCCTACAAACCCTCAACGTCCCTAACCAGATCCGTAACTCAATTCATTTCACATAGGGAAGAAAAATTCTGAAGGCTAGACTCTTCATGACAGAAGACCTGGGTTTGATAGTCAGGACTGAACCAGTAGGAGCTAAATACATAGAGGGTTATCCTTAGATCAAAGAGATGCTGCAAAAGGCTAAGTGGCTCAGGTTTAGAAAAATTTGACGGATTTCACAAGGAGATCACTAAGTCTTTTGTGATGTCTTTCAACGGAACACAGGTCGAAATAGGAGACATAAAATTTTCAGTGACCGACCAAGGCCTTCATAGCTGAAGCTACAGAGCTCCCAAGAGTTGGCGAGAGATGGTTTAAAAACAAAGAATTTCATAGTGAAGCATGGATATTTTTTCTCAAGAATCCAGATATGGATAATTCTGTTTATAAAAAGGGTATTCCTAGCTCAACACTCTAGAACAAATTGAGAATTATGCTTTTAATTTTACAAAAGTTTATCACTTGTGAAGGCAGATTTGGATGCATGTTTGCTTATCGTATACAGTTTTTGATGAAATTTTTGGAGGATGGAGAAATAAACCTCCCTTTCTTTCTACTGAATAGTTTAAAAAGAATGTCCACAAAAGTACATAAGGGAATTCAGTAAATAGACAACACCATGCACCATCATGAGTTGGTAAAGATACTTCTTGAATTTCATTTGAAAAATATAGGAGAATCTTGGGATAGTTTCCTAATCAGAAACCATTTCCAAGATGAACCAGAGCAACCTAAGGAAGACAAGACTAGAAAAAGTAGAAGAAAGAAGATTGATACAATCATTAAGGACATATTTTTACCTCCACCGCAACAAGATGAAGAAGAACTTACCCTTGCGGAGTTGATGAAAAATAAGAAACAAGATGGAGTTAAGACAAGAAGTAAAACATAAAAGAAGAGAAAGGTCACAAGTGAAGAAAGCTTAAACCCTCCACATCTAAGGAGAAGCTCTAGACTCCGAAAATCCCTGAAGAAAACACCACCATAAGAAACAAAGTTTAATAATTTAGAGGAGGAACCTCAAGTGCCATCATCCATCAATGTCTCTCCTCCAGACAGTCCTACACACTCTCCTGTACCTAATTTTGAAGGTAGTCCAAGTAGAATATCTCCAGGCATTGACCCAACACAATAAGAGAAGTATGAATATATTGAGTCATTGGAGAAAATAAATTAAACAGTAAATCCAGGTATGCAAGAACATATTATTAGTCCACAAGAACCTCTGGTTAACACCCTCAAGCAAGAAATCTATGAGCTAGAGTTACTGAACAGGCACATTAAACAGGAAAATGAAGTTTTGAAACAACATAACCAATTAGATAAAGTCATCAGTGATAACACCATCCTACAGGACTGTGGTACAAAAAGAAAAAAAAGCTAAAAAGAAAGAACAAATCTCTGAACAAGAAAATCATCAATCTCAAGTACAAAATCCTTATGAGAAAGCCTAGGATGACAATTACCTAAGGGAAAAGCAAGAAGAGAAAACTGGATGTATTGGCAGAAGTGTCTGAACAAATGGAATAGGAGAAGGAGGTTCACATTTTTGATAAATGCATGAGGACATGCAATGACTTCTTAGTGGGGGTATGTTGAACCTCAAAAATTTTCTTTCTTTGACATCATTTCTCATCATTTTTCTCTACCTTTTCATAAATCCATAACCTCAATCAATGATAAATGACATGTTTTATCTCAGAAAATTCATTTGAATGGTTTCTATTTTATATTTTGATGTTTCTTGCTATTTGAGTGAATTTTTCGACTCAGTTATAGAAAGCATGCTATTCTGCAGCTAATGGTTGATTCCGCAACTACTTTAATGGTTTGATAGGTTCCGAGGAGCGAATGAAGGAATGAGTCACATGGGCATCTTTAGAATGATCCACACATGGATCTCGTTCTATCCACCTGTTTGAATTCGACAGAAAAGGGTGCCTATGCTCATGGTCGAAGTACGGTCAAAGGACGTGATCCGAGAACGAAAGAATCTCGATTATTTTCTGACGTAGAAAATAAAGAGTTAACCACTTAGATTTTGCTTCTATGTTTCAGTTGTAATTGCCATCTGTAGGAAAAAATATCTCTAGATAGTTACATTTAAATTTGTTTAAATATCGCTCATTTGAAAACCGAAAAACAATCTTACTTTTGTGAAACACTGTGTATGCTTTGAGACTTTGTTCTTTCATAATACGAAGACCATGTTCATTTGTTCCAGTTCCTTCTTGATGCGTGCATAGTCTGATAGGAATTCAAATCATTATTTCACAGAGGGCTCCTGCACAAAAAGGAGGTTTCATTAGTTGTTTCTAGTTCAATTTCATTAGCTCTGTTTTGTCAATTCATAGTTGAATTTACATTGATTTGCAGTTGATTCTTAGATTAAATTGTTTATTGTTTTATAGATTAGAATTATGAATGCTTTCTCAGAATTAGTTTTAGAATAACTGTGTAATCTTTTCCTTACCAAAAACATCTCAAGAAAGTAGTTCTTATATTTTTCAAAATTGGATTATGTTTGAAGCATTAGAGAATGCAGTTATTTTAGTTTCCCTTATGTGTTTTTATATTGCTCTCTTAGATTAAATTCTCAATTAAATGTATAATTAAATGCTTGTAAAGATCATATCAAGAAGATGGCTTTGTCATGCTTCCAAAATTGGATGATTGAGTATTTAGTCATACAATAGTTAAGTTTCCCTTACATGTTTTTACACTATTTTCCTAGATTAAATTCTCAATTAAATGTATAATTAAATGCTTGTAAAAATCATATCAAGAATATGACTTTGTCATGCTTCCAAAATTGTATGATTGAGTATTTATTCATACAACATGCTTCCAGATGTTGAGTTTCCTTTACATATTTTTTAATTTCTTTCTTAGATTAAATATTTAAATTAAATGTATAATCAACTGCTTGTAAATCATGTCAAGAAGATGACTTTTTCATTCTCCCAAAATTGGATGATTGAGTATTTGGTCATACAATAGTTGCTATTCAATTTTATTTTCATTTAGATTAGCATTGTCATTTCAATTCTTAATCATAGGATTTATGCTTTCAATCCATGGAGTAGAATTAGATTAAGATAGATTAGAATTAGCTTTAAATCCAAAAAGATCAAAATCATTAGAATAAATAATATATTTTTAGATCAGATTCTAACCATCTAATGTTTGATTTATTTTTATGCAAATTAGAATATTAAAAGAACACTTCATTTTCTTCCTCCTTTTAAAACTATTTTTTAACATTAAACTTCATTAGATTTAGTTGATCCATTTCATAGTTCTCATTTCTTAAGATTAACTCCTTTAGTCATAAAGAAACAAAACCTCCCAAAACAATATAAAAACATACACAACGAAGTAAGAAGGAGGTTAACTAAGCATATATAGTGCACCGCACTTCATCAGATTACTAACCTCGGTTGATGATTTATGATAAGAAATTTAAAACATTAAATTGGCTAAACATGTATTATGCTATATAATACATATGAATAATTTATGAATGGCATGGAGTGCATATGTTGATTTATGGAAAGTGCATAAGTTGAGTGGTTTATTAAGAGTGGTGATATATATTGTGTATGAAGAATCAAAATATTGACTTGGTATAGTGAAAAGTGGAGTTTTTCCATTCATAAAATTAAATCAATCTTTTACCCAAGAAGATAAAGGTTGCATTATTTTGGAAATCAAAATAACATAGGCCTTTTCATGATGCCTTCACTTATTTTTATTGTGGTAGTAGTTCTCTCTGGTAAAGAGAACTATTATGAGTGGTCCCAGAAGATAAAACACACCTTGATTTTTAATAAGTTGTGGAAAGGATTTTGTGAAGGAGAAGGAGACAATGCACCTGCAAAGCCTACTTCATATAACTGGAGCTTGCCATCTCAGAAAACAAGAACAAAAAGACCTATGCCTTGATTGCATCATTTGTAAATGAAGAGGTGAGTTGTCATATTTATCCATTTTTAAATTCCTTTGAACCCTTATAGAAGTTGAAGGAATTGTATGAATCACACTCTGAACTTGAAGTTGTTCAATATTGAGTTGAAAAATGATGACCCTCTTACCTTAGCATCATAAGTAAAATACATTATGCATGACATAGAAGTCACTGGTGTTGAAGTATATATTCCTCTCATAGCTTATGTTGAGGCACTATATCCCATTTATTCACATTACCTTGAGTCATTGCAAGCAAGTGGAAAACTTAAGGAGATTACCTTTGACTCTCTTGAGAAAAAGTTTGTTGAAAAAGAGAAGAATTTTGGGAAAAAGACAACTCCTCAATCTTCTGAGGAAGCTGTGTGCTTTGCACAAAAAGAGAAGAATAATGCACAAGATTCTTCTAGAGGAAGAGGTGGCCGAAGAGGAAGAGGAAGGAAAAATTTTAGAGGCAGGGGGGAAAAAATTTCCAAGGAGAAAGGTATAATCTTCATTCCATATGATGAAATAGAGATGGACACGATGCTTCCACATGTAAGTTTCCTTGGGACATAATTGAGCAAGAAATAAATGAAGAAAATGGCAAAACACATGGTAAAGGGAAAGTAAAAGCACGTGAGTTTGCTCATTATGTTGTGACACATAGAAACATTAGCGTAACTAAAGACTTATTCAATACTCCACTTGCTTCATGGAAAGATGTTTGGTTGCTTGATTAAGGAGAAAATTTCCACATGAATTTCAAAAGAGATTTCTTTGAAGAATTAACTGACAATGTTGACGGAGTAGTATACTTCGCAGACAATTCAAAATTCAAGCCATCAGGCTCAAATTGCGTGGTCTTCCAGACTTTCTTCTACATGATGTTGTATACCTCCCGGAGTTGAGGAGAAACTTGTTGTATTTGGTCCACATATGCTAGCAAGGACACTCCATTCATATATTTAATGTAAATTTTGAGGTTAGAAAAGCATTAGATCACCCACTTGTCATGAATGGGATAGAAGAAGAAAGAATTTTGAAGATTCACGGTATTTTTGCTTGTGCACAAATTGTTCATACAATTCTCACTATGATGAAGGTACACTTCCATCAAGTCTTTTATGACATGCTATATTTGGAAACTTGAATTATGACAACCTTCATTTTTTGAAGAAAAATGGTGTTACTGGTTTACTTACAATTCCTAGGAAACTTAAGCAATGTGATGCTTGTATCTTAGGAAAGCACAACAAACAATATTTTCATGATTCTCATTCTAGAACACATAGAAAATTTGACCTTATTCATTCTGATTTATGTGGCCCAATGCCTATTCCTTATGTAAATGGAAATAAATATATGATGACATTTATTGACGGCTACACCAGAATGTGTTGGGTTTATTTATTGAAGAACAAATCTGAATCTTTTGAAACATTTA
Source organism: Pinus albicaulis (assembly GCA_034641835.2). Taxonomy (NCBI): domain Eukaryota; kingdom Viridiplantae; phylum Streptophyta; class Pinopsida; order Pinales; family Pinaceae; genus Pinus; species Pinus albicaulis. The sequence continues at coordinate 431,325,618 of CM076576.1, read as the reverse complement.
AGAACTTTCATTCATGGATTGAAAATGATGCACAATCTCATATTGACTCTATTAGTATTGACAATGGAAAATAATATACTTCAAATGAATTTGAAAACTATCTTCATTAGCATGGGATCAAACATAAAAAACCATGCCTTGTAAGCCCCAACATAACAGAGTAGCTGAAAGAAAGAACAAAAAAATCTTAAATATGGTACGTTCCATGATGATTTTCAAGAATGTTAAGTTCATGTTTTGGGCTGATGCAGTTCTATATGTTATGTATATAAAGAATTGGTGTCTATCTCATGCTATAAAAAAAAAGACTCCCTATGAAATGTGGTATGGACACATTCCTTCGATGAGACATCTCAGGGTTTTTGGTTCCACCTGTTATGCCTTAATACCTAAGGAACATAGAAAAAAACTTGGTGCAAGGAGTCACAATTGTATATTCTTAGGGTATTCAAATACCTTCAAATAATACCGTCTATATGATGAAGCGAATAAGAAGGTTATAATATCTAGAGATGTGGTCTTTCTTGAATCTTCCAAGACTGACAATGTTGTGGAGTGACAACTTGATCGCATAGATAGATTCGTACATGCACAATATTTTCAAGAGTTTGATAATGAGATTCCACATCTTGAAGGGGGGATCCCTATACTAGATAAATTGGTGGAATCTTCCTATGAATAAATCTCTCCCCCACATGAATCTCCAACCACTGATGACACTTTGAGTGACGTGATTGACAGAATTAGGAGACTAAATCTTGATTCAACCCCATCCCCATCAACTGAGTTGCTTGGGCCATATAAAAAAGGTCCTCCAAAATGATTGGAAAAGACACTTGAAAGTGTTCATCCTGATGAGGTTGAAAATACAGGAAAAAGAAGCTCAACCAGACAAAATGGAGGTGATGCAAACAATCCTGATTCACCTGTTGATATGGATGTTTCTTATGATCTTGAACTGAATTTATCTACAAATTTTAGACCAAATTATTTCAAAGAAACCACTTCTCATGATGAATGGAAAGAAGTGATGTAGAAATAATATGATGCTTTGATAAAGAATTTCCCCTGGAAGCTGGTTGATCCTCCATTGGGAACTAAACCAATAGGCTACAAGTGAGTCTTTAAGAAAAAAGTATAAAACATATGGCTTAGTTGACAAGCACAAAGTGAGGATTGTGGAAAAATGTTTTGCACAGAAGGAAAGGGTAAATTATGAGGAGAATTTTTCTCCCACAGAAAAATGGAATACAATCCAAACACTCTTTTCCTTGGCAGCTCAGAACGATTGGAAAGTCCATGAAATGAATGTAAAAACCACTTTCTTGAATGAAGATTTGAAAGATAATATTTTATGTCCTGTTAGCACTGATATTTGCATCTCACCCATACCGCATTATTTTACTCTACTTTCACTTCATCTCCGTCATTTTCATTGACCTCGCTTCATTTATTAACCATTTTTCCCAAGGGTGCCCAAGTCATCATTGTTCACAAGCACCAAACCCTAATTTCCTATCCCACTAAGATAGGGTTTGCTATGGAAATGAGACATTTGAGTAGAGGAGACATAAGGTAGGTCATATAATTAAGTATGAGGTTATTTCAGCTCATAAAAATCATGTCTCCATCATTTTTTGAGAAGTCATTCTAAGAGTCAAGGCATTTTCCACTCATAGGGTCAGTTTTTTGTCAAACTGTGTTTTTGACCAAAAAAAGATGAATTTGATAAAAGAGAGAGAGGTTTTAGTCCATAATAGTACATGGAAGAAAAACCTCCTTCATATTTTACATAGGTATCATGGTTTTAGAGAAATGTCAAAAACACATGTGCCACAGGAGAGTTGCTGCACTTCTGGAGTGAACTTGGGAAAAATCAAATTTTCTCATAGCGAGAGGGTCAAAATCACTTTCTTGATGAGTCCAATGATAGATAGACAAAGATATATTTCTAAAGAGCTATCATGAGCTCAATGTGGAGTTGAGGAAGGCCTCCAAAAGTTTCATGTACCAGCACTCAACATTTCTGCACCCTCATTTGGAACGTTTTGACTAGTCTTGGAAAAATCAATTTTTGACAAGGAAAATCAACTCCAAATAGAAAAAAAAGGTATATTTGGAAATCAGACAAGATAAGCTTTCCAAAGAGCTATCCTGGGCCCAATTTGGACACCGGGAAGGCCTCCAAATGTGGTCTTAAAAACAGTGCTATAGGGGCGCTGTGCATTCAGGATGGGTCGCTGCGCGTTTGAGACGGGTCGCTGTAGGTTTTCTCAGAAAGTAAAAAAAATGTCTTTCACCCTCCAAATCCATTAGAAAATTCCAGATATCTTCATGGGTGTTATTCAAGGCTTCATTTATTAGTGAGTAATCCTAGCATCATCTCATTGAATATATTTTATGCTTTGTAATCATTTTGAGAGTTATTCTAAGGAAGAAACCCTAGTTTTCATTTCCCAATCCATCGGCAAATGCCAGATCTCAGCATGGGTGTTCTTCAAGGATCCATTGATCAGTAAGTAATCCTAGCATAATCTCATTGAATATATTTATTATTTGTAATCATTTGGAGTGTTTTTCTAAGGAAGAAACCCTAGTTTTCATTTCAAAAATCTATTCCCTAAACTATTATATATTTCCCATATATATTTTCCATATCCCTATTTCCTAAAGCAATACCATTCTTAATACATCTAAATCCTAGGGTTTTAGCTAGCCTAAGCTTCCTTACATATTCCCATTTCCTTCATTTCCCCACACCTCCATTCACTTCACACTCCTTCATTTCGTTCATCATCTCCCTAGGGTTTTGACACCAAATACATCATGGAAACCTAGCAGAGGTGAAATTAGCAAGCCTAAGAGGGCTAATTTGGGAACATTGGCAAATACATATTAGAGAGTTCATAGGCATGTGTTTGATTCACTTGGAGTGAAAGGGGCCATGCCTTCTTCATCAACATAGCAGGTAGACAAAGGTAAGGAAAGGGTAATGGAGCCAAAAATTGATGATGAGGAGGACAAACATGAGATAGAGCATGAATTTCAGTTGATTGACCTAGGTGAGGAAGCTGAGGAAAAAATCACCAATTTAATTCTTAAAGGAAAATAAGCATGGCTTGAGAGGGTCAACCAAAACTTGGAGCGACTCTTGGCCAAGGCTCAAAAACACAATGACATTCAGAGGAAAATGGCAAAGCACTACACCATGAGGAATAAAATTGCAAGGGCTAAGCTCAAACGAGCCCATGAAAAAATTTAAACTTTGACAAAGAAAAAGAAGAAATAGAAGTTAGAAATACTTGCTGGGGTGTCACTCCATGCCTGAAACACTCAATGAGCAAGTACCCTCATAATTTTGGCACAATTTTGCACTTATGTTCATTTCAGTAATTTTTTGCAATTTTCAACACAGAAATTTTGCCAAAGGCGCATTGACCTGGATGCTATGCTATTTTTTGGGGCCTCCAAATGCCAAATGGCCACCACCAACAGTTTTATAATGAGTACATCAACCCTAGAATGTTTCAGAATATTTGGAGGAGAATTGGTCCCTCAAACTGTTGGAAATACTAAGATGGGGGTGAATCAATATTTCTTTTCAATTGTTAGTTTACTAGTTATATCACTTATAATTAGAATACAAAATGAAAAATGGTGGAATAGATACTTTTATTAATTTCTTCTTTACAATAAGTAAAGTACAATAATGATATAGGGCTCCAACCCTAGATGAAGAGTCCAATCATCCAGTCTCCAACCTGTATTGTGCCAAGCACCCACTTGGTCTTTCCAAGGCTCGAACTTGTCAATTTGAGGCACCAACCTCGAGGGCTCCAAACCTATCTCTAGTACAGGCTTCAACATGGTTTCTTGAGGGCTCAAAACCTCTAGGGCTCCAACCCTATCTTCCAAGGCACCGACCTTGTATCTATGAGGCTCCAACCCTCAACTTCACTTCGTCAAAATATGTTTGGTTATTCTTCACAGCTCCCATATTCTTCTTCAACGAGCCCTATCACACTTAGTATCCACATCACATCATCAATGAAAAACTTTTCTTCTTAGAAGGTGTCACCACTGCTCTTCATCGTACCCAAACAATTTCTCCAAGTTACCACATGATGGCTTCATTGCATCTAGTCTAGATGATGTCCTTCTTCAAGGATTCTTTAATGACTGCTCCTCAAGTATCTTTAAGTTTACTTCAAAAAATCTCCAATGGTGCTCCAATTATACTTCTTGTAGTAGCTTAAATACTATTCAAATATTTAGTACCAGGTCTTCTAAGCCTCCAAAAATTTCTACAAGAGATCTTCAGTAATCTGATTCAATAAGACATCTTAGGGTTTCTTCAATAAACTCTTCTACTATCTCTTTCAACAAGATAAACTATCTCCAACACTATTCTTAAAGAATGATTTTGTGGTTTGCTTAAGAAGTGTTCAACTCCAAAAATATAAATTCTGTAAGAACACAAATCCTTGTGCTTCCAAGGCCTTTAAGTAGATGATGTTAACAATTCCGTCCTTCAAAAAATGCTCTAATACTACTACAAATTCCCAACCAAGGTATGCAGCCGATGACTTTGGGAGTGCTCTAAAAAGGTTTGAATCTGGTGTCTATTTGCTATAGGTTGGGCTGACTGCTTAGGGCAAGATGACTGTCCACATCAGTGTACTTAAACTCCTCCAAACTGCCTCCTAACTATTGTGACTTTCTTCCACTTTCGTGCTGCTCCAATGTGCTTAAGTTCTGGACTGTTTTTAGTCCTCCAAAAAAACCCGTGTCTCCTCACAAATATGACTAGGATGATAACCCTCCTCAAACTGTATGCTCAGTGGATAACCAAAAAACTATCTGACCACACTTTCTTGTCACAAATTTGGAACAACAATTGTATTACCACAGTTACAATAGATTTCTTCAAATCCGAGATTGGGTTTTAGAAGAAAATTATGTTGCTTCCTACGGTGAGAATCACTATGGTTTAGTGCAAGAAATCTGAGCTTTTACAGTAGGTCTGAGTCAAAAAAGGAATGCACCATGTCTGAGCCACTGTGCCTAAGTATTCCACAGGGACTTTAGTGCGGATTTAAGCCCAGAGCATATTTCTGAATAGCTCCTTCTTTCGTCCTTAAGATTCTCTCCTCGGTCTTCTATTACTTCTTTGCACTCCGAAATTTCAGAGATAGATATCCGATTTTTTTTTTACTGTGAAATGATTGAGTGCAGCTTTATATATATAGTTGTTGGTCCCCATGAAGAGACACGTCACTCTAGAGGTAGGCCGACATGAATGCCAAAGTGTAGGTTGGCTCAATAATTAGATATAATTTTCTTATCATCAAAATTCAATATCTCACCAACCATTAAGAGTTTCGGGGTAAGTGAGGGCTCATTAGAAAGAGGAAAAAGTCATCTTTAATATGGTATATAACTTATTGTGGAAAGATGCCTTCAAGGTGTTCAAAATAATTTTTCTTTTTGACATCTCTTGAAAATTTTAGTCTAGAAGGTGATTAGGATAACAAGATCATTAGGGCTTCTTCATTGCTATGACTCCAAGTTCTTCATCATAGTGTGACATAATGTATGTCATCTATATCATCCATGTCATCAAGATAGTGCAGTGATATGTCATTAACCATATACAACATTCATCAATTTGTTAGAGCAAGGGCTATATCATCACAAGGAGAGCTTCTTCATCAAGAGTCACTATGAGCATCAATAGGAAGGACTCCTTCATCAAGAGTAAGGACATCATCATTTCTAGGGCTTCTTCATCAAGAGAAAGGATATATGAGGTTATGGTGTCTTCATCATTATGATCAATAGTCATATAGGACAAGACTTCTTCTTAGTGGCTTGATATCATAATCACATCATTAATAACTTGACATCTTCATTAATGTCCTCCTTATCAAACAAGAGGGACTTGTCATTATGAGTAAAGACATCAAAATAATATACATGAGGTTATGACATCCCAAGAATATTTTCCATCCTAATAAAGTCATGTTGACATCAATGAAAACCTTTAATAACACAAATATGCAAAAAAAATTCTAAGAATCATGTTTCTGCCTTCTTTTTGACCTGGTCGTTGTGCGTTTCCCAGTCCTGGGAGATTGGCTTTTTGATAGGAAAATCAAAACCATTTTGAAAAATGAAGATAGATCTAGAAACTAGACTCAAATAGATTTACATTGAGCTATCATGGAGTTGATTTGGACACCGGAAAGGCACTAAAAACCATATTGCAAAACAGGCTATTGTTCTTGCTTAGACGTTGCGCGTTTGCCAGAAAATTGCAAATTTTTACAATCTTCAGCAAATCTTCTCCAGTTTGATTTTTCACTTTGGGAAATGTAATTTTACTGATGTAAATGTTCAATATGAATGTAAAATTCATGTTTTTATGTTTACCTAAGGTAGATACATTAGGTAAATGGCCTCAATGACATGTAATGAATCAATTTGATCAAATTTGGGATGAGTCACTTTGACCACCCTATTCTCTAGTTGTCAGTTCAGTCTTTCTTGGATCAACTCCTCCTCTCATGGATTCGACCCCTTGAAGCTAGGATGAGTTGGTTTGAGGTCTATATAATGTATTTTCTCAGTCATAAGGAGGTGTTGGACTTAGTTGGATGCTTGGATTTTGAAGAGACATACTTTGTATCAGTTCCGAGCAGGAAAATTAATCAAATTTGCAGCTATTTTTATGGGATCCCTGTGGTATGGTGTTTAATTTAGTTTATCCTTTTGTTTTCATGTATTTACATGTATTTTTTATTTTATTCATCATTTCATAACTTCTAAGTGAATGTATGCAAGTTAGATAAGAAGAATCCATTCTCATATGCTTTGTTTTGGGTAGACATTCACAGTCTGTTAAATTTCTTCAGTTTAGAAAGAACCCATGATTTCACCATGCTCTTTCTAGCCCCTCACATGTCTTGATCATCCCACCCATTGAAAGCCTAAATTGCTAAATTACTATTCCTACCTTGCCCCATAGAACACCTTGCAAATTTTGACCTAATTTCCCTTGCCTTGACTGTTTTACTCCTTATGATCTAGAAAAACCCTATACAATCAAAATCAAAACCTCGAGCTACTATACCTAGCCTAATATCTTCTTTCCTCAGTCATATTGGCTGTGATCCTTACAGAGAGATCCCTCTCCTTGCCTAGTAGGGCTAGGTACTTGGCTAAGCGTGGTTTGTGGTTACCTCAAAATTGCCTTCTTCAGCCTGAGGTTCAATCCGAGTGATAACATGTCCAAACCAAAACGATTTGTTATGAAGGGCCAAGAACACAAAGTATGAAAGCTTGTAAAATCCTTGCATGGCCTCAAGCAAGCACCACGATCTTGGTATGAGAAGTTGACTGAGCATCTTTTGAAGCTCAATTTCAAACATTATGATATTGATGATGCAAATTTCATTATCAAGAAAGTTTTCAAAATAATTTTATACCGTATGGTGTATGTAGATGATCTTTTTATTACAGGGAAAAACGAGAAATACATTTCACGCATGAAGAAAAAAACCGAGGAAAGGTTTTGAAATGACAGATTTGGGCTATGTTCACTACTATCTTGGTATTGAAGTAACCTAACATTTTAAGTTTATATTCCTCTCTAATAAGAAGTTCATTGGATATTTTTTGAACAGGTTTGGCATGATTGAGTGCAATCCTTTGACTACTCCATTGGAACAAAATTTAATGCTCACATCCATTGAAAGAAAAGAATTTGAGGATGCAACAAACTACAAGCAACTCATAGGAATTATTAACTACCTTACTACTACTAGACCAGACTTTTTACTTGCTATTGGAATCCTTTCTAAATTTATGTAAAACCCTTGTGGGGATCATTGGTCTACTGCAAAGGAGTTCTAAAGTACTTGAAGGGAGTTAAATACTTTGGAATCAAGTATACACAGTTGGGTGACTTCAACTTGATTGGATACTTCGATTCATATTTCGATGGAGATAAAGAAACTAGAGTATCTACTTCAGGCTATGTTATGAGTGTTAGATCAGGAGTTGTCTCTTAGGAGGTCACACTAACAATAAGTTCCATCATATTCCATAAATAATGCATAATATGTGGAAGCAACTAAAGAAACAAAGGAAATTGTGTGGCTCAGGAAAATTGTGGAAGATTTGCAGGAGAAACAAGTGCATTCAACCCCTCTTTTGATTGATAAACATTAAATAAATTTTGAGGTCTAAAATGCGCCTCCTAAGAAAAATGTACAACCAAAAGAAAATTTATAAGAACCAATAGTGTTCAAGATGATAATGTCAACCATGGGGGAGGATTCACCATTTTTGGAGTAAAAAAGTAAAAATATTAAAAAATATTAAAAAATAACAAAACTATTTTTTCAAATAGTATTTTCAAATTATCTCTCGATGTTTTTACTCAAATTTCGAGCAAGAATACTAGTTGGATATGAAATTTGATTCCTCATCCAAGGAGTACCCATGTTGCATACTTTCAATGGACCCCTCTACACGAAAAATGAAAAATACATGAAAGTATCAAGGGTCCATCGAAAGTATGCAACATGGGTACTCCTTGGATGAAGAATCAAATTCGACATCCAACGAATGTTGCCACTCAAAATTTGAGTAAACCAATCGGGATATAAGTTTAGAATACAAGTTGAAAATATAGTTTTTTCTTTTTTCCCTTTAATATTTGATGATGTAATATAATCTTATTTTATTATTTCCATTATTATTTTATAATTTCATTAGGAGGCCCATTTTAAACTTCAAAATTCCCCTAATGACCTCTACAATAAAGTTGTCCAAGAACCCAGAGTTCCATGATCGAACCAAACACATCAGTACAAAGTATCATCTAATTCAACATCATGTTGAAGCCAAGACAATCTTCCTATGACATTGTACCACAAATGAGCAGATTGTAGACATCTTCATCAAAGCGCTTGGAAGAGAAAAGTTTAAAAGATTCAAAATGATGCTTAGACTCACCAACATCCCTTCAAATTAAGGGGGGGGGGGGGATTCTTGCACCTGATCTTTTGGATTTGGAAAATTATGTAAATATTGTAAATACAAAATAAGGAAGGTGAAGAGACGTTGGAATTTGAATTCCAAGAGTGTCCCTTCAATGTATTCATAAATGATTTCTTAATGCAAATACACAATCAAATTCATGAAGTTACTCCTGGCCTGACATTGCATCTTCACAGCCTCAAAATTCATCTTCCTTTTATTTTCATAAATCAGAGAAAAAATATTTTCTGTAGCTCACAAACAGCGAAACAACGACTTTTTGTAGCTTGCATATTGCAGAATGATAACTTTTTGTAGCTTGTAGACCTCAAAGAAAAAACAACTTTTTGTAGCTCGCATATAACATAACTATGAATTTCTGTAGCTCATATATCATATAATGACGACTTTCTGTAGCTCATATCATAGAACAACGACTTTCTATAGCTCTTATAAATATAATAAAGAGCGCTTTTCTGTAGCTCGCAAATCGCAGAACGAAGACTTTTTGTAACTCGCATATAACAGAACAAATAGTTTATGCAACTTGCAGATAAAAAAAATTATGTATTTATTAGATCATAGACTTTCTGTATCTCGCAAAGCATAAACTCACTGCCTTAGACGACCTGAAGTTATCTCAGAAGATGCGAGCTATTTCTTGGCATGATGGAGGAACAAATTGGATCTTTGTGTATTTTTTCCTTAGGATGAAAGGAAGTTTCTATTCATGGAGCCAACATGAATTATTTGATGGGCCGTCTTGATTAGGAGGAGGCCCAATTTACATTTTGGAGCCAAATTTTTTATTTCTCAAAAATTCAAATTTATTCCTTTGAAAGTCACTATGGGACTTTGACTCATTTTTATTTTTTGACTCTAAGCATTTAAATATGATTTACAAATTCATAATGACTCAAACATACATTATGAACACCGACCATAGTAAAAAAAATTAACATTCCATCTTAATTAGGGAGGTATTCAAAATGACTACTGAATGTTCTCATGTTGACAAAGTTTTTCTATAAAAATGTTATAAAAAATCATCATCAGTCTTGTCAGAATCTCTGACATTATCAACATCATCTCATCATCAGCCACTAGTTGAAATATCTTACTCATTGTCATCATAAACGAGTAAGCATATTTGATATCATCATCATCATTAGCATCAACATTAGCTAGTAGCCATATCTAGGGAGATACCTAGTCCATGGCTTATAAAAAACATATCAGGACCCACTATTGTTGAGTAATTGGTCCTAAGACTCACTCTCCCAGAGCGATCGGTCCTAAAATCCATGACTCACTCAAAGTGTCTGGTCCTCAAATCTCAAGGCCTCATACTAGGCCAAACTTATGAGATACTAAAAATAGCAAGAACTCACTCACCCTTGCTGGTGAGCACCTTGGGCCAAGACCTCACTCAACCCCTCCTGGTTGGTGAGTAGGTCTAGATGTTGGAAGGACCTTATTCCACCCTTCCTTGTGTGTGAGCAGGGTCCAGATGTTGAAGGACCTCACTCCACCATTCCTGGTGTGTGATAAGGGTCCAAAACCTCACTCCAAAATTTCTTTTGTGTGATAAGGGTGCAGAGGCTATAGGACCTCACTCCACCATTCCTAGTGTGTGATGAGGGTCCACCTCCAAGAGGCACTCACTCAACCATGCTTGTTGAGCACTCTGGGCCTCTTGGACCCATTATCCCTTCTGAGAGAATGTCCATTCGTGTTGTAGACATATCAAAAATCTCTCAACGAGAGGGGTAATCTCCAAAATTCCCAACTTGTCTCTGAATTAAACAAACTTGTTCCTTGGAAATGACTTCGTCAGAACATTGGTTGTCTTCTCACCAGTGGAGATGTACTCGAGCTTTATCTCTCTGCTCTTAACTATGTCACGAATAATATATCTCAAGCTGCCCTGAATCGTGATCATTCTATCACTCGCACTTGATTAACCGGTCCTGGAAGCTATAATCACATTACTTCATACCTCGCATTTCAATCTACAACATACTTGGCCTTTGAGTGAAACAAATGTCTCATTAGAGAAAATTTGAGGTCTAAAATGGGCCTCAAAACAAAAATGTACAACCAAAATCAACTTTATAAGAACCAATATAATTCAAGATGATGATGTCAAACATGGAGGATGATTCACCATTTTTGAAGTAAAAACATTAAAAGATTAAAAAAAAAAAAAAAAAAAAAAAACTATTTTTTCAATTCGTTTTTTTAACATATCTCCCTAAGGTTTCACTCAAATTTCGAGCGGGAGCTCTTGTTGGATGAAAATTTTAATTTCTCATCCAAGGAGTACCCATTTTGCATACTTTTGATGGACCCTGCTACATAAAAAAGGAGAAATACATAAAAAAACATGACTGCATTCATGTTTTTCATGTATTTCTCATTTTTCAATCACATTTTTTCAAGTATTTCTCATTTTCGTGTTGCAGGGTCCATCAAATGCAAGATGGGTACTCCTTGGATGAAGAATTGAATTTTTCATCCAACGAGTTTGGAATTCTTGATGAAACACTTGTTTTTCCTCATTATCGGTGAAAGTTTCAATGAAAATTGCATTAGAGAATCTTGAAGATCTAAAGTATCCCTATTAGCACATGTTTCCTTTTGACATATGTATGATGGACCTAGTACTAGATGACCTTGAAACTTATGTTCCCAATGAGATTCTCAAGAACTATATCCTTGACTTCATATATTTTAACCATCTTTCATGCTTTTCTATGATGATGTCCCGAGCTCTTGCTCCCAATGCTTCTATGATGCCTTGATGCATCCCATTTTATGAATCATGATAGAAATATATTACAATAGAAGACTTAGGAACTTTAAAATAATTTAGGTGAGGAAGACTATCTCAGTAATAGAGATCTCTTACTTCCTCTTTCTTGGAATTCTTTTCATCTTTCTCTACTTCTCTAGGGATATGGGATTCTTCTCTTCCTCTTTTGTTGTACTTCTTGATCTTAGGACAATCTTGATCTTAGGACAATCCCTTTTGTAGTGTCCATATTTCTGACACCCATAGAATTGAATTTTATACATGTCCCTTTTATTTTTCCAAGAACCAAACTTTCTAAACTTTTCCTCTCTTCTTCTTGTTATTGCACAACTTGATTTTGATCACCTGTTCCCACATCATATTTAACCTTTAGTCTATATTATTAAATATTGCAGAGTGACCATAGATCCTAGAATGGAGTAGCTTCTTTCTTCCCATAAATGCTTGAATTAAAGTTACACCACTTCTCCGGTAGTGCATTTAATACAAAAATAACAATTTCACTATCAGACATGACTTATCCCAGTTCTTATAGTTGATCTCATATCTAAGATATTCTCATAAAATATGAGACTATTCCATCTTCCTTAGACATATTCAAGTTGTAGAGTTATTTCCTTAATGATATGAATTCTCCAGCAGTGCTTACGGAATATAGCTCTACCAGTTTGTCATAGATTTCTTTTGAAGTTTTGCGTTTAGATACATATGGGATGAGGGGATCCTTGATGGATTCTATGAGAATCCTTTGAGCCCTAACTTCCACTTTCATATACTTGGAAAGTGTTTGAGCATATTCTTCTCCTGGTTTGGTGATAGATCCTTTGACATGTTCCATAACCTCATTTTCAATGAGATTCAGATCTGTCCTTTTCTTCCATGAAAGATAGTTTGAAGCCCCAAACAATTTGTTTCTTTCCTTACAAAAATACATTTTGATAGATTCAGATGTGGACATAAATTTACTTACTTGATATGATTGTCCTTCTTACTGCTTCCTTGATGTTGATGATGATATAGAATATAAAAAACTTCTTCTTGATGAAGGTAGTTTCATTCAATAATGATCCTCGATCATAGAGATGACACCACCTTTTGATATAGCTTCCTTTGGATGAATAATATTCAAAACACTTCAACTTGAGTAGATGTAGGGTTTTGGCATTCTCCTTCTTGATTATGATCCCAATACTTCTTTATAGAATTCTTTGATCTAGGGTTATGATGCTTCTTTTAACTTCAAAATGATCTTCGCTTTGATGCCTTCCTTTATATTTGATCCTTGAGTATCCCTTGATAATATTCCATACCTTGACTTAGTCACCTTACCTCTCATACGATGTTGGGGAATATACGGCATAACAATTAACTTATTTCTCTTTTATTAGTAACTTCTTGTGAGTGATTTTTACTTCTTTAGATTAAGATCTTCTTTTACTTAGGTTATTATTATTCTTCTTCATCAAACAACTACCAATGCATAAACCATAAAGAGACAAGAGACACAAAATATAGGCTATAAGCCAGGGTTAAAACCTCTTACTCTTTGAGAGGAAAAACCATTCAAATTATTCTTATAGAGATTCCAATTGACGAATACCAAGACCAAGACCCTTGACCTAATTGCCACTCCAAGACCAAGACACAAGTCCTCTTCCACTTTAGCTTCAAACCTTCAGCCTTCCTTCTAGACTTCTGCTGTTGCCTCTTTGAATTCATACCTTCTTTGTCATGACTTCTCTTCTATTGGTAGCACCGAAATCATTTACTGCAGTAACACTAGGATCACATTAGAGAAATTTTGAGGTATAAAATGGACCTCCTAAGAAAAATTTACAACCAAAATATACTTTATAAGAACCAATAGGATTCAATATGAGGATGTGAACCATGAGGGATGATTCACAATTTTTGGTGTAAAAAAGTAAAAATATTAAAAAATAATAAAATAATAAAATTACTTTTCAACTTGTATTTTCAACTTATCTTTCTAAGGTTTTACTCAAATTTCGAGCGAGAGTACACGTTGGATGCAAAATTTAATTCCTCATCCAAGGAGTACCCATGTTGTATACTTTTAAAAGACCATTCTACATGAAAAATGAGAAATACATGAAAAACATGATTGGTTTTACTCAAATTTTGAGCAAGAGTACTCGTTAGATGAAGAATTTAATTCCTCATCCAAGGAGTGCCCATGTTGCATACTTGCGAAGGACCCTTCTACACGAAAAATGAGAAATACATAAAAAAAAAACATGATTTCAATCACATTTTTCATGTATTGCTCATTTTTTGTGTAGTATGGTCAATCGAAAGTATGCAACATAAGTACTCATTGGATGAGGAAACAAATTATGCATCCAATGAGTGTTCCCGCTTGAAATTTGAGTAAACCCATATGGAGATAAGTTGAAAATACGAGTTGAAAAAGTAGTTTTTTAATTTTTCCATGTAAAATTTGATGATGTAATGTAATCTTATTTTATTATTTCCACTTTATTTTATAATTTCCTTAGGAGACCCATTTTATACCTCAAAATTCCCCCGATGCTTGCTGTGGTCGCACTAAGATATCTCCACTGAAATAGCACCAAGAATATGATAGGCTCCACTGTAATTGTACCGATATTTATGACTATAAGAACACTGAGACCTTTGTTATTGTGTAGGCAAAAAACCTTTATCTATGTGGTTATACCATGATAGATTTTGCACCGAGACTGAAATTTTCACTGTGATTTCACTGAGAAGAAGCAATCTGAACTTTTCTCTTACTGCGATCCAAACTATTCACTGTGATTGCACTAAGAAGAACCAATCTGAATTGTTCTGCTGTGAAATCCACACCTTATTTCAGAGACCAATCCACATCTGTTTTAGAAAATACTAATCCACATTGTTTTAGAGACCAATCTGCACTGTTTTAGAGACCAATCCCAACTTCTGTGTTATATTAATGCAAAGACCTTAGACTAGTATATATAGTTGTTTCCTACAATAAGTAAGATGACATGACTTTTTTCAAAGGTTGTGTCTCCAAATATGCCGACATGAGTTCACTTATGGAAGCCGACTTGAAGAGGGGTGACTTAGGCTTGTCTTGGAGGGCTACTTGACAATTCTATTGACTCATACATAAGTGTAATACACCCAAGAAGGGTCCTTCATACATGACATAAACTCAAATTGATTTTATGACCAATGCTAAGGATTCACAATGGGAGTCATACTAAAATAAAATTATTTTCTCATGGAACCCATGAGAAAAGCATCATAATAATTTTATTTTTCTTCTTTTCATCAATTACATAAAATCAAAATTACACTTGTCATTATGAAGACCAAACCTAGTTACTTTTCAACAATTTTTTTGTGTGTTGAAGCATTGGTTTAGAGTTTGAAATATGTGTTGATTAAATACTATGAGTGCATATTTGTGCATTGATATTGCACCACTCTAAATGAGGAGGACTTTGAAGTCAAAGCCGAAGCCGAATCTAAATTTGTTTAGTCTATGGATTCTGAAACGACCAAGTTATGTGATATTTTAAAGTCCAAAGTGGAATCTCTTCTCATGGTATGTGGTATGATTATATGCGTCGGTGAACTCTGAATTGAGATATCTCATTTTGAATGGCGTTAACAACAGGGTCATTTAGGTTGGATGCGAGCCCAAGTCTAGTCCCTCCAAGTTTGTTCTACGTTGAATGGTATGGATATGTTCAACTCTTATGTGCGTTGAAAGGCGTTTTATTTGGAAAATTTAAATTTTATGGCATATGAAAGTATATAAAGTGCATTGTGTGTTGGAATATCGTAAATGATATGCGCTGTCCGTTGCTGAATGAGTTTGGAGCTGACATATGTTGAACAATATTTTGAATAGCTTATGTGAATGGCATGTGATGGTGAATGGCTGTAAGTGATATAAGGTATGCCTTGAATTTCATTAGTAATTTTAAAAGGAGGCATATATATTTTATGAAGACCATGTCCCATTATTGAGATTTAAAAGAAAACATATAATGTATGATATATGGTGTGAATGGCACATAATTCGATGGCATGGTTTGAATATTGTTTTTTTAAAGGTTGTATTGTTGAATCTCAAAATTGTTCTTTCTCTAACATCCTTTCTCATAATTTTTCCTTACCTTTTCATAAATCCATAAATCCAATCAATGATAAATGACATGTTTTATCTCAGGGAATGCATTTGAATGGTCTCTATTTTATATTTTTATGATTCTTGTTATTTGAATGAATTTTTTTAACTCAGCTAGAGAACACATTCTATTCTGTAGCTAATGTTTGTTTTCGCAACTAATTTAATGGTTTGACAGGTTCTGAGGAGTGAATTAAGGAATGAGTCACATGGGCATCTTTAGAATGATCCACACATGGATCTTGTCCTATCGACCTATTTGAATTCGACAGAAAAGGGTGCCTATGCTCATGGTCAAAGTACAGTCAAAGGACGTGATCCAAGAATGAAATACTCTCGATTTGCTCTGATGTAGAAAATTGAGAGTGAACCATTTTAGCCATCAGTAAATTTTTGACAGAGCAAATGATGGCTAAATCAGGTCCTAAGCCTTCAAGAGATGGTTTTCATACAAAACTACTCATTCTTGAAGTCTGCTATTCCCTAACAGTGTTGTTCCCTAACAATGCTGCTCCTTAAACAATGTTGTTCCTTAAATACTGTTCCCTAATAGTGTTGTTCCTTAAACGTTGTTCCCTTCAAAATATTGTTGTTCCCTTTGAAAACTGTTTTCTAAAAACCCATTGTTCCCTTTCATTTACTCTCCATTCCCTTAAAAATCCTTTTTAACCACGAAATCCCTTTCAAATGGTTTAAAAACCTTGCTTTTTCGCTCTATCGGAACTTCAAAAAACCATGAAAACCAACAAAAAAATATAAAAACCCTTAAAAAACCTCTTCCACCCCTTTTAGCCTTTAGGCCCTTGAGGGCTTAAGTCTTTCTGCCCTTTCCACCATATGATCGAGCGCTATAACCAAGCACCTAATCTTATATCCCAAACCCCTTTCCTTCCACTCCTGGTTACTCGTTCCTCCACGGGACCATACCCCTACCTTATCCCTAGCCCCTCCTCTTAACTATCATTTAACCCTCGCACCCTTTTTAAAATTCAATTTTTCTTTTGAAAATTCCCCATGCTATGCTTTCTTCCCGAGTGATCTCGGCCGTTGATCTTATAGATCTGACGGTCATCGATTTTTCCTCCGAATCCCCTATCCTCCCGATTCAAAAATATCCATCACCCCATAAATTAATTCCTATCGTTGATCTATAAATATCAACGGTTTACACACCTCCCTTACTATCCTTCATCCACCTGAATCCTACCATCTATCCATCCTACGATGCATCTCCTCCGTCGATCTATATAAACCAACGACCCTCATTCATCTTGACATCAAATCCCGCCGGGGGCCTACCATCCCACTACCAATCCCCTCTACCAATACCCTCCTGACACCTGTACACCACCATAGCCCCCACAGTGTAGCTTTCCTCCGCACCGTCGGATCTGTCCCTTCTCATCCGACGGTGCGCATTACATTTTGTGCAGATTTCCATGCCGAAGTTTAACCGCCCGAATCCACGTGAGACCGGTGGTATTGTGGAGAACGCGTGGCGCGATATAGTTGGATTGCGTTCCCTTCGGGCTAAACCACTTACCGCCCAAGGGTCGCGCGAAAACCACCAATGGTATTTAGAAAACCACTTTGCCCAAGCTCACACCAAATACAGTTTTGAACCAGATTTTCACCGGTTTTCCTCATAAAAACTCATCCTCCTGCATAATCGCCCCCTCTGCACTGATCCTCCCACTCTCTATCAGCCTCTGCAAGCATTTTTCCAATATTGCAAGGTTTATTAACATATTTTGTGGTTTTTACAGGATTCGATAGAATTTTTACAGACCAAAGGCTTTCTCCTGATTCATAATGAAATATAGCCGAAGGTTATGATCCTCGTAGCCAAAAATAGATGCAAAAGGGCCAAAGGGGTCTTGTCCACACCATAAGCACTGGATTGTGGCCATTTGGCATTTCAGGGAAACCCTCCATGCACAAAAACTACCTGTCCACAGAAAAAAAGGAAAAAACAGTAAAGACAGAGGTTGAAGATCAAAGGATTAAAGCAAAAATGAAGGTTAAAGGTTGAATTAGACAGTCTGGTGGTTAATACACAATTTGAAGATTAATATAGAGGATTAAAGGGAAATCAACAAATGATTAAAGTTAAAAAGGGTTTGTGCATAAGTTTGAAGGATTAAAAGCTTAATGCTGCTGTTTTAAGGTTAAAACATAGTGTAAAGGTGGATACAGTCAACAAAAGAACAATTGGAGACCAAAGTAGAATAAAAAAGCATGATTAGCCTTAAAACACAAAATCACAGTTAAATCAATGTTTTAAAGTATTAAGACAGATGGATCAGTAAAAGAAGCCTCCAAATGCCACATCAGTAAGGAAATTAAAGCCAAAACTGCCACCTACAAGCTTATTTCCTCAAAAGAATACACAATGAATGCACATTCAGAGATATTTCTAAGAGACAACTCAGAATTGAAAGCTAGCCTACCAAGAGCCCCCAAAGTCAACAAAAATGAATGACGTTGATGAACTTTAAATGTAATAATCAATTACTAGAGTTAATACATTTGAAAAACTTCCCCATTTGGCCCTTCAAAGGCCGAGAAGCACTTACTCTGCATTAATTGAACAGATAGGCCTTCTTTCACTCCACCTCCTCATTCTTCTATAAATACTTCTCTAGAAGACAGTATACAGGTTGGTCTCTGGATACCTGTTGTATGTAAATAGCTTTTGAAGTTGGTATAGCTCTATTTTGTAATTGAAAACACATAAGCTGAGATGAGAAGTTTGAAGCTGTAGAGACCCACTGGACTTGAAGATTGTAACTGGTTTGACATCAAATACAAATAACTGATTTATAGGATCCTGGTCTATGCCAATGGTGATGTGTTTCTCACTGTAGATTGTTATTTTCTTTATTTTCTCATTTTGTCCACTTTTCTTTGATAAAGAACATCAAATATAGATTAGGATTTACTTCTAAAGTACCCTAAATCTCACTGATAAATATTTACCCTTTATGTTTTCCTCTAAATGTGTTTTAAAGGTAATTCAATAGAGTATAACCAGTGAAGTATTGGTAGGCCCATACTTCCTAAGTACAACTTGAGATATTGTCTTTGAATGTTCTTGATAAGTTTGCTAATTAAAGATTGAGCTAGAGAAGTCTATGGTTAGCCCTGTCCTCTATTTTCTTCTCCAACACTTGCTTTGAAAAGATCCCTTAAGAGTATGTTGAAAGCAGGCTAGTTTAAAAGTACTTACCTGATCTTAGACTACTTTTTATGTTCATCATGAATGTTTTCCTTTGAGAATATGCTGAAATCAGGCTAAGTTAAAAGTATTTACTTGATATTAAGCTATTTTTTGTTTTTAATGTTTTCTCTTGAAAGTATATCGAAAGCAGGCTAGTTTAAAAGTAATTACCCGATCTTAGGTTACTTTTATGTCTTTCCATTAAGTGCATGTCAAAAGCAGGCTAGTTTAAAAGCACTTACCTAATCTTAGGTTGTCCTTTGTTTTTCTTGTGTGTTTGCTTCCTTCATAAAACTCTTACTGTTTCATTCCATAAAATCAACTTAAAGAGATCCTTTGACATAGATGACTTGCCCCATGGACCACTCTTGAAACTTGTTGTTCAATTAAATCCTCTTATGACTCCATAGCCCAATGGATTGATGTTGTTCCTTGCTTATCTTATCAACTGAACCATTATTTCACTTACTCACACCTTCACCCTTCATACAGACTTCCTTCATCTTCATGTTATCCTGCCCAACCAAAAAAAAACAAACCCTTGTTTTTCATAACTAGCCTAAAATCATACTTAAATCCTTAAAGATCATATCTTTGAACACACATACATAGAGCGATCCCTATCTGAATCTAGGATGGCTAGGTCCTCAGATTCCAAAGTGGTTTGATGTAGGCTCTGCAGATTTTTATTTGCCAATCTTGCAAAACTACGGTGTCCTAACAAACCACTTAGATTTTTCTTCTATGTTTTAGTTGTAATTTCCATCTGTAGGAAAAAATAGCTCCAGATAGTTACATTTAAATTTGTTTAAATACCGGTCGTTTGAAAACTGGAAAACATTCTTAATTTTGTGAAACATTGTGTATGCTTTGAGACTCTGTTCTTTCATAATATAAAGACGATGTTTGTTTGTTCCAGTTCATTCTTGATGAGCGCATAGTCTGCTAGGAATTCAATTCATTCTATCGCAGAGGGCCCCTGCACAAAAAGGAGGTTTCATTAGTTTTTTCTAGTTTAATTTCATTAGCTCTGTTTTTTCAATTCATAGTTGAATTTACATTTCTTTGCAACCAATTCTTAGATTAAATTGTTTATTGTTTCATAGATTAGATTTATGAATGCTTTCTCGGAATTAGTTTTAGAATAACTGTGTAATCTTGTGCTTACCAAAAACATCTCAATAAAGTAGTTCTTCTATTTTCCAAAATTGGATTATGTTTGAAGCATTAGAGCATGCAATTATCTTAGTTTCCCTTACATCTTTTTATACTGATTTCTTAGATTAAATTCTCAATTAAATGTATAATTAAATACTTGTAAAGATCATATCAAGAAGATGACTTTGTCATGCTTACAAAATTGGATGATTGAGTATTTAGTAATATAGTAGTTGAGTTTCCCTTACATGTTTTTACACTTCTTTCCTAGATTAAATTCTCAATTAAATGTATAATTAAAAGCCTGTAAAAATAATATCAAGAAGATGACTCTGTCATGCTTCCCAAATTGGATGATTGAGTATTTAGTCATACAGTAGTTGAGTCTCCTTTACATGATTTTTAATTGTTTTCTTAGATTAAATCTTTAAATTAAATGTTTAATCAATTGCTTGTAAATCATGTCAAGAATATGACTTTGTCATTATTCCAAAATTGGATGATTGAGTATTTGGACATACAGTAGTTTATTTTTGATTTTCTTTCCATTTAGATGAACGTTGTCATTTCAATTCTTAATCATAGGATTTATGCTTTCAATCCATGGAGTAGAATTAGATTAAGATAGATTAGAATTAGCTTTAAATCCAAAAGATCAAATTCTCCATTTTTATACCAGATTCTAACCATCTAAAGTTTGATTCATTTTTATGCAAATTAGAATAGTAAAAGAACACTTCATTTTCTTCATTCTTTTAAAACTAGTTTTTAACATTAAACTTCATTAGATTTAGTTGATCCATTTCATAGTTTCCATTCCTTAAGATTAACTCCTTTAGACATAAAGAAAAAAAAACCCCCAAAAAAATATAAAAACATAGACAACGAAGTAAGAAGAAGGTTAACTAAGCATATATAGTGCACCACACTTATTCAGATTACTAACCTCCATTGATGATTTATGATAAGAAATTTAAGACATTAAATTGGCTAAAAATTTTGGCGCCGTTTCCGAGGAAATGTACTTAGGTAGCCTTATTTCTTACATCTAAAAATAGTGATATGCGTAGAGAAATATATTCTAGGGGTAGATTCATAACTAGAGGCAGGAGTTTGATTACAACAACACGACTCACCCCACCTAGACCACGTAGTGCTACACCACCATCTCAAACTCATATTCCATACTTCAATAGACATATACTTCTTGAAGTCTTAAGGTCAGAATTCCAACCAGGAGGATCTCCTACTTCATCCACTGAGGCAGTCTTAGAGGAAGAAGATCCTAGATCTCCAACATAAGGAGTAACATTTTTCACCTCTACAGGAGAACACATTCTAGCTGAAGAATGAGAAATACCTAGTGAGGAGGAAGAAGAAGAAAATTTCTTCAATATTCCATTGATAGAAGACCCAAAGGAAGATCAATTAACTTTACAGTTAGAACCTCATATTAGCTCTAAGGAATCTACAATTACAGGAGAAGGAGAGGCAGAAATTTTAAATGGAGAAAATTTAATATTTGGAGGAGGAAGAGGTGGAGGACGAGGTAGAGGAAACAGAGGAGGATGTGAAGGAAACAGAAGAAACAGGGAAAATCATAATTCTTTTAGATTTCCTATAATTGATGAGGATACAAATGTCACAATGAAAAATATTTCACCTTCCATTCTTCCAAATTTCCATGGATTAAAGAGTGAAGATCCTGAAACCTTTTTGTTTGAATTTGAATTTTTGTATAGATCTTATGACTACTTACAAGACTCTCAAAAAATAAAGCTATTTCCTGCAACACTTAAAGGAGAAGCTTTAAAATGGTTCATGGGTTTAGTCACACAATATATTAGGACATGGAATGATATGAAAAGAGCATTTTTAGAAATATATTTGGATTATTGCATACCTATTAATCAGAAGGATGAAGTATTCAAGATGATCCAAAGAAAGGATGAGAACCCGGAGGATATAATTGAAAGATTCAATTATAACATAAAAATATCTAAAATGGAAAACTTAGATCAAGATACTTTAAAAGATCTCTTGTTAAAAGCCATTAGAGATGAATGGATAAAAATTCTCAACATGACGGGGAAGGGAGACATCTATCAACTCACATTACCTAAAATTGGTGAAGTATGTATCCATCTCTCAAGGGGAAAATAAAAAACTAGGAAAAATCCAAGAGATCCTTCTCTCTCTAGAGTAAATAAATCTGCAACTAGAACATTAAATAGGGCAGAAAGTGGAAATATGCCTGATGAATTTAAAACACATATCTTAGGGAGTCTTAGCGAACATATAGACACCCTTAAAGTACAAAACAAACAGAAAGACGAAACTTATGCCTTAGTTGTTTTCTGTCCTAAATGCAGAAAGAAGCATGCCTTAAGAGAATGTCTTCTTGATTTAAAAGTCATAGAGACCTGTATGATTTGCTCAGAAAACCATGACACAAAGAGTTTCCCTTAAATTCCAGGTCTTAAGGCTATTTTTTAGGAAGAAGTAACTTCAAACCTAATAAAACCTCTTTGATTTGTCTCTAGAAGAGCATGGTAGGGGCCACAAACTCAAGGTTTTAACAACCAAATGTATACTCAACCCCCACCAACTAATTGGAATTCATGGCAAAAACCTTGGTCCCAACCGTAAACTTGGGCAAAATTAATGCAAAATCCCTATGGTAGATATTCTCAATACTACCAATGTCCTTCATATTATCCAAACTATCCTCCCCAAAATTTTCCACAACAAAGTCAACAACCCCAACTCCAAATACAAAACCCACAACTTTCATTACCATTTCCACAAAGACCAAACCAAATACCTTCCCAACCATTTCCAAACCCAAATAATAAAAATTCTCAAAGTGCTTACACTATAGAAGGACAAAAATTTCCAACTTACATGATTACTCCACGATGTTAAACTTAGATCTAGTAGAATATTAGAAAGGAAAAGACCTCCTGTTTTCATTCAAGAATAAGACAATTTTGATGAAGAAATTTCTCTACAGCAAAATAAAAGTTCTGAAGAAGGGTCATCTCTTCAACAAAACCAGAATTCTGAAAATGAAAAACAAGAAAAACCATTAAACTCAACTCCTATCATAGAGAAACCATTAGTATCTATTTCTAACCCTCCTTTTCCTGAAATATTACAAGTTTATAGAGGGGTACAAAAACAAATAATTTTGCCCAATTATGATTTTCTAGATGAATTGAAAATTGTCTATATCAAAATTCCTTTGCTATAGGACATTAAAGAGATTCTAATTATAGCTAAAAAAATAAGAGAGTTGAGCATGAAGAAACCAGGAAGAAAAACAAAAGAAATAAAAAGAATTCAATTAGTAGGAAAAATTGCAGACATTATGATGGGAAAAATTTCCATACATAAATATTTAGTTCCAGGAAGT
Source organism: Pinus albicaulis (assembly GCA_034641835.2). Taxonomy (NCBI): domain Eukaryota; kingdom Viridiplantae; phylum Streptophyta; class Pinopsida; order Pinales; family Pinaceae; genus Pinus; species Pinus albicaulis. The sequence continues at coordinate 431,301,797 of CM076576.1, read as the reverse complement.
CCAGTTGTAAAAACACATATCAATGGTATTGAAATTCCAAATACATTGATTGATTTAGGAGCAGCCCTAAACATCATGAGCAAACAAACCATGGAAAAACTCAAGCTTCCAAATCTTCAGTATACACCTACATTACTGCAATTAGAAGACATATCAATATCCTTAGAAGACATTTAAGTATCCTTAGACTCTTGGGAGTATCCGGTCGATTTTATCATTTTAACCCCCAAGAACAATCTAGGAGGACATCTGCTAATATTAGGAAGAACTTGGTTGGCTACCACTGATGCTTTCATTAGTTTTAGATCTGGTGACATGTATATCTTTGATGGTAATTCAACAAAGAAGTTCACTTTATATCCTTCTAGCAAAAAAAATCACATAAATAATAGAAGAATGGATTGATGATGACAATGATATACAACCTCTCTTTACTATTTCTTGTATTAGTGAAGATAATCAAATCTTAAATTCAATAGAAAAATTTGAATCATCTTCAGAATATGAACATGATCATTTTCAAGAAAAATGCAATATTGAATACTTGTCATCTAGGAAGATGTCTCTATACTCTATGGAAGAATTTGGTAACTCTACAGTTGAAATCTTTCCGGGAAAATATTTGAACATAAACAAAAACTTGGAAAGATTACAAAAAGAAAAGTTAATCAAAACGTTATAACAACATTCTTCTGCATATGCATGGGAATACACTGACATGAAATGAATTAGTCCTAAGACTTGTATACATCACATATACAATGAGGTAAATTGTAAGCCTATCAGACAACCTCAAAGAAGGATGAATCCAAATATTAGGGAAATTGTGAAAGAAGAATTGCAAAAATTGTTGAATGTAGACTTCATTTACTCAATTTCAGACAATCATTGGGTTTCTCCCTTGGTGATTTAACCTAAAAAAGATGGTAATTGGAGGGTATTCATTAACTATCGAGAGTTGAATAAAGCTACCCTAAAAGATCATTTTCCATTACCTTTCATAGATAAAGTATTGGATACATTAGAAGGAAAGAAGTATTTCTCATTTTTGGATGGTTTTAGTGGTTACAATCAGATTCAGGTAGCACCTGAAGACCAAGATAAAACCACATTCACCTGTCCATGGAGAACCTATGCCTATCACGTACTTCCTTTTGGTTTGTGCAATGCACCTGAAACATTCCAAAGGGCAGTATTATGATTTTTTTCTGATTTAATACATGATTGTGTGGAGGTATATATGGATGATTTTACAGTTTATGGGAATTCATTTGAAGGAGCTTTAGAAAATTTGGAAAAAGGTTCTTAAAATATGTAAAGAAAAAAATATTTCATTAAGTTATGAAAAATGTTTTATGATGATTACTGAAGGAATTGTTTATGACATCAAATTTCGGGAGATGGAATTAAAGTTGATTCATCTAAGGTTGAAGTCGTCTCCAAATTATTAATTCCAAGTTGTCAAAATGATATTGCAAGTTTTTTAGGATTCAGAGGGTATTATAGAGGATTTATAGAAAAATTCACTAAAATAGCATCCCCACTCTTGAAATTTCTAACCAAATATTGTGAATTTAGTTGGAATCCTGATTACCAATTGGCATTTGAAACTTTAAAAACAAAAATCTCTGAAGCACCCATCTTAAGTGGTCCAAATTGGAAACTACCTTTTCACATTTCAACATATGCTTCAGATACAGATCTGGGAGCTGTATTAGGACAAAAATATTTTTTCCCTATGCCATCTATTACACAAGTAAAAATTTGACTCCCACTGAGTAAAATTACACTGTAACTGAAAAAGAATTTCTAGTTGTTGTTCATGCTATTAACAAATTTAGACATTATACCACCGGCTATGAAAACTTTATTCATACATATCATTCTAAAATTAGATATTTAATGAATAAATCTATTACTAATGGCAGAATCACAAGATGGTTATTACTCCTACCAGAATTCAATATCACCATTCTAGACCGACATGGAAAACAAAACACAGTTGCTGATTTCTTGTCTAGAATTCAAAATGTTAGAAATGGTACTCCAGTAGAAGATAATTTTCCTGATGAATATATTTTTGCAATATCTACTAAATCTCTTTGGTTTTCAGATATTGTTAATTACTTAGCCATAGGAAAGTTACTTGCATACTTGTTTCCTAGAGAGAAAATAAAAATTGTTCAAACAAGTGCATTGTACTCATGGGTTAATGATGAATTGCATAAAACAGGTCCAGATATCATCATCAGAAGGTGTGTTCGAGAAGATGAAATGTCTAATATTCTCAAAGCATGTCACTTTAAACCCTATGGTGGACACTTTTCTGATAAGAGGACTGCCTATAACATCCTTTATTTAGGATATTTTTGGCCATCCATCTTCAAATATGCTAGGGAGTATGTCAAAAGGTGTGACAACTATCAAAGAATCATGAAACCTGTTCCTATAGATGAAATTCCATTACAACCTCAGGTACTCATCGAACCATTGGGCCCTGGATTTTGTTGGACCAATCAATCCACCATCTAATCAAAATAAATATATTCTAGCACTAGAAAATTTGGCGGAATTTCCGATGGCCAATTCGTCGCTATTCCGACACATAGTCGTCGCAAGAGCGACAGTTCGAGGACGGGAAAAACGTGGTTTGCCATCCCGTCGCAATTCCGACGCACTTAAAAAGTGTCGCACTACCGACACTTTTTCCGTCGCTTCCAAACAGGCGTCGCTCTTCCGACGTTTCCCAAACCGTCGCGCTTCTGACGTTTGTAAACTGTCGCAATTCCGACGAAATGTGGTCCAACATTTTGAACGTCGCTCTTCCGACGTTTGTAAATTGTGGCAATTCCGACGAAATGTGGTCCGACGTTTTGAACGTCTCTCTTCCGACATTTGTAAACTGTCACAATTCCGACGAAATGTGGTCCGACGTTTTGAACGTCGCTCTTCCGACGTTTGTAAACTGTCACAATTCCGACGAAATGTGGTCCGATGTTTTGAACGTCGCTCGTCCGACATTTTTATACTGTCTCTCTTCTGACGTTTTTAAGCTGTCGCAATTCCGACGCTTACAAGGCGTCGGTATACCGATGACGGGTTTAATTTAAAAAAAAAAATGAAACTTTAAAATAGAACAGTAAATCTCCAATATTTGTTATGAATTGTGGGCGTTCCAATGACCGTGAAATATTAATATAATAAACCACCCCGCAGCGCTTCGACTATAAACAATCATTTTTTTTTCACAAGAGAAAAAACGTTGTTTTGAATATATTATATGAAGTAAAACAGTCCATGAAGTCATTACATTTTCACATCTGAAAATTGGAACCCAAATATCCATCCAGAAAAGTGGAAGTCCCACCCCAGACAGTGATAGAAAAATACCCCATGTCACATACAGGGACTTGATATAAAACCCAGTAACGGTTCACATGGAGATTATCGACAATCTGAGAAAGCATCCAAATATGCCTGAGGCATCTATAAGAAAGTGAAATAGCAGTATGTAGAATAGTAAAGCAACAGATAGAGTACCGACGTCCATTATTCCAAATACAAATTAAAGTACCCAAAACCCTGCAACAGAGAAAAACGCTAATCATAATCATGTGAGGAGTGTGATATGTCCAAAATATAAAAAGACCATCGGACCATATCAATAAACCAGCAACATAGACCAGCATCGCTAGTTTTGAAGGCAGAGTGATAAACATTAATCATTTTTTTTCACAAGAGAAAAAACGTTGTTTTGAATATATTATATGAAGTAAAACAGTCCATGAAGTCATTACACTTTCACATCTGAAGATTGGAACCCAAATATCCATCCAGAAAAGTGGAAGTCCCACCCCAGACAATGATAGAAAAATACCCCATGTCACATACAGGGACATGATATAAAACCCAGTAACGGTCCACATGGAGATTATCGACAATCTGAGAAAGCATCCAAATATGCCCGAGGCATCTATAAGAAAATGAAATAGCAGTATGTAGAATAGTAAAGCAACAGATAGAGTACCGACGTCCATTGTTCCAAATACAAATTAAAGTACCCAAAATCCTTGAACAGAGAAAAACGCTAATCATGTGAGGAGTGTGATATGTCCAAAATATAAAAATACCATCAGACCATATCAATAAACCAGCATCGCTAGTTTTGAAGACAGAGTGACAACCTGTCAACACATAAAATAGTATCATAAAGCGGATACAAGAAATGTGCAGAGACATGTACTGTTGATATACGCCTCACACAAAAATCATCCATGATAGAGCAAACAAGGTAACATTTTTTTTTTCCAATTGTTATGAACATAATTCGACCGTGAAATATTAATATAATAAACCACCCCGCAGTGCTTCAACTATAAACAATCATATAAACATGGCTCTGTATTTCAAAAAATAGGTTTAAAATAGAAACAGGGCAACATTTTTTTTTCTAAGTAAAGTTAATCTATTAATAGTGGGAATAAAATTACACCGAAGTCAAAATCATTTCCCAGACTCATGGCAAATTTGTCATCAAAAAATCAAAAAATTAAGAAGACTGCCCTCATATGGGGAAACCAGTCTTGAACGTTTAATTTACAGAATTAAAAAATATTACAAAGGTCCAGCACAGTAAAATAATCTAAAAGCAGCCCAATTAAGTGGGCCGCGAAGCAAGAAAAAAAAATTAACCAAACTACTCCTCCGGCTCCTCGACGATTCGGCACCATCCTTCGGAAGGTCCAGGATCGCTAGGTGCTACCTCCACAGTCATGCCACCGCTCCCCTCCTGAAGGCCCGAATGCTGGCCGGCTTTTTCTGAGCTCAGACCCGCCGGACGGGTGCATTGTTCTTCCATTTGGGCCTCCTCATGGAAAACCACAGTAATTGAAGCTGTGATTCATGGGCGGTTCAGAGAGAAATTAAAGGAAAAAAGCGCAGTGCACGTCGTGGGAGAAGGTGAAGCGGTGGGAAAATGAGGAGCAGGGGAGCCCATACGGTGGCCAGATCCTAGAACCCGACCCCGCCCACTTCTAGTATCTGGATAGCGACCTGCGTGATAATCACTGGACTGGGAAGACGACTCGGTTGAGGGGTTGGAGGGAGTGTGCAGGGGTTGACCTCTAGTGCTCCCCATGCAGCAACACATCCTTTGACGCAGGCGAGGCATGGGTGCAGTCTCAGCAGTGGGCACAAGAGGAGACGAAGAAGCAGAATTCCAAGAAACAGAGGAAGACAGACAAGGACCAGACCGAGAGAAATGCAGATATGCAGCAAGGTCTAAGCAGCAGTTCAGCTGGCCACTTCTCCTTCTCGTCACAGTGAGCAGGCAGTGTAACCCAGCAACCGGCTCATCTGAAAAACCATAGAGAAATGCCATTTTATCAATGCAATCGAAGGACTCTCATCATAATTAATCTCTGATCATTAATGAGAGCCGAAGGCTGGATCATATTGGAGCATGCAGAATCGCTAACGGGAGTGGAGGTCCGATCTTGAACAGTGTTAAAACTTAATGCGATTTGATGTGAAAACCTTGGAACTTAATTGAACAACGTTAAATCTTAATGCGATTGATATGAAATCGCCACATCCATGTCCCATCACCTTAAACGCCATCGAATGCACCCGCATCCGGGAACAGGGCAACATTTGATTGAGGACACATGGCAGAAATTGATTGGAGCAGATCTTTGTTTGGGCCGCTCGCGCAGTGGAAATCCGGACCCGAAAAAGATTAGGGCGAATTTGATAAGAAATTCGCGTCACAACTCTCCCTCCGTACGCCAACCCAACTTTGGACCCGAAAAATATTAGGGCGGAATTCATTTGGTTTTCACGTCACAAAATTGGCCGACGTTAGCAGGCTATTTTGGAAAGCAAATTTGGTTTGAATTATGGTTTATTGCCGTTTGAAGTCCGGCGGGCTCGACTTAAGAACAATTTTGTTTGATCCCATCTTATAAAATTTGTGTTGGTTTTCTTTGATAATACACATATTTATAATAAATCATGGGAATACCACACTAAACATGTGGAAAATTTATACAAATTATTGAGAACAATCATTTTTATGTAAAAATATCCAAATGTGCTTTTGGGAAATAAGAATTCGAGTATTTGGTTCATATTGTTTTAAAGGAAGGAGTGAAGTTGGAGCCTCAAAAGATGCAAGCTATGACAAAATGACCTATTCCTAAGAAAATCAAGGTTCTTAGAAGATTTTTTAGACTTACATGATATTATTGATCATTTGTTAAGAATTATGCATGCATTTCAAGTCCACTCACATATCTATTGAAGAAAATATCATTTATATGGAATGATGAGGCTACTTTGGCATTCTCTCTTTTAATGGATGCCATGTCTTCTACACCAACATCGGTTGCACCTACTTTTGGTAAAACATTCATAGTAGAGTGTGAGGCACTAGGACAAGGAATTTACGTAACATTAACACGATAAGGGATATCATTGGCTTTTAAAAGCAAGGAATTCAAAGAAAATATTTGGTGAAATCTACGTATGAAAAATAAATGGAAGCAATATTACATGCAATAAAAAATGGGGATAGTATATCATTGGGAGGTAATTTAAAGTCAAGATATACCATGATAGCATAAATTATTTTTTGAAGCTATGGATTTCATTGGACGATTAACAAAAATGAGGAGAAAAAATGCAAAGTTTTAATTTTGAGATAATCTGCAAAAAGGGTAAGGAAAATTTAGTACATGATGCTCTTTCTAAAATAGAAGAGGCCTCAAATTTATATCCAATTAAATTTTATATTCCTAGGTGGCTAGAAGAAGCTTGCCATAATGGAAAAATGACAATAGTACTAAACAAAAACTAAAATTTATAAAGGATGGGATGAACTCTATGGAGCATTGGGAGTGAAAGAGAGATATAATTTGGTACAAATGTAGAATATTTTTATGCATGCAAGCATATTTGAATAAACAAATATTAAGGGAGTCCCATGTCTCTCTGATGGTAGGATGCAGGGTTCCTTAAAACATCTCAACGAATCAAAAAATATATTTTTGGAAGGAATGAAGAAAGATATTCAAAATTTTGTAAGAGAAGGTCAGGTTTGCATAATAAATAAAAGAGAGATAGTAAAATCTCTAGGTTTACTTCAACCATTCCACATACATATTCAAAGACTAGAAGATATATCAATAGACTTTTTTACAGGGTTACTGAAATATAAAGGTAAGTATTACATTTTTGTGGTCATTTATATAGACAAATTTTGTAGATTTTTTTTATAGAGCTCAAAGTACATAAACAACAAGCCAAGTGGCAGAAGTGTCCGTGAAAGAAATTCATAGTCTTCATGGTTTTCCTAAAGTAATAGTAATAAGAAACTTTTGGAAATAATTATTTAATATGAGTGGAGAAACACTAGCTGCCATGAGTTCTACATATCAAACACAATCAAATGGTCAAACAAAAATAGTTAACAAATGTTTTTAAGGTTATCTACAATGTTACTCTTTAGAAAAACAATCTTAATGGATGAAGTGGGTTCGTCAAGGAAGAATGGTAATATGATACTACCTATCACACATCTACTAAAATTTCCCCATTTAAGTCCCTTTATGGATATCCAACTCCTAGTATCTCATACTTTTTGCAAGATAAGTCCAAAGTATAGGAAACAGAGTCACATATGGAAAATACTAAAGAAACTTTGAAAATTATTATGGAAAACCTTCAAATGACATGAAACATGATAAAACAACAAGGGGAACAACATTGAAGTGAAAGATAATTTGAGGAGGGTAATTGGGTATTTTTAGATTATAGCATTATAAGCAATCTTCATTCAAGAAAAAGAAGAATAAAGAATTAGCTCAAAAATGTTATGGCCCTAAATAATTATTCATAGAATTGCACAAGTGGTATAGAAGTTATATTTTCCTTCTTCTTGCATTCATAAGGTTTTTCATGTATCTTGCCTAAAAAAGGTTTTGGGAAAAAATATGCCAATGTAAATAGAACTTCCAAAATTAGATGAAGAATGAAAGTTGATTCTTGAACCACAAAAAGTTATAGATAAACGTTTTGTATCTCTTTGACATATAACCATTATGAAGTACCTAATCAAGTGGAAGAATATTCCTCTAGAAGAAGGTGCATGGTAAAATGATCAATTCGTGATGAAATACCCACGGCTAAAGGGTTCGTTTGAAGTTTTGACAAAGGTTTTGTTATATGTTTTATATAACATGCGGCAGAATAGTTTTATTGTTTGTTAAGGTCCCACACAGTGATCAAATTTGAAGGGCAGGTCCGAATTTCAATTAGAAGGGCATATATCTATGTCGCCCTTCCATAATGAAAAGCTTTAAAAAAAAAACTTTTCAATTGACCACAATAAATTATTTTTACATTTCATTTTTAGAAAGACAAAACCATCAATCTTTATATTAATAAAAGACTGTTACATATACAACAATGAAGAAGGCTCCATCTTTCATTGCTTAAATATCTCATTAGCAATGTCAACATAAGTCTTGAAGACACTATTATAAGAATTTGGATACATACCACCGAGATATAGGAGATTCTTATGTGTCAGATTGTGTAATGCAATTTTGACTTTGTCTCACAAGGAGCAGCAACATGGAGGTCTGGATTTTTCCTATAGCACTTTTATTATTATTATTTGAAATGTTGTTTATAGATATGAAGGCAACAATGAAATTATGAGATTTGGGTTTCTGGGCTATCTGAGAAGATTTATTAGTGTTTTCTTCTAAGTTATTTATAGCCCTTTCAAGTTCATTCATTTTTGTTCAGTTCACCTCACCTTTTTCCCTCTTTTTATCTATGATTTCTAAAAATATTCAATTCATGTTTGGTTGTACTGGTGTGCCTCTATCCATGTGATTTGTTTCTTGGCTCCTTGCTTGGCACACTGCTGGCCCAATCAGTCTTAGGAACCCTGATTTTTCTTAAACATAAGTTGCTTCCTCTTCCTTTTGTTGTGAATGTCTTTAAATAGGAGTAGGCCTCTTACCTTACAAATTTTTGTTGATAGTCACCTTGACACTCTTGCAGAAATGTCAAAATGAACAATTTAACTTTACAGAACTTGAATAATTATTATTATTATTTCAAATAATAATAATAATTATTATTATTATTTGAAATGTTGTTTATAGATATGAAGGCAACAATGAAATTATGAGCATGGTGGACAATTAGTCAAGCTCATGATGCCAAACCATGATGATGTATGATCCGAATGGAAAATGGCATCAACTCATGGTATTCATCTACCCATGTTATCCATCTACCCATGGAATTTACCCATGGTATTGTAAATGGAATCAACCCATGGTATTCATCCACCCATGATATTTATTCACCCATGGTATTATAAGTGACCCATGGTATGCATCCACCCATGGTATTCATCCACACATGGGATTTACCCATGGTATTGTAAGTGCTATCTACCCATGGTATTGGCCCATGGTATCCACCTATGGTATTGTATCTCAAAAAAAGGCTATAAATAACAAGCCTCACTTTGTAAAAGGACAGATTGTCCGCCACAATGTAGCTTCTACAGTTATTCTCTGTTTTAATAAAACAAATTTCTTTGTGGTTTTATTTCTTTGTGTTCTCTCTTTTTTTCTGGCATTCTAATTTTGCAGCTCTTGTCAGATCTATTTCAAATTTTTAGATCTATTTGAAATAGATCTGACAAGAGCTGCAAAATTAGAATGCCAGAAAAAAAGAGAGAACACCATGCAAATAAAACCACAAAGAAACTTGTTTTATTAAAACAGAGAATAACTGTAGAAGCTACATTGTGGCAGACAATCTGTCCTTTTACAAAGTGAGGCTTATTATTTATAGCCTTTTTTGAGACACAATACCATAGGTGGATACCATGGGCCAATACCATGGGTAGATACCACTTACAATACCATGGGTAAATCCCATGTGTGGATGAATACCATGGGTGGATGCATACATGGGTCTGCCATGGGTGAATAAATGTGGGTGGATAGTACCATGGTTAATCTGTTACAATACCATGGGTAAATTCCATGGGTAGATGGCATGGGTGAATATCTCGGGTACCACATTTTCCATTCGGACTCATTAGGTAACTAATTCAATTAGATACACCAAACCATCAGCAAAAAGGAAAACCAGCCTACTCAAAAGGCAAGCGTTTACCTCCTTTGACAAAATTTTGAGTTCCGAAACAAGGGCCTTTGTTGTCTTGTCAATGCCCCTAGTAATTTGAATGGGGTTTGCACCTGCTGCAACAACCTAAACAAAAAGGTTTCATTTCAAATTATTTTCCACAAATTTAAGATACAACCATTGTCAGTTTTGTATTTCCTAAAAAGCTCATAAATTTTGACAAAAGAACCAAAATTTTTTAATACCTGATAGCAATTTTTTCACTCAAAAACTATCTTAGACTCAATAAGCCCAACCCAAAACTAAAAAACCAAACACCATAAGACCCTACAAAATGAATAGATGATCTTAATCCAGTACCATCGACAAAAATTTACCTTTACACCCTCACTTATTAAACCCTGTGCTGTTGAATTTTAACTTCAACTGCTGCAGCAGAAGGACGGATGCAGCAGCAACATTTTTTTTTGGAGGTTGCTTGCATGCCATCCAGAAATTTAATTTAGCATTTAAAATTCCTGCAAGTTTTTTTTGTAGACGGCCACAACCATATTTCTGTACAGGATTGTATTTAAACACAACAGCCAGCATTAACGCAATTCACCAACCAGAAATTAAACAAACGGAAATTTACCCGACAGTTTTGTAAATTCAAAAGGAGGACACGTGGAGCATTAATATTGGATCACATGAAATTGAAGGGAATCTGAAAACCTGAAAACCGGACCCGAATTTTTTGTAGGGCACATTGGATTGAGAATTCGAGTTAAAATTAGGCAGACGTCAGCATCCCATTTTGGAACGCGAATTTGGTTTGAAATTCAATCTATTCAGACTTTTGAAGTCCGACGGAAAAGGTTCTTTAATGTTTTGATAGTTTAATATATACATATGTTTTAAACATATGTTATATATATATCATATGCGAAATGAAAGGTGGGCCATAGAATTTAGTTTTAATTTTATTTTTTTAAAAAGAGGGTTTATTATAATATGTTTTATATGTTACGGAATATAAAAATAAAAAGGACAAAAAAGCTTGGTAGTTTTTTTTATAGACAGTACGTAAATTTTTTATTACACAGCAGTGTGTAAAAAGTGAAAGACTGAGTGTAACATTTTAAGTGTGTATGCACAACAGTGCGAAAGTGAAAAACACAGCAGAGTGTTTTAGAGACAGAGTATGTTTGTTTTGAACAGACAGTGAGTTGGTTTTATGCACTGCGTTTTGTAGCAGTCATAATTTTGTAATCCCTCTCAGTGAGGAAGTAGTGTAATAGTTTTTTTTTGAGTTATTGAAGGGAATAGAATTTTTTTTTCAAAGTATTGAAACTCTGTCTCCTGTCAAAGAAATTTTATTTTCTCTGTGTTAGAGGAAGGGAGATTTATTCTCCATTCATTGTTCTGGAATTTTTCAATATTCCAACATGTGCAAGAACAACAGATGTTGTGGTTCCATCCCCAGCTAAATCATTTGTCTTTGCCGCAGCTTGCCTTACCAACTTGGCCCCAATATTTTCAACTGGGTCTTCTAATTCAACCAATAAAAAGGCCAAAACCATAGCATTGAGATACATTTCATTACACTGTCAATAACAATAAAATTTGACTCAGCCATAACCCTTTCCTTTTATTGTTGTGAAAAGCTTTATGCATTACTCTAATGTGGGTAGTCCATAGGCCAAGTAGACCACTGGGTAACAAATATGTTTCATTTCACCTTTGAGTTTTCAAATTATGCCTACCAAATCTAAGACATTTAAGAGGGGGAAATAATACAACGTTAAAAAGAAAACTAGAGCACACATCTACAAATTACCTCCTTAGCTACTGTCACACCATCATTAACTATTTTCGGAGAACCATGCTTGCTCTCCAAGAAAACATTTTTCCCCTCGCCCCAAGGGTGACTCCAACAAGATCAGCAAGTTTGTTCACACCGCCTGCAAGACAAATTGACAATGCTTTCAGTAAGTGTGCAATTGAATGCCAGACCGTATGCCAAAACAACCCTCCATGAAAAATTAAAATAACACATTAAAATCGAATATAAGTGGACAAGGAAAGATCCACCGCAGTGAAGTTTCACGTGCAGGTGACCTTCCTTTAAACAGAATTTTTTCTCTGACCTGCAATTTTTTTGTCACTGAGCCATCCTTGTTGAAGTACAACTCCTTTTCCATAGCTCTTGTATTAACTACCTTCTCTCTGTCGCATAATCTCAGAGTCCCTCTTATGCTTGAGCGATTAAAGGAAATGGGTGAAAAAACTGAAAGAGAAGACAATTGTCTGCCATAATTATCAAACATTGCACCCAACTTCTTCCCCTTTCCATTGTTACCCAATGAGGTAGATGTGGCAATTATTGTCATACTGCCCAAAGAAGAGGCCATCTTCTCTTATCCTGAATATAGAATTACAAGATCTTCAGATTAGTATGAACCTTAAAAAACATGATTCCCATTGCTAAAAACCACTTTAAGTTGTAACAGGAAAACTAAAAAACTATCGCAACTTTTGGCAACTTCTGGAGCATTAAGAGAGAAACAACCAAAGAGAAATACAACCACAATCCTCATTTTAATGAGACCGGACTATATATTTGCATTAATATAATAGAAAGAAATCACGACTATATTAAGGCCAGGACAAAACAATCTTTAACCAGTGTCTCTCGCGGCCTTCAGGTTGCCATGCTAGAGGTTGCATATTTTTAATTTAAATTCTTGACCTCTCGTGCCCATATATGAATGCATCCAATGGGATATCTACATCAAATGCTCCTTTATATCCCCAAAAACAAATTCCCTACTACAAGAGCACCAGTATTGATGGATCACCTCACACCATCCCACCCACTAGAAACGGTGAAAAAGGAAACCCGAGAAAACTTCTGAAATATCTCAAGATGAATATATGGGTGGTTCTTATGAATCAACCAACCATTCAAAACATGCTCATCAATCCAAACCATGAGTATTATGTGACGATATTCAAGCAGGCACTGAATCGGATTTCTGAAGCTATGTTAGAGAAACCCTAAACTCTCATTGAAAATAGGTGAAATGTGGCACCACTCAGAGATTGACATGTGCCAATTGGTACAAGTGGTAGACAATTGGCATGCTCAAACAACGAGGTGATGCAGGAATGACATGAGGAGAAAATATCAGAAAAGCCCGAAATCTGGAGAACTAAAGCTCATCACCAACCTGAGATTGACAACTTTACATGATGTAACCTATGAAATCGTAAATGGAGAAATCATAGTAACAATAAAGTAACCTATGTAACAATAAATTCGGATTCATCCTGGGAGTGGTAATGGCAGAAATCATAGTGAACAACAGGAAACATGCAGAGTTGCTTACAATCAAATAGATGAAAGAACACATACAAAAAACCTAGATAATAATCATGAACAAGCTTAATATTGAATTATGAACTGTAAAGGAACTTACAAAATGTGACATTACGAACCCGGTCAAGCGCACAAGCAAAAATATCCTGGACATGACCCTGGTTGACAAGTTGTATTGCTCATGATGCAAGAGGATTTGTACCTGCACTGCCAAGTCAATCAAAGTCCATCATTATCTATACAATAAATACAAGTAATTGATGTAGTATTTTTTACTCTAAGATGCATTCTTATGATAATGTCAAAACATACCTGAATAAGCTCGTCTTCATTTCAAGAACAATTTATTGGAGTCGCATGAACTTGGAACAAGCCTCCCACGATCTGAAAGAGTAGCAACTAAGTCAACAGTGACTTTTTTGTTGCTACATTGGATCGAGGGAGGTTTGCTCCAAGATTAAATCGCTCCAATAAATTATTCTCTACTAAACAGGGCCAACCACGTGAAGGTGGAAGCTCTTATGGCCTCTCCCCCCCCCCTCACATCACTCTCAATTCCCCAATACCCAATCTATATTTCATTTTTTACTTTCATGAGCATAAAAAAAAATATTCAATAACTAATAAAAAAACAATTCAACAAAAGTACGCAAGGAAACATTGCAATTAATGCTTGACATAAAAATAGTATGATAAATGAGTTTTTTATATAACGCAAAAAACGTTCCAAGTATGGTAACGTTTGTCTTATAATAATACAATATTTTACATTATCAAATTTCCTTTTTCTTCTTCCTATTTCTAAAGCTCCTAATTACATCATCAATATCATCGTGCTCTGCTCTTGTTTTGTGCCTTTCGACCCGCACTGCTGACCTAGTTGCGTAGTCACGATGTCTGGTCTCATCCAGTGACGGGGCATCGCCTACAAAAACAGATAATATTAAATTTTAATTGTCAGTTTTCAAATATCATTGAACTAGTTCGGTAATATTAATAAAAAAAATTGCAATGAGATTATTTACCTGGTGCACCAGTTGTCGCCGCTGACCTAGTTGCGTAGTCACAATGTCTGGTCTCATCCAGTGATGGGGCATCGCCTACAAAAAAGGATAATATTAAATTTTAATTTTCAGTTTTTAAATATCATTGAACTAGTTCAGTAATATTAATAAAAAAAATTGCAATGAGATTATTTACCTGGTGCACCAGTTGTCGCCGCTGACCTAGTTGCGTAGTCACGATGTCTGGTCTCATCTAGTGACGGGGCATCGCCTACAAAAACATATAATATTAAATTTTAATTGTCAGTTTTTAAATATCATTGAACTAGTTCGGTAATATTAATAAAAAAAATTGCAATGAGATTATTTACCTGGTGCACTAGTTGTCGTCGCTGACCTAGTTGCGTAGTCACGATGTCTGGTCTCATCTAGTGACGGGGCATCGCCTATAAAAATAGATAATATTAAATTTTAATTGTCAGTTTTTAAATATCATTGAACTAGTTCGGTAATATTAATAAAAACAATTGCAATGAGATTATTTACCCGGTGCACCAGTTGTTGCCGTTGGGACTGTTGCCCTGTCTTCCTCTCTGGTGGTAAGATCCTCAAGGGAAACATTCTCTGTCATTTAAACAAAAAACGTTATAAGGACAACCATAAAGGTATAATTAGAAAAAATTATAAGTGGAAATTAATTATCGTCACGGCCCTCACTGATAGTAGCATTGTCGGCCTGGTCCCCACTACAATGATCAGGTTGCACGTGAGGATCATCTACATCTGGCTCTAAAACTGGGTTATTTGCCTCGTCGGTAGTGCTGCTCCCCTGATTTAAAAAAATTTGTTAGACATTAAATTTATGGACGAAAACAAACATATTGAAAGGTTAATGTTTTACCTTATCAGGCATTCTGGATCTTGGGACCTACCCCAAGCTTCTGCGACGTTCAACTACGACTTGATAGCCGAAATGGAAAGCGATATTTTTATCTTCCTCTGTAGTTTCTATTCCGAAGTCATCACCCTACATTACATATGATTGTGTATTTTTAATCATATTTGATAGGATTACAAAAAACGTTGGAAGGCGATACAATTAATTATAATATGTTTAGCTACTTAATTACAATTCTTGCAGCTAATTTCAAGTAGCCGCCCTGGCCTAGCTTGTGATGGCCCTTTTTTTCAATCCTAGCTTTGGTTGCCTTTGAGGTGTCAGGCAACCTAGCATCAAAATATTGAAGTCAAATATGACGTAGCACACTTTTATTTTAGACATAGAGAAAATTAAAGCTATTGAATTAAATTTGTAATTTACCTTGCGGGTCCAGTTGGCATTTTTCCTTCTTTCTTTGCCCTTTTCTCTTTTCCGTCATGGATGAGTGCTCTCCACTCACTCTCTGAAACTGTGAGAGGACGCTCATATCTAGGGTTAAATTGAAATTGCGTCCTATAG
Source organism: Pinus albicaulis (assembly GCA_034641835.2). Lineage (NCBI taxonomy): Eukaryota > Viridiplantae > Streptophyta > Pinopsida > Pinales > Pinaceae > Pinus > Pinus albicaulis. Next base: position 431,285,797 of record CM076576.1, on the reverse strand, counting down.
GTGTCCCTGGTATATTTCAAATATTTTCCGGCTACCTGAGCCACCGCTTTTCTGTCAAATGTGCCGACCCCAAAAAGGGCTTCTAGATAATCTAGAAATTCTTTTTTCAGGTTGGAATTCTGGGAATTCCACCCTGTACGTATGGTTGGGCCAAAAATTACCAACGCATGGCTCTCCAGAATCCTGTAGAACTCATTGTTTCCTACACAGAATAAAACCAAAAGAAAAAGAAGATATTATCATTAATTTAAAAATAAAAATCATGATAAATATGTTTTAGATGAAGTACATGAAATAGTTAAAATATTAAAATTTACCTGGGAGTTGTACATGCTTTATAGGGACACCCTCATCGTTCACCAACAACGTGCCATTAATGGTCTCTGTGGAGCTGACACGTGTAGCTCCAGGAAACACAATAATGTAGCTGGCCATATCAGCCTCATCATTGCCAACACGTTCAGCAGTTGGCTGGGTGTCAGCTTGGGCAAGGTGTGTTTCTTGGCTAGCACCTAAAGGAGTAGAAGGTGTACGAGAGGGTTGTTGGGCAATCTCTTGCCCTTGTGTCCCACTACCACCAACACCGGGTTCATCAAATGCCAGAAAACGCTACATACAAAAGAACTTTTTGTTAGTTTAGTCAATGTAAAAATTAAAATCAAACTATCACAATTCATCTCATGCAGAACAAAAAAAATATCCTTTTGACTTTTTATTATTACCTGATATCTTTCTAGCTGCCTCATAAGATGTTGTATCCTCTCTTCTGTTTCAAGTGTTTGAGGCGCGTCTATCAAAGTATTAAATTTCGACCTTGCATCTCGTGCCTTTTTTTGCAACAAGAACACTGGAGATAGGGATGAAGAAAGCTCTTCCTCAAAGAGGGAATCATCAAGCGTACCATGGCTAGGTGTCTACATATTTGAACAAAATTAATATTATTTCAATTATGTAAATAACTAAAATACCTGAAGATAGAGCAATGCTGGCACTTTACATGTTCTTCTGCTGGCCTCTTTCCACGATCATCCCGTCTCGGGGTTGTTCCTGTACTGCCCTGATCAGTCTGCCACATTGAAATAAAATTATAAATGTAAAAACTTGAAAACAATATCTAACTTGAAAACACAAAATGAAAATTGAAATAATTTCTAATAAGACACCGGAAAACAGAGTTAGAGTTTCAAATATGCCTTGCATTGAATTCAGTCTTGGAAACATATCATTGCACATTAAGGCACCCAAACAAGAGACGAGTTGACAATGAAGACCTTATTGAATATATTGTTGGAGCAACTTCTAGTAAACTTGTTGCGAAGACCTTGAAGACATTTTTGGAGCAACATTGTTGAAGCTGATGGTATAGCATTGTTGGAGACGATCTTGAAGGGCCTTGAAGTGAAGCTTTTGGAGCAACTATTGAAAAATCCTTAGAGCATTTAAGTAAGGCACTTTCTATCTTCCATCACCTTTTTTCTTTCAATATCCTTTAAACGATTTTGTTGATATTTAATGTTTGAAACTATGTTGCCAAGAAACGTGGGTTCGGGGACGGGGACGGGGATGACATTTTTTGAAACAGGGTGCGTGGGTTCGTCTGGGTTTTTTTATATTAATATATATTATAATTTATATATCATATATAATACTATATTTTCTAAATTATAAATTTAATGACACTAATAGAGTAATTTGTAAATTACTAATAATTTATAAACTTTAAACTTTAAAGATTTAAACATGCACATCATTCAACATTCACATGTGACATTTGTCATTCAAATTTCAAAATTTCTAGTTTGATAATATCATGATTCATATATGATATCAAGTGCAAATTGGAGCTCAGTTTACATATTAATAACTTATAAGAAATTAGAATCATGATTCAAAATTTCAAAATATATGTCCATTGTCATACTAAATTCAAAATTTGCCTCAAGGCATCTCCAAATGGAAAACTGTAAACTTGAACTAGGAAATTTTGATATACTAAAATAAAAATAGCTAAAGCCTAATAGTGAGCAATGGCTTCCTCAAGCCATATCATCAACATCCATGTCATTAGCATCACTTAGATCTTCACTTAGCATGCTCTCCAAGTAGGAATCACTCTCATCTTGAGGCTCTGGCTCATCCATAGAAATTTGACGATGGATGCTTGTGGTAAGTCTACGCTTTCGCTGGGTAAGTTATGAACTTATGATTCATGGATAGGTAGGTATGTTTTAAGGTTTAATTTTGTTTTTTTTTAAGTTTTAACTTCCCCCTTTATAATTGACTATAGCCTATGGGGTTGGATAGGCTACTTTGTCCTCCCTTGGGCAATTTAATTATAAGAGAACATTAAAATTGGAATACTGTTCACTTCCACTGTTGTTTTGTATAATATTTCATAGTAGTCCCAAGGCAGAAAATTCACAGAATTAAGATCCAGGAAACCTCTGGTTAAGAGATTAAATTTCTGTTACATTTAAATTCAAAGCCAGCAGAAATTTCTTCACCAGTAACTACTCTGTCTAAGCCATGCCTAGTATGATAGATATGCTATTTGTCCAGTTTTGCATCATAGTCATAGTAGCTACAACACCTTTTGTGTGAACAAATAATCCCTCTTGGAAATTAGGCTGTGTATGTCCAGATTGTATTCGATCAACCCCATGCCAATAAACCTGTAGGAAGCATTTTATACATCTACTATAACAGAGCTGTAACTTTAATGTCTAAGACTTCTTTACCATTAAAAAATAGACATTTTTATTTCTGAGGTTTGATCTTTCTAAATGCCAGACCAATTCATCCAAATAGCATACCAATTCATTTGAATCATTTAAGTTTTAACTCTTAAGTTTTAAAATTTAATTGTAATTTGTATGTTTTAAAGAATAGTTAGAAACAATACCATTTAAAAACTAGGGTTCTCAGTCCTTGGAATTCCTTCACCTGGGCCTAGGGGAACACTAGAATAATTTCACACTAAACCATGCAAACTTAAAAGTAACTTAACAGATCCATAAAGTAATAATAATCATAATTCCTAATTTTTTATTGTATGATATGATGCAAATTATTCAAACATGAAGCAATGAAGACATGCAATGTCTGAATTTCAAGATTGATGAACCAATACAAGAATTTAGAAACTACAACTTTGATTCAATACTCTGTGTCCTAACTCCAGGAAGGAATCTAGTTTGTAGTATAGAACATGCATCGTGTATTATCAATTCTTAATTGACAACTACTAAAGGACATCTACCTCATCAATTCCTTCCCATTTTGTGTTTTTATGTTATATTCCTTATAAAAGTGTCAAATTTCTCTCAAAGTAAGCAACCACTGAAAAAAATAAAAAATAGTTGAGATATGATTGAGAAATGGTCATTTATTTCTTGAAAGGATCTTCACAATTTCTTTGGTTGTTTTTCATCTCAAGAAACAAGAAATGACCTAAGAAACTATCGTGATGTAATATAAGAAACAACATGGTGCAATGGCCATTTTCAAAGCCAAATGATGTCCATTGAGGACATGACCTATATTTGGTTCCTGTTTCATAGGAGTTTCGGGTAGAAATGGAACTTTGTTGTACCATTTCCAGTAGTAAAAAGGGAAAACCTTCTTTTTCCATGGGAAATAATTTACCTTTCCTTTTTCAAGATAATCTAAATCACAAAAAATATGAACTATACCGCACACATTCTTGGATAATGTGAAAGTGGAAAAGGAATACCCTACACAAGTGATGCACACATGTACATTTGAACACTAATAGATTTTTGTAGTTGAAATGCAATGCTTGTTTTCAATTAAATGTAGGGTTTTTAAAGCAGGGAGAAATAATGGCTGCCAAATTAATAAGCATTTCTTTGGGAAAAATTTAAATCTTGTATTGGGTGATGAAGATAATAGAGGGTATTTAATCTTGATTCTTTACATCTAGAGAGAACCCTACAGCCTAACACAATCCAATGGAATTGACCAAAAAAACCCAAATAGAGTCAACCCTACTATAGGAGGAAGGGCCTGCAGTAAGAACTTACCATTTTGCAAGAGCTGAGGGCGAATGCTGAGGGTGAATGCAGGGCGAATGCAGTTCTGCAAGAGCTCAGGGTGAATGCTGAGGCCGAATTCTATTCTGCAAGAGCTCAGGGCGAATGCTGTTCTGCAAGAGCTCAGGGCGAATGATGAGGGCGAATGCTATTCTGCAAGAGCTGAGGGAAAATGCTGAGGGCGAATGCTGTTCTGCAAGAGCTGAGGGTGAATGCTGAGGGAAAATGTTGTTCTGCAAGAGCTGAGGGCGACTGCTGAGGGAGAATGCGCGCGTGATATCAGACGTTAATGTAGCTATTGCGACAGATATAAGTTTCGTATTTTTAATAAAATAATTTTTATGTTGCGCACATATAACTTTCGTATTTTTATGTAGCGCGCATATAAGTGTCGTTATACCGACGATGGAAAAAGTGTCGCTATTGCGACGGATGCCTCCAAACGTCGCAATTGCGACACTTAGACATTGTGTCGCACTTGTGACGTTTGGAGGTAGTCGTCGCAATAGCGATGCTTTGGGGCATAGTGTCGCAATTGCGACGTCTTCCTCCAAACGTCGCAATTGCGACACTTTGTCTAAGTGTTGGTATTGCGACAATTTTATATAAACGTCGGTATAGCGACGGTTTCGGGCGGGATTGAAATTTTTTTGGGAAATTTCCGACATTTGGTTAAAACCGTTGGAACCAAGTGTCGGAATTTCCCCCAAATGTACAAGTGTAGTATGTACTGATTATGTCACTAAATGGGAAGAGGCTAAAAAAATTTCTTTAGCTAATGAAAATGTTGTAGTTAAATTTCTCTTTGAGGATATTTTCACTCGCTTTTGTGTCCCAAGAGAAATTGTGACAGATCAGGGAACACAATTTACATCCAAGTTGGTACAATAGCTTGTAGAGAATTACAAGATCAAACATAAAAAATCCACTCCATATCATCCACAAGAAAATGGTTAGGTGGAGTCTACCAATAAGGTGATCGAAGGAATTCTCACTTAGACTGTACATATACATAAGAAGGATTGGGCAGATAGGCTTCCTGAAGCCTTATGGGATTACCAAACTACATGGAGGAATACAATAGGACATACTTCCTATGAAATTGTTTATGGGAATAAAGTCCTATTTCCTATAGAATTTCAGATCCAAGCCTTCAATATGGTAGTCTAATTGGGACTTGACTTATCAGAATCCCAGAAGAACAGATTGGAGAAACTTAATGAGCTTGATGAAATTAGGCAAGATGCAGTTCAACGAACTAGTCTAGTCTAGCAGCGAAGGTCCAAATGGAATGATAAATATATAAAGGAGAAAAATTTTCAAGCAAGGGATTGGCAGTTTTGTTCGATTCTAAGTTCAAAGACTTTCAAGGAAAGTTTTAGACTCATTGACTTGGGCCTTATGAGATTGAAAAATTCTTTGACAATGGAGCAATCAGGACAAGGACAATTGATGAAGAAAATGTACCTCTTCTTGTGAATGGACATCGATTAAAAGTATATCATAAGGAAATTACAAAGGAGGAATTTATCAAAATTTTCCAAGATAATATTGATATGAAGTTGGTGAAGATGAATCCTTCTTCTTCCCCAACTTGGTCTTCTTTTTATTTTTCATATTAAAAAAAAGAAAAAAGAGAGAAAATAAATGATGTATCTCTCTCTCTCTCTCTCTCTTTCTCTCTCTCTCTCTCTCTCTCTCTCTATATATATATATATATATATATATATATTATTCAAAAATAAAAAATAAAATAAAATTGTATAAGTATGAAAACCAATCAATGATTGACATCCTTATACAGAAAATATTGGATGATAATCAGAGTTCTGACATCTTATATTTTCTATTCCATTCTAAAAATCCCATTCTGTAACTGTTATTCCATTTTGCAGCTGACATTCCATTTTGCTGCTAATACCACATTCTACAGCTCTGTTACATTTTTTTTCTTACAGCCTACTAAATCAAGAATATTGAGTACAAGAAATTGAGAACTCCATTTGAAGATCATCATGCTGAAGGATACCTGAATAATCAACATCAAGGAAATAGAAACAAAAGGTTAGTTCTAAAGGTATGTTACAAAAATTTGTTTAAATAACAAGATAAAAAACATTAGCATATATGATGTAGATGATCACATGCTACCTCAATATGTCATCATTTGATTTGATTTGGAATCACATCATGTCATAAATTGACCACATCATTCGCATCATATCTCATAACGATCCATAAAGGATTCTCCAATTTATGATTAAACAGTCATGTCCTACTTCCGTAAACTATTCATCCATGTTTCATAAAACCCCATCAAGTATTAATTTCACTCATATTTCCCTACAAACCCTCAACGTCCCTAAATAGATCCGTAACTCAATTCATTTCACATAGGGAAGAACAATTCTGAAGGCTAGACTCTTCATGACAGAAGACCTGGGTTTGATATTCAGGACTGAACCAGTGGGAGCTAAATACATGAAGGGTTATCGTAAGATCAAATAGATGTTGCAGAAGGATAAGTGGCTCAGGTTTATAGAAAAATTTGACGGATTCCACAAGGATATCACTAAGTCTTTTGTGACGTCTTTCAACGGAACAGAGGTCGAAATAGGAGACATAAATTTTTTAGTGACCGAGTGAGGCCTTCATAGCTAAAGCTATAGAGCTCCCAAGAGTTGGCGAGAGATGGTTTAAAAAAAAAGAATTTCATAGTGAAGCATGGAGAGTTTTCCTCAAGAATCCAAGTATGGATAATTATGTTTACAAAAAAGTATTCCTAGCTTAGCACTCTAGAACAAATGGAGAAATATGCTTTTAATTTTATAGAATTTTATCACTTGTGAAGGCAGATTTGGTTGCATGTTTGTTTATCGTATTCGGTTGTTGATGAAATTTTTGGAGGATGGAGAAATAAACCTCCCTTCCTTTCTACTGAATAGTTTAAAAATAATGTCCACAAATGTACATAAAATAATTCAGTACATAGACAACACTATGCACCATCATGGGTTGGTAAAGATACTTCTTGAATTTAATTTGAAAAATATAGGAGACTCTTGGGATAGTTTCCTAATCAGAAACCATTTCCAAGATGAACCAAAGCAGCCTAAGGAATACAAGACTAGAAAAAGTAGATGAAATAATATTGATACAATAATTAAGGACAAACCTTCACCTCCACTGCAACAAGATGAAGAACTTACCCTTGTGGAGTTGATGAAAAATAAGAAAAAAGGTGGAGTTAAGACAAGAAGTAAAACATAAAAGAAGAGCAAGGTCACAAGTGAAGAAAGATTAAACCCTCCACATCCAAGGAGAAGCTCTAGACTCCAAAAATCCTTGAAGAAAACACTACCATAAGAAACAAAGTTTGTGAATTTAGAGGAGGAACCTCAAGTGCCATCATCCATCAATGTCTCTCTCCACACAGTCCTACACACTCTCCTGTACGTAATTTTGAAGGCAGTCCAAGTAGAATATCTCCAGGCGTTGACCCAACACAACAAGAGATATATGACTATATTGAGTCATTGGGGAAAATAAACGCAACAATAAATCCAAGTATGCAAGAACATCCTATTAGTCCACAAGAACCTCTGGTTAACACTCTTAAGTAAGAAATCTATGAGCTAGAGTTAATGAATAGGCACATTAAACAGGAAAATGAAGCTTTGAAACAACATAACCAGTTGGAGAAAGTCATCAGTGATAACACCATCCTACATTTAGGACTGTGGTACAAAAAGAACATAAAGCTAAAAAGAAAGAACAAATCTCTGAACAAGACAATCATCAATCTCAAGTACAAACTACTTATGAGAAAGCCCAAGATGAAAATTACCTCAAGGAAAAGCAAGAAGAGAAAACTGGATGTATTGGCAGAAGTGTCTGAACAAATGGAATAGGAGAAGGAAGTTCACATTTTTGATAATTGCATGAGGACATGCAATGAATTCTTAGTGGGGGTATGTTGAACCTCAAAATTTTTCTTTCTTTGACATCCTTTCTCATCATTTTTCCCTACATTTTCATAAATCCATAACTCCAATCAATGATAAATGACATGTTTTAACTCAGAGAATTCATTTGAATGGTCTCTATTTTATATTTTGATGTTTCTCGCTATTTGAATGGATTTTTCAACTCAGTTATAGAACGCATACTATTTTGATGCTAATGGTTGTTTCCGCTGCTACTTTAATGGTTTGATAGGTTCTGAAGAGTGAATGAAGGAATGAGTCACATGGGCATCTTTAGAATGATCCACACATGGATCTCGTACTACCCACCTGTTTGAATTCAATAGAAAAGGGTGCCTATGCTCATGGTCAAAGTATGTGATCCGAGAACGAAAGAATCTCGATTTTCTCTGATGTAGCAAATAGAGAGTTAACCACTTAGATTTTGCTTCTCTGTTTCAGTTATAATTTCCATATGTAGGCGGAAATAGCTCTAGATAGTTACATTTAAATTTGTTTAAATACTAGTCGTTTGAAAACTGAAAAACAATCTTAATTTTGTGAAACACTGTGTATGCTTTGAGACTCTGTTTTTTCATAATACGAAGACCATTTTCGTTTGTTCTAGTTCCTTCTTGATGCACGCATAGTCTGATAGGAATTCAACTCATTCTGTCACAGAGGGCCCCTGCATATAAAGGAGGTTTCATTAGTTGTTTCTAGTTTAATTTCATTAGCTCTGTTTTGTCAATTCATAGTTGAATTTACATTTCTTTGCAGCTGATTCTTAGAGTAAATTGTTTATTGTTTCATAGATTAGATTTATGAATTATTTCTTAGAATTAGTTTTAGAATAACTATGTAATCTTGTCCTTACCAAAAAAATCTCAAGAAATTAGTTCTTCTATTTTCCTTAACTATGATGAAGGTACACTTCCATCAAGTCTTTTATGACATGCTATATTTGGACACTTGAACTATGACAACCTTCATTTTTTGAAGAAAAATGGTGTTACTGGTTTACTTAAAATTTCTAGGAAACTTAAGCAATGTGATGCTTGTATCTTAGGAAAGCACAACAAACAATCTTTTCATGATTCTCATTCTAGAACACATAGAAAAATTGACCTTATTAATTCTGATTTATGTGGCCCAATGCCTATTCCTTATGTAAATGGAAATAAATATATGATGACCTTTATTGACGGCTACACCAGAATGTGTTGGGTTTATTTATTGAAGAACAAATCTGAAGCTTTTGAAACATTTAAATTTCATTCATGGATTGAAAATGATGCACAATGTCATATTGACTCTATTCGTATTGACAATGGAAAATAATATACCTCAAATTAATTTGAAAACTATCTTCAATAGCATGTGATAAAACATAAAAAACCATGCCTTGTAAGCCCCAACATAACAGAGTAGCTGAAAGAATGAACAAAAAAATCTTAAATATGGTACGTTCCATGATGATTTTCAAGAATTTTAAGTTTATGTTTTGGGCTGATGCAGTTTTATGTGTTGTGTATATAAAGAATAGGTGTCTATCTCATGCTATAAAAAACAAGACTCCCTATGAAATGTGGTATGGAAACATTCCTTCGGTGAGACATATCAAGGTTTTTGGTTCCACCTATTATGCCTTAATACCTAAGGAACATACAAAAAAACTTGGTGTAAGGAGTCACAATTTTATATTCTTAGGGTATTCAAATACCTTCAAATAATACCGTCTATATGATGAAGTGAATAAGAAGTTTATAATATCTTGAGATGTGATCTTTCTTGAATCTTCCAAGGCTGACAATGTTGTGGAGCGACAACTTGATCGCTTCGATAGATTCGTACATGAAAAGTATTTTCAAGAGTTTGATAATGAGATTCCACATCTTGAAGGGGGATCCCTATACTGGATCAATTTTTGGAATCTTCTTATGAATAAATATATCCCCCACATGAATCTCCAACCACTGATAACACTTTGAGTGATGTGATTGACAAAATTAGGAGACTAAATCTTGATTCAACCCCATCCCCATCAAATGAGCCGCTTGGGCCATCTCAGAAAGGTCCTCCAAAATGACTGGAAAAGACACTTGAAAGTGTTTGTCCTGATGAGGTTGAAAATACAAGAACAAGAAGCTCAACCAGACATAATAGAGGTGATGCAAATGATCCTTATTCACCTGTTGATTCCTAGAAACATTCTAGGATATTTTGTAAAACATTATGTATAAATACTTCATCTTTTGAAGTATTTTTGTGGAATAAATTGCTGGAGATTGCTATAGTCTTTTTTGTTGGACATTGAAGTCTTTTGTGTTTCGAATTTAAAGTAGCAAACTGGATCAATTCAATTGGAATCATACTTCAAGATTCCTGTGATGAGCTATTTGGAGTGAAGTATTTCCTTACTTTTCACTGTTATCTTTCTTAGTTACATGCATCCAGTTATGTTTGTTCTAAATTTGAATGTATAACTAGGAGTATTACTATGAGATTTGTCAAAAGAACCCTATTTTTAACTAGTTAACATTTTTATGTTTTCCTCTGATTTTAAGTGTAGAGAATTCTTAATTTCTCTCTCACTCATTTGACCTCTGCCTACTACTTCCCTTTTCGGGATCAAAGGATTCTTAAGTGCCCTTTATCCCGATCATACCACCTCACAAAAACCATTTCCAAGATCTTCAAGGGTTATCTATCTTGCCCTGAATAAATTTGACCTTTTGGCCTTGATCCTAGTTCTGTTTGCTTGATTTAGACTCCATAGCCCAATGGAAAAATAGATTTCCCACTATCCATAACTTCAAGTGAATTTTCCCACCAAATCAATCAAAAACAAAACCAAAGCTGCACATTCATAACTAGCCTAACATTTACAAATCAAACAAAGATAAATGTTAAAGAGAGAGCCCTCTCTGAACCCTAGGAAGGCTAGATCCTAGAGTTTGAAGTAGGTTTGTGGTTACCTCTAGTGTTCTTTAACTAAAAACCAAAAATCTCACAAATTTAGAATTACTAGAGTGATAACATACTGGCGACCATACTGGGGACTTAACCAATCCTCAGTCATAAAACTAGTATTAAAGGAAATAATTTTATTCATCCTTTTACTTTAAGATTGCTTTTATAAGTTGTGGGTATTAAAAACCGAAATTCTGGCTTCTAGGAAAACTTACTATAACAGGTCTAACCCATATCCTAAACCTATTGTTATAGTAGACAACCCAGACCGAATTAGCAAAAAGAAAAAACAGTTAGAGAATTTAGAAGCTGAAGTGCCATTAATAAGAGTCAATTCTTTGCCACAAGAGTTAGTGAGTTTGCAAGATATTGATTTTGATCTGAAATTTGAGAATTCTTTATTTAGAAGTAAATATGAAAGTGATTTGAAAAATGCTGTTTTAGAGCCTGTTTTTATTTCATTCTTGAATACAAAACAACAAAATATTATAGTAAATTCTAAATCAAAGAAAGTTCAAGATCATACTAAAATTGAAGAAATTAATGTTACTATTCTCAAGGATATTGGTGAAGCTATCGAACTAGCTCAATTATTAACCTACGCAAACAAACCTCCAGTTTCTCAGTTACACACCACAATAATACCAGCTGAAGATTCATCTCTGTATGATGTTACATCATATGTAGATTCCACTACCAACTCATTTATAGATCCATTTATCCCTAGATTTCCTTTACAGCCTAGAATACTATTTCCACCATCCACTTCATCCATTATATCCACTAGTTCACCTTTAGATTTTTCAAATACATAATTCTCATTCCCAAGTAGTTCCACATATATTCCAATTTCATTTCCCAGCACCTCAACTACAATTTTTTATTCATCAACTATCACTACTAGTTCAGCCCCAAGCACTTCTACTTTACCTCCTAGCTCAGCTAAAATTCAAGCTATGGCTGCTAGGTATGCTCCCCTTGTCTTACCACAACAACTTCATGACATGCCTCAAGACTATCAGAATAAAATACCACAGTTTGATGGCACTACCCATTATACTGCTCAGCAACACATTACTAAGATTACATACTTCTTTGAAATTTATGAGATTGATGACTCAGATGTTCAAATGAGGTTATTTACACAAACTTTGACACGATAAATTAAAAAGTGGTTTAAAGATATTGCTGCTAGTAGAGTAACTGATTTAGCTGCATTTCATAGATTTTTTTTAAATAAATGGGAAAATAAAAAGAACCCCCTCTAGATATTGTCTGAATTTGATGCAATGAAAAGAGCTCCAAATGAGTCAGTCCAAGACGACTGCACTAGGTATAATAGTGTCTATAATTCCATCCCTGCAAATCTTAAACCCACCCCTTATTCTGTTCTGCTCAAATTCCCTGATGGATTTGATGCAGATATGGCTTATCAATTGAGGGAAAGAGATGCAGAGACCTTAGAAATAATGCAAGTAGATGTTGTTAGTGTAGAAATAAAAATTTTGGCCAAAAAAGCTAGACTTAGGAATGAAAGAAGAGTGACCATTAAAGAAGAAACTGCCAATTCAGATACAAAAATAGACATGTTAGCTAAATCACTAGAGAGGATGATGGATAGACTAGATAATATAGAAAGAATACCACAATGGGATAATCAACAACAAATCAAAAATCCCAATTTTAGGAAAAACAAAAACCAAGGAAAAGCAAAAGAAACAACATCAGACCAGACAATAAGACCCCCATTCCAAGAGAACTATGCTGGAAGTTCTCAGAATAATGATGAAGATGAGGATTCAATCAATCATCTAATGGGAATAGATGATAATAATACTATTTTCCTCATTCAGGAAGATCATGAATTATTTGAACTCCAACAACTCAAATTAGATTCCAGTGAATCCTTTGATTATAAACAAGGTTATGATTTTGCTATAAATGAAATACATAGTCAATACAACCTTAGAAATAAGAAAAACAATGAGTCTTCTACCAAAAAAACTTCCCAAACACAGAATAAAAAAACAGTAGAAGCTCCCAAAACAAAAGTTCTGCAAATTCTCCCAAAAGAAAACAAGAAAAACTCCAATTCTTCCCCAAACATTTCTAGTCCTAAAAATGCATCAAGTCCTAAAATTGTTCATATTACTGATGAAGTTGCTCAAGCTTCAAAATATTCACAAAAATCTGCTGCTGCAAAAGCTTCTTATTCTGTTAAATCAACAAATTTAGATCCTAAAACACCCTATGCTAATCCTAAATCAGTAGATCAAAAAAATGATAATTCAAAAACACCTGTTGATAGTTCTAAGTCTGAAAAAAATTCTACTGCTTCACAAACAATCCCTGAAAAGAAATTTAGGAGCAGTAAAACACAAGAAACACAAATAGAGAATGTCAAACCAATTGAAAATAAAAAGATAACTGTAGAAACCCAAGAAAAACCAAGCCAAACTATAGTTACCAAAGAAGAATTAATTCAAATCAGTAAATCTCAACCTTCATTTAATATTCAAACTGAAATTGCAAAGTTAAAAATACCAATTCCTTTAACAGAATTGGTAAAAAATGACTTGTACAAATCAACTGTCACTGAAACACTTAATATGAATGATGGTGAAGATGCTATTAATTTGAATGATGATCAACCAGAGTTGATCTTTGGCCCAGATGCGAATGGAAAACATGCAGATGGAGCAGTCCCTCCATTTTATATCAGTCTTACCATTCATGATCAAATTCTACATAACACTATGCTAGATTCAGGAGCTTCCCATAATCTGATGCCCAAAGCCATAATTGAAACTCTGAATTTAGAAATCACAAGGCCCTATAAATATTTGTTTTCATTTGATTCAAGTAAAGTTAAGTGCCTAGGTTTAATCAAAGATTTGTGTGTAACATTAGTTCAGTATCGTGGTAAGAGTATATTAATGGAGATTGTAGTAGCTGATATCCCACCTAAATATGGAATGTTACTTTCTCGCTCATGGAGAGAAAAGTTACAAGGATCTCTACAATTGGACATGTCTTATGCTACTATATTAGTATTTGGTCAGCCTAAGAAGTTATATAGAGAAACATTGATGAAGTATATGGTCAGTAGTGCTGAAAGATCTATAAATTTCCCCATTTACTCTACACCAACTGATCTTGATTCTTTTATCTTATGTAACTCTGAAACAAATGAAATCCAAACTGAACTAATAGATAAAAATAAAACACCAAACAATGATAATATCTTTCATGAATCCTTATGGAATTTAGACTTTGATGGTTCAGTAAACAAGTTATGAGCAGGAGCAGGAGTTTGGATAACCAACATGGAGACTATCACTCAGAAGGCCATGCTTTCAAGCTCAATTTCAAATGTACTAATAATATGGCTGAGTATGAAGCCCTCATTCTAGGACTCCAAATTATTAGGAACTCAAGAGGTAAAATAATATTAATCATGGGAGATTCAGAGTTAATCATAAAGAAAATAAATGGAATATATTATGTTTACAATCCTAGATTAAGCCGATACAGAGACATTGTGCTAGATTTAACTGATGATTTATTGGAATGTAAATTTGCTGCTATACCTAGAAAAAAAAATATACAAGCTCACTATCTAGCAAATTTTTCTAGTACATGAAATTTACCATTCCAACCTAATCACAGATATACTACTGAATTCAAGCATAGACCAATTATTCCAGACAATCTAAAATATTGGTAGATTTTTTCTCAAGATGAACAGATTTACAAGTTTATGAATAAAGAAGGTGAATTTCAGAACTGTAAGATAGATACAAATTTTACTATAGATAAAGATTTGGATTGTGAAATTGATTTCAATAACATAGATGTAAATAAAGTAAAGTTTGCTAAACCAACTAGATTTAGTCAATCAGATGTAGATAACTTAGAGAAAGTAGAGATTGAAGAAATTATTGATGATGAATCTTAAGGATAATTTCTTACCCAAAGGTTTAACTCCTTTAGAAGATATTTTTGACTCCAATGATGTAGCTAGAAAACCTAAAATGGATCTAGTCAGATCTGATATAGAAGAATGCAATATTGGTACAGAGTTAAAACCCAAAATGATAAAACTTTCCAAAACCTTACCTCAACCAGAAAAGGAAAAATATATTGCTCTTTTAAAATAATATCAAGATGTTTTTTCTTGGAGTTATGAAGATCTCAAATCCTATGATACAAGCATAATTCAACATAAAATTCCAATAAAAGCAGATCAAAAGCCCTGTAAACAAAGGTTGAGAAGAATTAACCCTGTATTATTTCCTTTGATAGAGAAAGAAGTAAAAAGAATGTATGATGCTCATATTATTGCACCAATCAGATACTTTGATTGGGTTTCCAACCTAGTTCCAACAAGAATGAAAACAAGAGAGATTAGATTATGTGTTGACTTTATAAATCTTAACAAAGTATCCTTAAAGGATAATTACCCTTTACCTAAAATGGGTCATATATTACAAAGGGTAGTTGGTTCTTCTAGGATTTCACTGTTAGATGGTTTTTCAGGATATAACCAGATCCTAGTCCAAAAATAAGATCAGGCCAAAACAACTTTCACCATTCCTTGGCACTTTTATGTATGTAAAAATGCCTTTTGGTCTAATGAATGCAGGGGCAACCTTTCAAAGAGCTATGGACATAGCTTTTGCAAAGGAAATACATGATTTCTTGGTAATTTATTTAGATGACATTACTGTGTTTTCCAAAAATGATAATGAACACTTGGATCATCTGAGACAAGTTTTTATTAAATATAGGAAATTTGGCATCTCTTTAAACCCCAAGAAAAGTCTATTTGGATTAGAATAAGGCAGGTTACTTGGACACATAATTTTTAAAGAAGGAATTAGAATAGATCCTGTTAGGATAGAATCAATTCTAAACATTAGTCCACCAAGAAACATCAAATAATTACAAGACTTTTTAGGTAAGATAATTTTTTTAAGAAGATTCAAATGCATAATGACATATATAATTCTAGTTCTTGAGTCTCTCTCTAGTTACCAATTGGAGTGATTGAATCATGAAATTCTACATATAATTTCGAACTACCTTTCTAAAGAGACCTTAATATGAAGAGACATAAAGCTGCTGACTTATATAGGCTGTGAAAGTATATCCTTCAATAGAAAGTAAAGTATAATGACTTCCCTAGGAACCACATTAGCTTCATTAGCCCATATATTCTTTCTCTGTTAAGAAAGTGGAAAAAAAGAAGGAAGAATTGGTATCAAAATTAGCTGAAATAATTAGAGAACTAAAAAACATGCTTAAAAAAGACTCAGTTCTTAAATGGAATATTGAGGCCAAACAATCATTTGAATGAATCAAACAGGCCTTGACTAAAACTCCATTCCTAATAAGTCTTGATTTTAAGAAAGATTTCATAATTTTTTCATTTGCTTCAGAACACACCATTGCTGCAGTTTTACAGCAGAAAAATGACTAGGGATTTGAATAACCCATAGCTTTCTTTAGTAAGACCCTTAGAGATTCCCCTTTGAAGTATAACATCATGGAGAAACAAGCCTTTGCTTTGGTAAAAGCCATTAAAGACTTCAGAGTTTATATTCTCTATTCACACATTATTGCTTATGTCCCAAATTCTATAGTAAAATACATTCTTACTTAGGATGGTCCCGATGGAAGAAGAGGTAAGTGGATTTCCACTATCTTAAAATATGACATATAGATTAAACCCACAAATCTCATCAAAGGTCAAGGATTAGCTAGACTTATGGCTAAATCTAAATGTAATTCCCTAGATATAAATTTTATTGCTCAAGTGTATGACCAAGAAGAGATGGTGACTCCAACGATCAATGAAGTCTTTTCAGATTCACCTTGGTATACAAATATCATCTTTGTACTACTAAAATTACAAGCTCCTCTTGGATTGCCAAGAACTAAAGCTAGATTTCTAAAACTGAAGGCAGTAAGATTTTGTATTTTAGATAATGTAATTTTTTGGAGAGATCATTGTGGGATTTTATTAAATTGTTTACTAAAGGAAGAAGCTGACAAAATACTTGAAGAATTTCATGTAGGTGATTGTGGAGGACATTTATACTGGAAAACTATTGCTGAAAAGATCCTGAGAGCTGGTTTTTACTGGCCTACTTTGTTTATTGATGTCAAAAAGCTTGTTACTTCATGTCACAAGTGTCAAATTTTTTAGGGTAAGAAAAAAATATTACCCCTGCCTTTAAAGCCTATTTCAACCGAGATACCATTTCAACAATGGGGTTTAGATTTCATTGGTGAAGTTCACCCTCCCTCTTCAGGCCAACATAAGTGGATTTTGACAGCCACTGACTATTTTACCATGTGGATTGAAGCCATACCCTCCAGACAAGCCACAGATAATGTCATAATCTCTTTCCTAGAAAATAACATTCTTTCAAGATTTGGATGTCCCCAAAAGATAATTACTAATAATGCAGCAACATTCAAATCCAAAAATATGATTGAATTTTGTCATAAATACCATATTACCCTAGGCCACTCTACTGCATATTACCCTCAGGGTAATGGCCTAGCTGAATCCTCAAATAAAATTCTTGTAAATATCATTAAAAATTTACTGGAATATAAAAAAAAATCTTGGAACAAGAAGTTAGTCAATGCCTTATGGGCAGATAGACTTACAACTAAAAAATCCATTGGTACATCTCCTTACCAGTTTGTTTATGGAATGGATGTTGTTTTTCCATCCTCCTTAGGAGTGCAAGTGATGAATATTATCCAAGAATTACAGGTTGAAACTAATGATATTCAGAGAAGGATTAAACAAAATATTCACTTGCAGAAAATAAGGGAAGAAGTTTATGTTAAATCCCAATTTATCCAGGATAAAATCAAGAAATTTTTTTATAAAAAAATTAAAGAGGATGATTTTTACATTGGAGACCAAGTGTTAAAGTGGTATTCTAGGAGAGAAGACAAAGGTAAACATGGAAAGTTTTATTTTCTGTGGAAAGGACCTTATGTGATTTATGGATATAGAGGCGATAATGATTTATTTTTGAAAGAATTGGATGGAACAAATCTGCAAGAAGGACCAGCAAATGGAAGAATGCTGAAGCACTACTATTCATCTGAGATAGCCAATAGTTAGCCTTATTCACTTTTGATCATTGCACATATACATTGAAGATTTTAGATTGGATTGGATATTTTCCCAAACAAAGTTGAAGCCAGGAGAGAAGGCCCTAAGCTTTGAGAAGTAAAATGTCATAAATATGAGTTATTGCAGAAATCATATGACACTTACAAGATCATTACCGTCAAAAGTCAAAGGCTACTAGTCTTAAAGTTCTTGACATTTCACCAGGAAATGCCATTCCCATGTGGAGCCACTGTTAGGGTCCTATAATAATAGGGTTCATAAATTTTGAATTGAATTTGATAATATTGTAAATATGTACATACCTTGCTTTCTGCAAGTTGTTTTCCCATATTTTGAAAAAATGAAAAAAAATAAAAAAAAAAAAAGAGGGTAAAAAGTCCTAAAAGAAAGATCAAAGTGTAGAAATTATATAACTTATGTGTTATATGTCCAAGATTCTCCTGATATCACACTATTTTAACTTCATGCAAAATACATAATCTATTCCACCATTGATCATTTGCGGAAATTAAATCAAGATTGCAATGCACACATGAAACAATAAAAATTCACACACATTAAGACAGTTGTTTAACGGGAAAGCCTGAAGCTGAAAACCCCAACTATCTGTATACAATATATATCATAGAGATCATGTAACAATCCTCATACAAAGCTGATCATATCAAGCTCTCAGTACAATA
This sequence comes from Pinus albicaulis, assembly GCA_034641835.2. Taxonomy (NCBI): domain Eukaryota; kingdom Viridiplantae; phylum Streptophyta; class Pinopsida; order Pinales; family Pinaceae; genus Pinus; species Pinus albicaulis. The sequence continues at coordinate 431,266,962 of CM076576.1, read as the reverse complement.
CAATCGCTACATACTAATCAGGCCCGATCTTGCAAATCCATGCACCAATATTTGCCACCTACTAGCCTGCCTCTACTGCGCAATCCATGCTGAAGAATAGCTCTGAATGAACTCGAATTCACCAAGATTTCACTGTGAAATCCTCATTGGCATCTCCACTGAGTGTTGTATGCAATCAATGCATCACTATAGTCACAACTGATAGTCACACTTGCTCTTTCACCTATCTCTCCACTGGTCTCCACTGAAACTGCCATGCACTATAGTTAACTGATGTATTCTTCAGTTTATTAATGAGTTATTATTTAGTGAATTAATTAACTAATTAATTCACACCACTCTCACTAGTGTATCAATCAGTTAGATTAGATACAACTAGCTCAACTGAGTCTAACTGAGTTAAACTAGATACAACTCCACCAACTACTTCTATAACTCCACCAAACTTTGTCACATGAGTTCTAACTGAAGTCCTCATGCATTAGCTCCATTAAACCCTCAGGAATAGCATAATTCCTTCTGTCAGTTTTTGTGCCACATCTGTGCACTTAAATGAAGTGCTCCAAGAGAATAAGATAATGTTTAGAGTCCAAATATTATTAAGGGCTAATAATATTTGACATATCTATTTTTAGAATGGCAATCTAAAAATATATTCTGCCCAATATGTCTAAAAATAGAAGTCCATCTATTTTTCCAACTTGACCAACCATCCACAAATAGCATCCTGCAACTCATAGAATATGATCGACATGTCTAAAAATAGACTTTGCGCCAAAAAAAGCCTGCGGGCCCACTTAGTGAAGGCGACTCTTTTCACTAAGCTCATCATCTTGTTGAATCTCAACACAAAGGACTTAGAAAAATATAGACCCCAAAAGAAAAAGGATGAAAATAAGACCTGAAAGTGAGCAAGTCCAAATGCCACTACTTTTGCTTTTACTGCAAGAATAATGATTATGTGCAAAGTGTCAATAAATACCATAATCCATGATGAGTTAAACTGTTTAATATTAACTTTTCATGCTTTCAATTTCATGTTTTAGATAGTGAATAAAGATTTTCCAAACAGTTTAAACTTGAAAAATCAATAGATAAGTAGAGAATAATGAGGATCTCAATAGTTTAATCTGAGCCCTCGGATGAAATAAGGTAGACTTAGATAGTTTTATGCTTTAAAAGAAAAATGTTTTAAAGATTGCAAGCCTAAATGCACCTACAAAAATGAAGAAAAAATGCTAGAAATAAAGCTGGGTCGGTAGAAAGTAGTTGATAAATCATGTAATAAAGCATCATTGAGAAAAATCACTAATGTCCCATCCCCGAAAAGTATTCAGTATTCTAAACTATCAGTCAAAAAGACTCAAATCATTTCTTTGACTTTTGTTTGGACTGGACCCAAGGCTCGATGACTAGTTTGTTAAAAATATTGAGTTCCTACATTAAACCCACATTGATCAACATTTACCCTTTATTCATAATATCAAAGCCCCTTTTTCCTAAGTGAAGACACATTTTTACTTAGTAAAATTGAAACCCTAAAATAATTAACTTCATCCCTTCAAAATCATTCAAAAAACCCCAAAAATAAATTTTGTCCTAAGTTAAAGTGTAAAATATTAAAAAGGAAACAATGGTTTACTTTGTCTATCATATACACTTCACTTAGAGGTAACATGTGTTTTATTTCCATTTCACTACCCTTTTCATATTAATTTTTAACCTATTTTTATTAAGTCCCTAAAACTACACCTACCCATATTTATTAATATCCTTATATTAGAACAACTCTCTTAACCCATTATTTTAAAGTTTAGACCAAAGTTTAAATATCCCATGTGCGCAAATAAAATAAACCCCGCCCTACAAACCCATTGGTCTAAATATATCTTTATTGAAATATCCCGCCCCTATGGTTTTAAACTGTTAAAAGGTTGAAAACTATATAATAAAATAAAGCCTGCACCTGAATATGTATTTGAATAATTTCATAAATGTTTTAATCTAAATATATGTTATATTGCCCCCCCCCACCATCGTATAACCCAAGGTTTTTGAATTAAACAAATGTTTACTTATAAAGTTTGAAACCCATTTACCGCATATGCAAACGCCTAGTCCCACCTTCCATTCCGGCACACCTTCCCAACAGATCTTGACCCTTCGCTTTCAAAGCCTAGATTCTACAGTGGAAATCCAATATTGCGCAAAAAATTTACGTGGTCATCCCCATGCCAAAGCTACGCGAAATAGGTGGTTTCACGATCCTATCTCTCCTCCACGTGGATGATTCCTATCAGATCGCGTGGGTTGAGCCCAATACCGCTTACTACCCAAAAGCCGCGCGATAACCACTGATTGTTTCAATTCTTTGACACCCGAAATCTCCTTTCCCGCCCGATGTGATTGAAATTAAATGCTAATACTTTTAAGCCCTAAATATGTATACAAAGCATGATAAATTTAATTCATTTACTATCTGTTTTGCGCATAAACCCACTGCAAAGCCTTCCTGACTGTAAAAGCACCATTTTCTGCCTTTTTCATGCCCAAAGGTCTGCTAAACCTACCCTTTGATCATTGAAGACTGCCGAGGAGTTGTACAGTGCTCCAGAAAACCTACAGAAGTCATCAATTCGTTGAAAACCTCAGAAAATCATTTCAAAAGACCAAATACCTACATACAAAAGGAATTTTTCTGAAAATTTGAACCTGCAATCGATTTGAAAGACCTTTAGAAGACAAAATACATTTAGAGTTTAAAAAATCAATGGAAAGAGACTGCCAAAAAGCCCAAAAACAGGCCAGACCCTGTCAATTTTTTCCCACAAACCTTGTTTTTTTTGCTGCGTGCTATTTTGAGGAAATTTGTGAGTTTTCACAGTTTAATGATCTATTTCTAAGCTCTGAAACAATCCAGAAAACCTCTACAGGTATCCTAAGCCTCTGTAACCCTTTTCAAAAGAATTTTAGCCCAATTTCCCATTAAAAATACTCAGGAAACCCTTTTTTTCTGTTTTAAACCAATTAAAAGCTGTAAAACTCTTTCACAGATTTAATTTGGAAAGAAAGCCCGAAGAAAAAGCTATAATTTTTCAAATTTGTCCAAGAAATCCTCTGCTAAAGTAAATTACTTCTGCAAACTGTCTAAAATTGAAAAAGTAACCAAAAATGCCTAAGAAGCATAGTAAAAGCAAGCCTGAAGGTTCCAAAGTACCTAAACCAACCCCTGCTATCACTTCTAAGACTACCATAGTGGTAAATCCTCTTCAACCACCTGTTGTTGATGTTGAAGACATCCCACTAGCTGATACTGATTATAAGATAGCAGATCCCATTGTTGAATTTAACTTGCTAGATATTCATAACTGGTGCTTTGAAAAGTCTCTAGTTAAGGAAGAAGAAATCCATATTTGGGAATCCCATTTGCCCAAATATGTTTTCCCATTAACTCACCCATGCCAGGAAGTCACCAGATTATGTCAGAAGTACTATGTGCCTGATCAAAGAGCCATAATCAATGCCAATAAAGAAGTACTTTTCACCATCACTACTCAATCTATCAACCAAATGTTACAGCTTCAGCCTGACCCCCAGGCAGTCCCTTTATCCATAGAAGCCTTAACCCATCTGTATATTGGCCTAGATTTTCCCAAAAGATTCATGATTTTTCAGATATTTATGCCCTCACATATAGAAATTCCTAAGCTGAATCCCCCATATTCTACTGATAAATTCCCGGAAGGATTAAGACATGTGATCTCCACGCTTTCATTCACCCTTGGATATTTTATTGATGAACACACTAATGAATCCATCTTGGGGTTCTTATCCATTTTTACCCTAGGGCAACCCCCATTAGTAATATTTGATTATTCTAGTTTCATTGCAGATAAAATCCACTATCAATTGATCAAATTGCCAATTGAAGGAATATTCAGATATACTTCCTTCCTTTTCCATATGATTCTATATTTTCAATTAGATAAATTTCCAGTTACTCTACAAAAGCTTGACATAGAGGGAAATCCTCTATCTATCATTTTTTGGACTACATTGCTCAGGAAAGAGTGTTCAGATTTCGCATATTCAAACTTTTCAGAATTATTTTTACATCCAATGATCACAATTTTGACCAAAGCAGAGCAACCTAGAATAAATGAAGAAATGAAAAAGATATTGGAGTTGTTAGAGAAGAGTAAGGTTGGTGACTTGTACCTATATGAAAAATATACTGAAATCATAGTATTTGGGTCAAACTTGTTACCTTACAAGTTACCCAAGCATGTTTCCATGAGGATATTTGCCTTGGAGTATATCAGGGAGATCCTAAATTCTGATTCTATTAATTTCATGGCAGCTAGGAAGAAAAATCAATTCAAGTTAAAGAATCAGATAGGGCCATTCATATGCAATCACAGAGATGCAAAAAAATAAGTAGCTAAGCAACTGTTGGAATACAAATTGGAAGAAAGTTTTCCATGGAATTATGATCCACAAGGGATCTTGAGAAAACTAAGGGTTAAATGCAAGTTAACCCCTTTCATTCATGAAGAAAAACCAGAGATAGAACAATTTTCAAATCATATTGAATGGACTGAAAATACCTTAACAAATGCAGTAAACCAAAGGGATACTGGTCATACTTTGGAGACTGCAAATTAACCAGAAAAGTCCACTAAGAGAATCATGGAAGAAGAAGCCTATGTTGCAGAAACTACAACTGAGACTAAATTCAAGATAATCTATAACAAAAGGCCTAAATTAAGCTCAGTTGGTAAAGAGAAAGTGACAATTGACATAGATTATACAGCTACACCAGAGACAAATGATGATACTGCAACAATCATCATAAATGAATCAGTCACTAACAATCAAAATGAAGAACAAGTCAACAATGAAGATACACAGTTATTGGAAAGACATCAAAGCATGGAAGCATATTCCTCACAGGAAGATGAGGAGAAAGATTTGGATATTAAAGAAAAATATAAATAGATCAAACTGAAGAATGAAGAAATCAAAACTGAAATCTATTCTTAGTTTTTGAAACAAAAACCAGGTAACCAAAACAAATTCCTGTCAGCATTTGATTATACAAGCAAAAAACTGATCATGTTAGTATTGCAGCCCACAGTACTAGTTCCAAAGACAGTCGCTGACTATAAGAAATTGGATCTAGAAGTAGCTACTGACAGTATCCATGAATTAGATCAAATAGAGTTTCACAGGCAAATATCAGAGATGTTGTATTCCACAGTTACAACAAAGGCCATGAGTGTTCAAAATCTTGAGAACACTATCACTAATATGCAAGATTAGTTGAAATTGGATAAAATATCATTACATGCTAAGGATCTCAGAATTAAATTCTTAGAAGAATTGGTAATTAAAGTGGGATATGACCCTGCAAATGTCAATGCATCAGAGTTATTGTTGAAAAAGAAGAATGAGGACATTGCAGCCTTGAGGAAACAACTTAAGCTTCCTCCAAGTGAACATCCCCAGGCTAAAGAAATCCTACAGGATCAAAATGACAAAGATGACATGATGAATATCATCTTTCAGCTTATAAGACAGATTAAGGAAATGGAAATTCAGATGGACAAACTTGTCCAAGAAAATGAAACAGTGAAAATACCAGAGCCACCTACAGTTATTCCCATGGTTACTACTGCTGTGCCTTCAACTCTAGCTGAAGAGTTGGCACCAAAAGTCCCACTGGTTACTGTAGTTCCAGTGACTTCATCCACCACATTAGTTGCTGAGTCATCCACGACAATAGTTCCTCCCACAGATGAGGCCATCCAATTGGTGAAAGCTATGGAAGAGATGTCTTTAAAGACAAATGAGATTAACAGGTTAACAAAGATGGTAGAAAATCTTGAGAATTAAAATAAATTGGCTTAGATAAATGCAAAAACACATGAGAAAAAAGCCATTAGATTAAGTGAACAGCTGAAGACTCTACAAAATGAGTTAACCTTAACACATCAAATATCATACATGAAAAAATACCTTTGGAACAATTTCATTGAAGCCATTCATGATGTATGGCCTTCAATTCAGGTAATTTTTGAGCAAAGAGAGTTACTACTAGTAGCCCAAGCATAAATTCAAAAGACTCAAAGTGAGTTGGCTGACAAACCAGAGCAAGCTGTAAGGTTAATCAATTTCCTCAACAACAAAAATAGATAGGAGTTGGAAGAACTCAAGATTAATGACATAACTGCAACTATCCTAGAAATTAGGAAAGTTACTGCAAAGAAGAATCTAATGAAGCAATTGGAAGAAAAGTGTCAGAATATGAATACCGCCATAACCAGGTTCATGGTCAATTTCACAAATTTGAGGCAAAAAGGACTGCTTGACATCATGGTTATTAATGATAAGCTGATGCCTCAAAATGATTATGATAAAAAGATAAGAGAGTTTGCCAAGGAACAGGTAAATAAGCCACAAGGACAAGGCATTCCAATAGGTAAGGTCTTACTCAACAAGTTTGAAGACTTATTCTACTTGCAGCATGAGATCAAACACTTGTTTTTCATCAAGCCAACCTTTGCCAGATACACTGAAGTTGATGAAAAATTCAGGAAATTGAAAAGTATACAAATTCCTAAAAATGAGGATTGTCAAGCACTCACAGATTTATTATGAAGGATAAAAACAGACTGATTAAAGGAGAAAAATATGTTTGCTGATTTACTACCAAAACAGAGTTTTTTACAGCTAAAAACAGATTTTGGCTATGGTTAAACAATATCCGAAGTGAAAGAGTATCAATGAATAAAGAGAATTATATAAAAAGTACCTGACAATTAAGATCAGATTCTAAAATAGATTTAAATATCTAAAGCCAGCAAGGAGGACACCAAGGCAGCCATCTGTACTCTTATCCTCAAAACTATTTCTATTTCTTTTGGATAGATAGGATAGCTTGCTGATTTGCTAAGCAGTTGTCTCTATTATTTTTGTAAAGATATTTTATTTTCAAAGATAATTCCTATAAACTTTCTAGGATATTTTGTAAAACATTATGTATAAATACTTCATCTTTTGAAGTATTTTTTTGGAATAAATTGCTGGAGACTGCTATAGTCATTTTTTTTTGACATTGAAGGCTTTTGTGTTTTGAATTTCAAGTAGCAGACTGGATCTATTCAATTGGCATCATACTTTAGGATTCCTGTGATGAGCTATTTGGAGTGAATTATTTCCTTACTTGTCACTATTATGTTTCTTAGTTACATGCATCCAGTTATGTTTGTTCTAAATTTGAATGTATAACTAGGAGTATTACTATAGGATTTGTCAAAAGCACTCTGTTTTTAACTAGTTATCATTTTTATGTTTTCCTTTGATTTCCAGTGTAGAGAATTCTTAATTGCTCTCTCACTCGTTTGAACTATGCCTACTACTTCCATTTTCCGGATCAAAGGATTCTTAAGTGCCCTTTATCCCGATCATACCACCTCACAAAAACCATTTTCCAAGATCTTCAAGGGTTATCTATCTTGCCCTGAATACATTTGACCCTTTGGCCTTGATCCCAGTTCTGTTTGCTTGATTTAGACTCCATAGCCCAATGGAAAAATAGATTTCTCACTATCCATACCTTCAAGTGAATTTTCCCACCAAATCAATCAAAACCAAAACCAAAGCTGCACATTCATAACTAGCCTAACATTTACAAATGAAACAAAGATAAATTTTAAAGAGAGAGCCCTCTTTGAACCCTAGGAAGGCTAGATACTAGTGTTTGAATTAGGTTTGTGGTTACCTCTAGTGTTCTTTGAATAAAAACCAAAAATCTCACAACTTTAGAATTACTAGAGTGATAACACATTCAACCATGGAGAAATGGCTTAGGAAAACCCTGAATTCAACCTACTTCATGCTGGAATATAAGCCCTAAAAGTTGACTCTATAACCATATAATAGGTTAGCTTCATAACCTATGGAAAGGTCGGCTAAATTATAGGTGGAAACAACTATATATACCCTATATGTTCTGCATAGAAAGGACGTAATTCAGACAATAGTTTCTATGATTAAATGCAATTTTCAGGACTTGAAAAAGTGTGAAGTTAGGGATGCATTCAAGTGAGGATCAAGGTGTTGAAGAAGGCTGCATTCAGATGTTGGTCAAGACATCATTTAAGTGAAAATGAATCAGTGACATTACAATTTAAAGAAGTTTTAGGTAAGTGCAATATTAAGGACTGTGTTCAGCTGTATTGTGGTGCGAATTAAGGGCTACGTTTAGCTGAGTTATGGTGCAGATTAAAGAGTTTTGTTATGGTGCAGATTAAGGACTGCATTCAGATGAGTTATGGTGTGGATTAAAGTGATGTGTTAAGGTGCAAGTCTGTGGTTAGTTGCTGATGAAGACATTGTGAAGAAGGCATGAGTACTATCTAGGGTTGCATGTAAAAGGATAGGTACATAAATATGTACCTCTGCCTTGGACATAAGAGTTAGACAAGAAGAAGCCTAGAAGGATCCAAGGTGAAGGACAAATTTAATATTAGAGATTGGGCTTTGTAAGGCTGGTGTTGAACAATGCCGGTTGGTGCAGGATGGTGCAAGAAAGAAGGATAAGCTCAAGGAGTCATTGAAGATGAAGTGACAAGGCATTGAAGGCATATAAAGGTCTAGGGTCTGTGTCATGGTTATGGTACTTGTCATCTAAAAGTCTATAGGAAGAATTTTTCGTGGGTTTTACTCTCCAAGAGGGAGAGGTTTTTCCTTGGCTCGAAAAGCCTAAGTTTGTGTCTCTTGTGTTTTTGGTAATTGACTTGATGAAAGAATACATAAGATAAGAAGAGAAGACATAAGTGAAAGAAGTAAAATCACAAGGAATTATCAAGGAGAGAATTTGAATTAATCATCGCCCCTACAAATTCTCAACATGGTATTAGAGATAAGGTGATAAAGGAAGGGATACTTAGCGAAGAAGACACTCAAGGAATCAAAGATCAAAGTTTGGGTTAAAAGGTTAGATCAATTTGCAAGGAATATTTTTCATAAGATCCACTAATAAAAAATATAATATTTTTAGTCAAATATTTATATTCAAGACTTTGTTAGAAGAGACATCATCTTTTTGGAAAACATTATTTATCATCAAGGATTCAATAATCCCTTCACTGGAGAACTCAATATAAGGAGTTCCTATATTCATCATCATCAAAGAAGATTCTAGGAGGAGGAAGTCATCCTACTCAAGTAAGTATCTATGATATTATCTAAATCTGTCCAAATCACTTATTGCAAAGAAAGCAACAAATTGGTTGGGTCATAAAAAATTAGTGCATGGAAGAAGAGGACAAATCTGAATCTAATTTAAGACGAAGCTATGGGCTACATCGAAGGATATACAATTAAACCCTCAAAATAATATGCTCCAACTCATGCCAAGTACATGAAAGGATAAATCAGAGCCCAAAGGATTCTCATAGAATCCATTAATGACTCTCTCATACCCTATGTATCAAAACTAAAAACCGCAAAATAAATATATGAGAAATTGGTCGAGTTATTCTATATGAGTACTGCATGAGAAGCAATCTCTCTGAGACAAGAAATATACAAAATGAAATTATCAAGAGAGGAAGGAATCACTTATTATTTTATGAGGATTTTCGAAATAAGAGATCAACTGTAGGAACTGGGAGAAGTAATGTCTGATAATGAAATGACTACAATGGTGCTAAATGCTCTACCGAAAGAATGGGGAAACTTCACTTCAAGTATATACGGGAAGAAATAAGCAACACCATTCCACGATCTATGGTATCTATGTAACATAGAGGAAACAATATTGAAAGACAAAGCCGATACAAGATCAAGTGAAAGGAATCAAGCCTTTGCAGCCATGTCCAGGAAGAAAGGAAGATTCAGAAAATTTGGTCCTCAGAATAAAAGAAGAAATATGGACAAAGTACGATGCTTTGTATGTAATGAACTTGGGAATTATAAAAAGTATTGTCATAAATATGGAAAGGACAGGAGGAAAAAGGGAGAAGCCCATGTCACAAATATAAGGGAAGAACCTCATACAAAGAAATATAATAAAGAAGAAGCGAAAGATCTCTACTATGAATGGGATCATATTTCTCTTTAAGTGATTTCTATTGGGTGTAAAATAGTATGATAGGAAGCAATTTATAGCATCATGATAAAAGAATGGGAGGAGCACTTGAAGAAGGAGATCCTGGAAACCTCACTAATAACAAAATTTATGGAAGGTAGTCATCGAGATCAAGGGTCATCATTCAATAATCAATATGGAAACAGGTGCTGAAATTTTCTAATGGAGTTCTCTATGGATTCACTGGTTAGAAAGAAAGCATAAAGGTTTCATCAATAATTCTATGCTACAGAAGTCTGGGATTAGGATGTGATGACATATTTATGAAGCAAGTCAAGGGAATGAAGTTATTCATTCTAGTAAAATTTCTACAAGATGACTCAAAGGGAAAAGGTATGAGGTATATATATCTTATATGCTGACACTAGATGCTGTGAAGTCATGTCATATGGTTGCAGATAATGGAATTATATCTTTAGAAGTATTATCATAGAAGGGAGGATTTCTTCCATTACACAAGTTGTCATAATACGTCCTCATATGGAATATGAGGTGGTTGTATACAAATAAGGAACCAGAAATTCGAATTTCCTAGGAATGAAGATGTGTGAATAAAGAAAGGAAGAGATCATGAAGTGAAACCATGTCAAGTGGTGGTTATCATCCAAAATCCAAGAAGCTGTGACTAGGAAATCTCCTGGGAGGATATGTAGACTCTGATAGAAGTCTGGTAAAAAAGAAGACCCTTGAAAAGTCATATATTTAGGATATGTGTCATTCTAAATAGAGGATTTTGATGCCTACATGAGGATTTCATGGTGAAAGATCATCACTGAGGTGAATTTTGATTTAAAATTTCTTATTTATATGTTTATATGGATAGTTTATGCAGGGCTGCTAATCATGAGGAAGGATGTAATATCCTTGGAGATGGTTCGAAGGAAAGTACCATGGCATAAAGGTGGATCAGATGAGAAAGAATGATGAATCACTTTCTGATGGTTGACATGACTTGAGTCCTCAATATCGAAATCCATGACATCGAGGGGAGGAATTATTCATGAGCAGCTGGGCATCTCACCATTGCTGCAATAGGTCCCTGGTTGAGAGGGAGCCTGGTGGTAAGTTTCTTTCTTGGAAGAAACTTGAAGTATGTCCTTCCTAAGTTAAGAGGGATTGATGTATAGGATTCTATAATACATGTGTCATGCACTAGACCAGGACTAACAACCGTAAGTCTCAGTGAAGGCCAAGTGGAGAGAATGGATAGAAACAACATTCCAGTCTTCACTTGGGAAGACAAAATGGAGGATTGGGTAATCATCTAGAATTTTATACTCTTTGAGAATGTGATAGGGAATTTAGGATAAGAGTAGTCGAGGGCCAATATTATTTGAGAGCTGGCTACACAAGAGAATAATAGTCCAAATAAGGTCATACTCTAGGAACACCTAGGTGGTGTATGTACCTTGGAGAGACAATGACTCTGGTGTCTATAAGTCATGTGTCTCACTAGCATTGTAGCACCTTGTCTCACTGAGATATGGGGTTGTTAGTGAAGGCCTTGCACTAGGGCAATGCTGGTTGATATGATGTTGTACGGATGCATTTACCAATCTGATTCTTTTTATGATATTTTTCAGTTTGAAACTGACCACGTACCTATATTAATACCTCCCTAGTTAAGAGGGAGTGTTGGATAGTGTAACTAGGATCGGTCTTCATATTGACTATGTAATTATATATTTATGTAAAGATGAAGACAAAGATAATAAAATGTATTTTTTTAATGCTTTCTTCATGGGTTTCATGAGAAATATTTTTATTATAGGTCAATTGACTTCTTCTTGATGTCTATTACGAATTTTCTTCTGGTTATAAATGTAATTAGGAGTCATGTATATGAAGAGTCTAGTCAGATAAATATGCCTCAAGACCTTGTTATTCAACCATGGAGAAATGGCTCAAGATAAACCTCAAGTCAACCCCCTTGACGCTGGAATATAATCCCCACAAGTCAGCTCTATAACCATATAACAGGTCGGCTTCATAACCTATGGATAGTTCAACTAAATTATAGGTGGCAACAACTATCTATACCCTATAGGTTATGCAAATAAAGGACATAATTTGGACAAGATTTTTTGTGATTAAATGCGAGTTTCAGGATTGGAAAAAGTGAAAAGTTAGGGTTGCGTTCAAGTGTCGATCAAGGTGCTGAAGAAGGTTGTGTTTAGATGTTGGTCAAGAAAGAGTTAAAGTGCAAATGCATCAGATACATTACAACATGAATAATTCTGAGGTAAGTGCGAGATTAAGGACTGCGTTCCACTGTATTGTGGTGTGAATTAAGGGTTTTGTTTAGTTGAATTATGGTGTGTATTAAAGAGTTGTGTTATGGTGAGGATTAAGGTCCACGTTCAGCCGAGTTATTGTGTGGATTAAAGTGTTGTGTTAAGGTGCAAGTATGTGGTTAGTTGCTGAAGAAGACATTGTGAAGAAGGCATGAGTACTATATAGAGCTGCATGTAAAAGGATAGGTACAAAAATATGTACCTCTACCTTGGACATAAGATTTATACAAGAAGAAGCCTAGAAGGATCCAAGGTGAACGAGAAATTGAAGATTAGAGACCGAGATCTCTAAGGCTGGTGCTGAACGGTGCTGGTCGGTGCAAGAAGGTGCAATAGATAAGGATAAGTTCAAGGAGTCATTGAAGATGGAGTGGCAAGGTCTTGAAGGCATATAAAGGTCTAGGGTCTATGTCATGGTTATGGTACTTGTCATATGAAAGTCTATAAGAAAAATTTCTCGTGGGTTTTCCTCTCCAAGAGGGAGAGGTTTTTCCCTGGCTTGAAGAGCCTAAGTTTGTGTCTCTTGTGTTTTTGGTAATTTACTTGATGAAAGAATAAATAATCTAAGAAGAGAAGACATAAGTAAAATAAGTAAGGTCACAAGTAATTATTAAGGAGATAATTTGAATTAATTTCCGCCCCCCCAAATTCTCAACAGAAAGAAGAAAGACTTATGAAGCTGCAAGGTAACTTTGCTCGTGCATAAAAATTTTCATATAGTTCTCACTATGATGAAGGTACATTTCCATCAAGTCTTTTATGGAATGCTATATTTGAACACTTGAACTATGACAACCTTCACTTGTAGAAGAAAAATGGTGTTACTGGATTGCCTACAATTCCTAGGAAACTTAAGAAATGCGATGCTTGTTTTCTAGGAAAGCATAACAAATAGTATTTTCATGATTCTCATTCCAGAGCACATATAAAAATTGAACTTGTTCATTCAGACTTATGTGGCCCAATGCTTGTTCCTTCTGGAAATGGCAATAAATATATGATGACATTTATTAGTGACTACACCAGAATGTGTTGGGTTTATTTATTGAAGAACAAATTTGATGCTTTTCAAACATTCAAGAACTTTCATGCTTGGATTGAAAATGATGCACAATCTCATATTGGCTCTATTCGCACTGACAATGGAAAAGAATACACTTCTAATGAATTTGAAAACTATCTTCACCAACACAGGATAAAATATCAAACAACTATTCCTTATAATCCCCAATAGAATGGAGTAGCTGAAAGAATGAACAAGACAATATTAAATATGGTATGTTCCATGATGTTTTCCAATAATTTTAAACCGATGTTTTGGGTTGATGCAGTTCTATGTGTTATGTATATAAAAAATAGGTGTCCATGTAATGTTGTTAGAAACAAGACTTCTTATGAAATGTGGTATGGCCAGATTCCTTCGGTAAAGCATATTAGGGTCTTTGGTTCCACCTGTTATGCCTTGATACCTAAGGAAAAAAGAAAAAAAATTTCTCCAAGGAGTTGTAATTTTATCTTCTTGGGGTATTCAAATACCTCCAAAGCATATTGTCTCTATGATGAAGTTAATAAGAAGTTTGTAGTATCTAGAGATGTGCCATTTCTTGAATCTTCCGAGGCTAAAAATGTTGTTAAGCAACATCTTCATTGCTTGGATATATTCATACTTGCAAATTATTTTCAAGAATTTGATAATCATATTCCACACCTTGAAGGGGGGATTCCTATACTGGATCAATCTGTGGAATCTTATTCTAAAGCAGTCTCTCCACCACATGAAGCTCTAACCACTGATGATACTTTGAGTGATGTGATTGACAAAATTGGGAGACTAAATCTTGATTCATCCCCAACTCAGTCAACTGAGCATCCTAGGCCATATCGAAAAGGTCATCCAAAATGGTTGACAAAGACACTTGAAAGTGTTCGTCCTAATGAGGTTGGAAATACAGGAACACGAAGTACAACTTGGAAAAAAAGAGGTGATGTAGACGATTATGATTCACCTGTTGATATGGATGTTTCTTATGATTGTGAACTTAATTTGTCTACAATTTTTGAACCAAATTCCTTGAAATAAGCCTCTTCTCATGATGATTGGAAAGAAGCAATGAAAAAATAATATGATTCCTTGGTAAATAATGACACCTAGACGCTGGTTGATCTTCCATTGGGAACCAAAATAATAGGCTACAAGTGGGTCTACAAGAACAAGTATAAAGCTAATGGCTCACTTGAAAAGCACAAAGCCAGGCTTGTGGAAAAATGTTTTGCAAAGAAGGAGGGGGTCAACTATGAGGAGACTATTTCCCCCACAATAAAATGGGATATAATCTAGACACTCTTTTCCTTGACAACTCAGAACAGTTGGAAAGTAAATCAAATGGATGTAAAAAATTATTTCTTGAATGGAGATATGAAAGAAAATGTTTTTATGTCCCGGCCAGGAGGATTTGTTGTAAAGGGTCAAGAAAAAAAATTATGCAAGCTTGTAAAATCCTTGTATGGAATCAAGCAAGCATTGAGAGCATGGTATGAGTACTAAACTGAGCGTCTTCTAAAAGTCAACTTCAAAGATTATGATCTTGATGATGCAAACTTGTTTTTCAAGAAAGTTTGCAAAAAAATTGTATATCTTGTGGTGTATTTAGATGGTCTTTTGATGGCAAGGAATAATAAGAGATACATTGCATCCATAAAGAAGGAATTGAGGAAAGGTTTTGAAATGAGTGACTTGGGATGTGTTCACTTCTATTGTAATATTCCAAAAATTTAGCCTTCAGCTAAATGGAATATTATAGTTTGTTTTATCACTAGGTAGGTGAATAAATGGGTGGGAAGGACCATAAGTGTCCTAAGCAGCAATAAAAACACTTCAAGTGTGAAAGGAGACCTTTTTAGCAGCTAAATAAAGCACCTCCAACTGTGAACATGGGTTGGGCAATGTTGATTCAGTCAACTTTGACCAAGTCAACAACACTGTCATGGAGGAGTGGAGATTAAATAAAGAATAATGCAGTTTTGGAGGGAGATTGATCTCATGGAGGAAATGACCTAATTGTGTGGGGCCAAGGCAAGTGAGCTCATAATATATTTAAGGAAGAGGATGGCAGCCATATGAGGTTATGTTTTAGATTATTATCTTGATATTGGTCTATTTATACTTTGCTTCCTCTGGCTGTTTAGAAAGATTGTTGTGCTGTTTAGCACTGAGTGTTCCCGAGCGGGGATCCCACCTCTTTCCTTGAGATGCCTCTTGTAAGAGTATTGTATTCATTTCCACATTCAGGTTTGTAGGCCAAGCTACAAATTTCTTCATCAACGCAGTTTTTGCAGGTTATTGTGTTGTGTTGCAGGGTGTTGCAGTGAAGGGGTTAGAAACCCACTTTCTGAGCTATTTTCTCATAGGAGGAAGGTTTCCTTCACTTGGGAGATCTGTTTGGAGAGATCTTGGGAATATTTCAGATATTTGGCACTAGGCCATCTATTTCCCATCATTTACAGTGCTGTTCCAGCTAGGGATTGCGTTATTTTGGAGGGTGGCTTCAATGAGGGATCTTGTGGCTCCTTTGGAGTGTTTTCTTGTGATTGAAGGGTTCAAAATTTCATGGGAGGAGACCTTTGAGGGGATATACATCAGATTTTTTTATATTTCAGCCTTCTACACTCATGTTCTTCAGTTTACAGTGAATCTTCAGCCATTGGGCTTTAGATCCCATCTTGTATAGAGTGTATTTCTGAGAACCCTTCCCGGGTTCTTTGTAGGAGTTTTTACTAAGCCTAGATCTGTATTGGGCATATATTTTGACGCATATAAAAGCCCTACATATTTTGTACATTATTTTTCTATAGCAGTGTGTTTATAACTGCGCTGTAGCAGTCTTATGACATTTTTTATTGTAGCAACATTTCAGATGTAGGAGTGATTTCTTATGGGAGTCTTTTTTCCTCATTGTATATGATTCATGCCTCACTATTATGTGTTGATTTGTTGATATAATACATGATTATATGTCTCCATATTGGTATCCAATGTCAATGAGTTGATTTACACTCCTATTTCCAGTTTTGTGTTCATGTATTGCTGCATCCCCATTTTGGGATATTACAGTGGTATCAGAGCATAATCTTGGCTCAGCCTGTGAATTCAGCCAATATGTCACTATAAGGAGAAGCATTATCTCAAGGAAGAGAAGAAGTATAGAAAAAAAAAAATAAGACTCCATTATTTGGAGGAAGAGAGGAAGAGGAGCTCTCAAAGCTTCTCTTTCAAACTATGAAGAATATCAAGGGAGATCTCAAGGAGATGAGAAGGGAGAGATAATATCAAAAGGAGTTTGGATCTAAATCCAACTCTAGATTTTCACATGATGAGTGTGAGAATGCAGCTACACACCAAGATTCACAGTGTAGTCATATGCCCAGATCTGCTATGAGGGAGATGGAAGAAGAAGAAATGCCTAGGAGAGAAGCTCTTAGTGATTATCTGCAAGAATATGAATCTCAAACTAAGAAGTTTAGAGATCATATCACTTTCCAAGAGTTTTTCAAGATCAAGGTGGAGAGGTGCAAGCAACATGACATGGGTAGATTTTCTCTATCCAATTTTGATGGATCACCAACATGTTGAGCTAGAGCTTGGGTGGAGGAGCTACACACCTATTTGCAGTAGCACCAAGTTTTTGAAGATGAAGCCATCAAAGTTGCAGCGCTACATTTTGGAGGTAAGGCCTATGCTTGCTGGATATTTAAGTCATTTTCATTAAAAAAATTACAATACTTATTCTTTTGCAAAGTTCATTAAGAGATTAGTAGAAAGGTTTGAGGGAGAACATTCTGAAACACTTTTGATGGAGTTAAATAAACAAAAAAAAACCGAAATTTTGCATGGGTTGAAAGGACCTATAAACTCAAATCCACTTCAGAAAAATGTTGAAGAGGCTCACATCTTGCATAATGCTTTGCTAGAGGCAAGATATTTGTCTCATATAATTGGACAAGAGGGCATGGAAATCCCTTTTTCAAAAGAGGATCCTCTTATTGAGAAGGTGACTCCCATTCATATTGAAGAAGGAGAGAAGGATGGGGGCAACAACACTATCACATCTAGAGCATATCTAGTACCTCATGCAGAGGAAGGAGGAGCACATGATCCAACAAGAGGAATTATTGTATCATTGCAAGGAATTCCCCAGGATCTCATATATGGAGGTCAAGGCACAATCAATGAACAACATGATTGTGAAACATTGCATATGGAAGGAGAAGGTAGGGAGGAAGGTCAGCATCACATGATGAGAAGCACACACCCCTATCTATTTCAGAAAGTTAATGCAAAGAAGAGGCAGATTGATTTGTGCTGTGAGGGCAGGGACATAGTTGTCCATCCTTATGTGCAGTCTACTCTTGACATTGATGTCTCATTACATGGAGGCATTCCACCAGGAAGACCACCAGATCAGGAGATGATGAGGAATGCTTCACATTGGATAGCACCACTCTTAGATCCCAGAGGGGTGGATACTTTGGAGGGGTCTATTACAGTGTAGAGAGTTTGGGATAGACTCAAGGAGGAGGGATACATTATCCCTTTTTCAGCATTACCCACTCTCACTACATATACTGCGCTGACAGAAGTTGCTGCAGTGATGGAGCATGAAACCTTCATGGTTCAAGGGAGTTGCTCCATGGATTTGGAGAAACAAAGGGTACTTCCTTTGAGGAAGGAATCTTTCACACATTGGAGTAGATGGAGGCCACTCATGCTTACATTGGTCAAGATCAGGAGATTATTTTTGGATGGTAGCTTCTCATGGGAGGCCAACTTAAAAAATTAATCACTTGTATTTGAGAATGAGCAGCTGCATGATGGGCATGGAAACACTTTGGAGGATGAATTTGGAATGGGGGATGTCAAAGGAGTAGATAACAGCATGTGGAGGGCTTCACATTTCAGATCATCAATGTTGTCTCTTAGGAGGATTGACCCATATTGGAGGTCTCAAATTTTGGTGGAGTACTCCAAGGATCTTGATGCCTGCATGATTCTTGATGAATTGGAGGGAGATGATAGATATATGGTGGATGATGTGGTCATCTATTCTTACGGCATAATATTCTTGACTAGAGCTTCTGAGCTCAAGGAGAAGCTGCTACATGCAGCACATGAGGACTTCCTTTCTATGCACTTTGATGCATATCATTTTTTGATGGAGGAGTTCACTTGGGAGGGCATCCAACATGATATATTTCAGCATATGGAGAGATGCATAGCCCAGATGGTGATGGAGAGGATTTCATAGCCACTTCCCTTCTCATGGAGAGTGAGGGAGA
The DNA here is from genome assembly GCA_034641835.2 of Pinus albicaulis. Lineage (NCBI taxonomy): Eukaryota > Viridiplantae > Streptophyta > Pinopsida > Pinales > Pinaceae > Pinus > Pinus albicaulis. Next base: position 431,248,179 of record CM076576.1, on the reverse strand, counting down.
ATTTTCAGTTGAGCCATTTTAGCTCAAGGACCGAAGTACATGGTAGAGAAGGTAAAATTTTGCATTATGATTTGTACTTCTTTACTTTATATGAGCAGCATGTTGTATCAAGGAGGATTTTACCTTCTTACATATTATATTATGATGTACTTGAGGCCAATTGCAGCATTGAGGTTAGCTATTCTATTGGTGGTTTGTGGGGGGATCCACATGATTCTTGGTGTGCACCATTGACACCACATTGTACCTTCATGATCCTATCTTGTAGGATGATTGTGGCAGAAAAAAAGTGGCTGGAAGAGCACTTGTTATTATTTGATTTGAGGCAGGCAGGGGATGCATTTCATTGGTTCCATATGTGGAACTATGTTCCACCTCCCGGTTGTCATATGAAAATTTATTTTCATTGGTTTTCCCTCCATGTGTTGGTGATGTTCCTATGTTTATGGGAAGCTTTGTTGGGAGAGTGGCACAAGGATTGGAGGTGCCCATTGGGAGTATGATTATCCCTACTTTACATGTTGCATATTTCAGGAGGAACAATGGGAAAACCATGATTTCCATACTACCTCTCTTTTCTTCATGTGGGAGGAGACATTTGGAGGACTTGAGTTCTTGGAGGAGGCACTTCATGGCTAATTTTTTTGGTGGGGTAGCTTGGGAAATTATTGGAGGCCATGTAATTTCAGCCCAAGATCAGAAAAAACCCCATACATACCATAAATTGAGAGAGAAACAACTTGGGTGGAAGAGTTTAATCTCTTCATACAACCCCAATACATTGTATTAATCGGGGGTTGAGGATTCTTTTGATGAGCTACCTAGAATGGCTCATTTAATTTGGATGATAGCATGGGTTTGGGAGTTACTCATTGGGAATGAGATCCCCTATGCTTGTCATAAATCCTACCTGGAGGAGGCCATTGGACAACAAGAATGTTTCCACTTACACCTTCCACCTTTTCATGATGTGAGCCATTTGGTTTTGCATACTTGGGAAGAAACATTGGAGGGCAGATTTATTGCAGATTATTTTGAGCAGTGGTGGGGACTATTGATGAGGAGGCCACAAGAGGAGGAGGGGAGGAATTTTTCTCTCCTTATACAGTTTCTTGAGGAAAAGTAACATTTTTTAGGGGAGGACTGTAATATTCCAAAAATTTAGCCTTCAGCTAAATGGAATATTATAGTTTGTTTTATCACTAGGTAGGTGAATAAATGGGTGGGAAGGCCCATAAGTCTCCTAAGAAGCAATAAAAACACTTCAAGTGTGAAAGGAGACCTTTTTAGCATCTAAATAAAGCACCTCCAAGTGTGAATAGGGGTTGGGCCATGTTGATTTAGTCAGCTTTTACCAAGTCAACAATGCTGTCATGGAGGAGTGGAGATTAAATGAAGAATAATGCAGTTATGGAGGGAGATTGATCTCATGGAGGAAATGACCTAAATGAGTAGGGCCAAGGGAAAGTGAGCTCATAATATATTTAAGGAAGAGGATGGCAGCCATATGAAGTTATGTTTTAGATTATTATTTTGATATTGGTCTATTTAGAATTTGCTTCCTCTAGCTGTTTAGCAGGGTTGCTATGCTATTTAGCACCGAGTGTTCCCGAGCGGGGATCCCACCTCTTTCCTTGAGAGGCCTCTTGGAAGAGTATTTTATTCATTTCTACATTTAGGTTTTCAGGACAAGCTACAAATTTCTTCATCAGCGCAATTTCTGCAGGTTATTGTGCTGTGTTGCACGGTGTTGCAGTGGAGGGGTTAGAAACCCACTTTTTGAGCTAGTTTCTCATAGGAGGAAGGTTTCCTTCACTTGGGAGATTTTTTTGGAGAGCTCTTGGGCATATTTCAGATCTTTGGCACCAGGCCATCTATTTCCCATCATTTACAATGTTGTTCTAGTTAGGGATTGCGTTATTTTGGAGGGCAGGTTCAGTGAGGGATCTTGTGGCTCCTTTGGAGTGTTTTCTTGTGATTGAAGGGTTCAGCCTTTAATGGGAGGATAAATTTGAGGGGATATACATAATATATATTATATTTAAGCCTTATACACTCATGTTCTTCAGTTCTCAGTGAATATTTAGCCATTGGGCTTTAGATCCCATCTTGTATACAATGTATTTCTGAAAACCCTTCCGAGGTTCTTTGTAGGAGTTTGTACTAAGCCTAGATCTTTATCGGCCATATATTTTAAGGCATATAAAAACCCTACATATTTTTTAAATTATTTTTCTGTATAAGTGTGTTTATAACTACGCTATAGTAGTCTTCTGGAATTTTGTATTGTAGCAGCAGTTCAGATGTAGGAGTGATTGCTTATGGGAGGCTTGTTTCCTCATTGTCTATGATTCATGCCTCACTATTATGTGTTGATTTTATGATATAATACATGATGATATGCATCCATATTTGTCTCCAATGTCAATGAGTTGATTTACACTGCTATTTCCAGTTTTGTGTTCATGTATTGTTGCATCCCCATTTTGGGATATTACATCTATCTTAGTATTGAAGTAACTCAACATCCGAAGTTTATATTACTCTCTTAGAAGAAGTAAATTGGAGATATGTTGAACAATTTTTGCATGGTTGAGTGCAATCCTTTGACTACTCCAATGGAACATAACTTAAAACTCACATCCATTGAAGGAAAATAATTTGAGGATGTAACAAAGTATAGATAACCTGTAGGAAGTCTCAAATACCTGACTACTACCAGACCATACATTTCATTTTTTGTTGGAATCCTCTTTAGGTTTATGTAAAAGCCTTGTGAGAGACATTGGTCTATTGCAAAAATATTTATAAAGTACTTGAAGGGAACTCAAGACTTTTTAATTAAGTGTACACAGGTGGGCGACTTCAGATTAATTGGATACTCTGATTCAGAATTTGATGGGGATAAATAAACTAGGGTATCTACATCAGGTTATGCTATGAGTCTTGGATTAGGAGTTGTCTCCTCAAGGTCATGAAAAAAATCAATTCCAACAAATTCAACAACTAAGGAAGAATATGTGGCAAAAACTAAAGTAACAAAGGAATTTGTGTGGCTGAGGAAAATTCTGGAATATTTGCAGGAGAAATAAGTGCATTCAACTACTGTCATGATTGAAAACACTTATGCAATAAAGTTGGCCAATAACCCAAAGTTCCATGATCAAATGAAGCACATCAATACAAAATTCCATATGATTCGACATCATGTTGAGCCCAAGAAAATCGACCTATGCCATTTTCCCACAAGCAGAGATATTCACCAAAGCGTTTGGAAGAGAAAATTTCAAATATTCAGAATGATGCTTGGACTCACCAACACCCCTTCAGATTAAGGGGGGAAATGTTTACACCTAAAATTTGGTATAAGGTAATCCATGTAAAATAGTGTAAATGGATAATAAGGAGAATTGGAATATGAATATACACTGGGATATGAAGCCTAAGAGTCTCTCCCTCCATGTATATATCTATGTTCAGTCGTAATGCAAAATCACAATTCATTTTAGGAGTTACCTCCTGCCCTGAAAAAATATATGAATGGAGTGTCCTTGTTGGCGGATGTATGTTGTGAAGATTACTCCCTTTTGCGGACCCTCTCTAGCCATAGAGTGGGTCTAGCAACTTGTGATAATTTCTAATTCAATCTTCCTTAGATAATATTCAAAATGAGACAAGAAAGGAGATATGATTACCTTTTCCTAATGCTATGCTTAAACACTTCGATGGTGGCCTTGATCCATGATCCCTCAAGTTCGTTCCTCACTTGGCATACGATTACCTATATGATATCGGGAGGAAACAACAAGCGTAATCCAATACATAATATTCATGAAAATCAACTATCTAACATATCAAGGAACATTAGAATATTTGTACAAATGATTAAACGAATATAGAAAGAAAACATCAAATGTTCTATTAATGAATATAGAAGGGAGAGCTTAAAACCCAGGCCTTGATGTTGGAGGCCTCCCTTTGGTGATGTCCATGTCCTTCACCAAAGATCTAAATCATTCCTTCTCTTGGATATCTTAGGCGTTATCATAATACAAGAGTGTGAATGTAATGAATGATCTTACCAACCCAATAATGACAAACTAGTAGTGGAGGGATGGGGATCAATTTAAAGGAAGGGAGAAGAGGTTGGGAGCCCATGAAAGGAGGAAGGTCCATTTTCTAAGGGATAAAACCCCATTGATAATATCAAAGCTCTAAAATCAGAGAGCTCAACCCTATCACCACCGAATAACAACCAAATCGCCACCCTGGAGCTTCTAGAGGTCGAAGCTTCTCCTACATTTGAGGAAACACTACCAGAAAGGGATCAACGTAGTTTTCCCCCAAAAAAGGGTGATGACAGCATTAGTGTTGGGCCAGAATTGGAATCTACGGATAAACTAGGCTTCCCTAGAATGGTGTCTAGTCTAGAACAACAGGTGAAGGACTATACTAATGTTTCTCCTAACTCAGAACATATACACAGAGAGGATTGGATGCTTACTTGTTTCAATTGCTTCCAAATGGCTCCTTTCTGTTTCTTCCACTACAGCTTCAAATTCAAGCGGTTTCAAATATTTGAATTCTTCCTGCAAGAAAGAACACTCAAAAAACAGAAGATGAAATAATATAGATATCTATTCAAGCTAGTTAGCTAAATCAATTAAGCATAAACTACATTCATCAACCAAGATTTTTCAATATGGAAAATCAAAGTAAACATAGACGCATGTAGGGAAAAAAAATAAGTACTCTTTATTGATGATAGAAGGAGAGGTTACAACCTAGTGACTGATTTGTAGTGACCTTCCAGTAGAGTTCCCAAGTCTCATCACAGCATAAGTCTCTCCAGTAGCATCTCCACAAATCAAAATCTCTATTTAAAATTCTCCAGCATTTCCCTACTCAAGTTCTTCCTTTCAAACACTTAGATTTGTGTTAAATTTATAGATGAAATGTAGGTAGTTTTGTAATCAATAACATTCCAAAAATAGGCAAGACATGTTTCCATTCATGTAGATGTCAAATGGACACTTGGATCCGAAGCTTGACACATGTGAACCCTTCTAGAAGACACTGGCCAAGTGGAGATTCCGGAACAATGAGAATTTCGCTCCCAATCTGACCAACGAACCTTTGAATGTCAGGAAGTGATTTACAGAGTAGCCTTGAATGGGGCTACCTGCATATGCAAGACACTTAGGCCCCTTAGAGCCCGCGTTGGTGAGCTCCCAGATGTTTAATAATAGGCTTCAAACCATGGAAAATCCTTGCTTGATGAAAGTTTTGTTTGATTCATGTTGTTTTTTGTCTTAGGGCATATAGAAATTGAGATGATAGGGAATGATAGACCCTTGATAATTGGTCCTGGAGATGATGCCCAGTTAACCAGGTCATTGGGAATGGTGCCCAAATTTACCTATAATAATTTCCCCCTAAAGCATGAGATCCAAATAATAAGAACATTTGATTGAGATGATTTACACTGTGATGAACCTGGAAACAAAGTAGAACGGTCACCTGCATCAATATTACAATACATTACATCATGATATATCCTCTATTGATCATAATTGCTGAGGGTAGGCATTCCCATAGTCAGCACATAAAACAATCTAATAACATGTACATAATTCAGAAAGTTGTCTACATTGGAATGTTGCCCAGATGCAAACATGCCTACAGATATAGGCCCATGCTTGGATGATAATATGTATGTAAGGTCACCATACAGATGATGTGTACAAAAATCCTAAAATCGCAGCCTAGATGGATGAAACTAGATTCGGGGTCTTCTTATCTCATTCACTCGATCATTCGGGTACAAGTCTAGCCATGCGAATATATGATTTGTCGTCGAACATGGAAAGACATTGTTTGATTACCAACCAATAATGTGAGCTCTTAGCAAACGTGAGAGAACCACCATTAATGTCAATGGCCCTCAAGGTACTGCAGTACATTTTTTAAGGCGTGAATAGATGATCTAATGTCGAACGCCAAACAAAATCTTTCGGTCAAAGGTCCGGAAGCAAGGATATTTTCGATGCTGTAACAAGCCTCATGGTACTGGAATCTGATGTTTCTAAGTGAACTTCCTAGATATTGATTTGTAGTCGACAGGAAGTCACCTTATTGCAAAACTGGAGTTACTGATTTTAGAGACAAGGGTATGACTTGATATAGCAATTTTCAGGGATGACGGTCATGAAAATGAAGGTTTATGAGTATTGCAGATGGATGAGTTCTTAATCACTGGATGACTTCTCTTGAACATATCGACGAAACTGTGATGAATTGGCAGCATTGACCCAAAACCAAAGTGAAGGTATGATGAACCATAGGTGTGAATGAACCGTCAAGATGCTTACCCAACCCAAACAGTCACGGACATGGAGTGAAAGAAGTGTCATGTTCAAGAGCGACTTGCTACCAAAAAGAAACTTTACTTGATTTTCCCAAATTTTCCCCAGTCATTTGTCGACCAGTACCTCTTTATTTTTTAACAAGCTTGAGGAGGATAACATTTTCTTGATCTATAATTCAACCCTTCGGGTGAAAAAAGAATAAATTATCGCTATTTAATAATTTAACGAGTTTAGCGATGAATGAAACTCGATTCTTGCCATGATTGACAAGCCCATCGCTATTTTATGTTTTAACGAGCTTAACGATAGTGGTAGCCCGGTCCTTTTTCATGTTTAGAGAGTCTGAAAAAGAGGATGAAAGAGGACTCCAAAAGTAATTTTTCGTAAATTTGTCTCTCAAATCCAAAAAAGTGTAAAATGATATCTGAAAGAACCTCTTTGGTCATGTTTAACCAAGGTATTCATTTTTCATAAACAATCCATCTCAGTCCGGAAAAGGGTTAAACTTATACTGAGTAGATATCATTTCATTTACTTTAACAAGCTTGAAATGACAAGTGATCGGCAATATTTTCACATTATTGGAGTCTGAAAAGAGATGAAAGAAGACTCCAGGGGTTCCTTTTTCACTGTTATCGAAGCTCAAAAAAGAGATAAAAGTGCACTTCAAATCCTTTTTCGTTTTTATCAAATCTCGAAAAATAAGGAGAAAAAAACATGCTTTGTGGTCAAGTCATTCTTTGAATAAATCTGCACGACTAATCTGTTCGTCAGTTGTATTTCCTGTTCAGAACAACATAAAATGGATTAAAAATATCTGTTTCATGATAAAAACATAATAAAACTATAGTCATAGCAATAAATTTAACTTGCAAGTAATTAAATGACTATATAAAGCAGTTTCACTATTCATTTTTACCATCCCATAGTTACCATTTGCATTTTGGAGCTATGAACTTGATTTTTCCCCCGAACTTCAGTCGTTTATTGCGGTCATTTCAATGGATGGATTTCATCACCGTTTGATCCAGGTCAGTAGTAAAAACCTTCTCTTTATTTCAGTATTCATTTCATTACCTTTCTTTGCAATTTTTTAGGGTTTTGAGGCCCCTAGGGTAAATTTTGCCAAAATTAAGGGCAACGCACCCCTGAATGTCGAAACCTGCGTTGCATAGCAGGTACAGTGAAGTGTACCTGCATGTGCAATGCATTGTCTCAGCCCAGGGAGTGCGTTGGGCGCAGTTGAAATTTTTTGTTTTCATGCTGTGTCCAAAATTTGCCTAGTTTTTTTGCAATGAATGGTATCTAATGGATCTTATGGTTGATTTTCTGGTTTCCATCAGATTATAATGATGATAACATGGAGAGAAAGAGAACATGAAGAACAAGATATGATTGCCTTGAATGATCCGGGTACTGTAATAACTTTAATAGATTGCGGGATGCTTAAGTACTTTAAACTGTTGGGAATGAGGGAACAAATAGAACTCTTGGAGTTCCTTGTTCGAGCATGAGATCCAGCGATAGAGGAATTTCACATAAAAAATCAAGTGTTGTCCATAATATTTGAGTATGTGTATTTTCTCATAGGTTTTTTGAGGAGAGGTTTGTCCATTTCACTCACAGGATCTACCGTTGGAGGAGAAACAATGAGGGATTATGTTATGCAGTATTTCTATCCAGGGTCAGAACCTAGCAAAGATGGAAAAATAAACATCCGTGATGTCAGGGATTTTCCTTTGAGAACCATCCTATTCATTATCGCTAAACTAGCTAGCACCGTTACACTCCATGTAGCGAATAGATCGTATATGTAGTATGCGCTGGAATGTTTAGAGCCAACAGTTTTCAACTGGTCTGAAGTTGTTCTATCTCAGATAAAGGAACAACTGAATCAAGAAAAGGGAGGAAGGAAGAAATTTTTTATTTATGGTTCCATCCTCATTTCCTTCGCTTTGGAATGGATTCCACTGATGCAGCCACAACATGTAATATTGGATATATCTAGTCCTAGAGATCCTCGAATGCAGAGATGGGTAGAACTCATGGGTTGGCATTCAGGCCAATTTACGGTTGTGTTCTTGACTACATTCTTTGCCTGGTTCTAGCAACAGATCGTCGCCATTGATGAGTATGCATATGCAGGCGTCAAATTTCGAGGAGATCCAAATCTAGTTTTACCAGAAGGCGCTTAGTGGGGTGCAATAGGTAAGATTGATTTGACCATGTTTTTTTATTTTTATAAGGTTTATACAAATTTTTTTGTGTTTCTTTCCAAGACTAAACTAAATTTTTAATGTAATGCAGATATTGGTCACGTTCAACCAGTAAAGGAACCAGAGCGCGAAGCCGATGCGCCAACAAAGAGAGCTGTTGGGAGAGAAGTCCTTCAGGACCTTGATATGGCTGAGACTCTTGTTGAGCTCCAACAGCACATAGAGGGGTTGACCTTCGAGATTCCGGATTACTGGATCGAAGAGCTTCCCATGCGACTGTAGCGACACACAATTGGGGTTCCTAACCATTAGATGTGGTTGCTCCGTAGGATTGCTAGGTCTATAGCGTGCTATCATGAGCACCACTAGTTTACTTATGAATTTTTTGCATACATTTTGAGGTCAGATGACCAACGTGTCTTAGACACAAATTTTGTAAAAAACCTATAACTATCTGTCTATATGTTTTCAAAGTTTTTCCTATGTTTAATGTGCAATCCAGTTCAATGATGTGAATGTTTTCTTTACCTATGTCGCAAATGTCTATCTAAAACTTGATTATCTAATGAATTAGTTAAAGTGTTCAGATTTCTAGAAATGTGTTGATATTGAATGAAATCAAAATGTCTCTCCAAAAGTCGAACTCTAAGGAACAATCTAAGTAGTGTTGAATTTATAACAGTATAAATACTAGTAAGTTGTAGTACCACAAGTTGTGAGTCTAACCTGATGATTATGCAGTTAATACCAAATGAAATGGCATCAGAGAGAAGTTCGATCAACGCACTATACTCAGCGATATTATTTGTCGATCTGCCAATACAAATCCCTTGAAAACTCACTAACTCGCTGTTCGGAGCGAAAATCGTCCACGTTGCAGAGGATAGATTCTGCGTACTACGACTAGCACCATCAGCATATCCAATAAATGGTTTCTAAGATTCAATCATCTGCAATGAAATGTAAAGCAGATTACTAACGTCAAGAAAACTCTAAAAAATAAATTAAGATAGTGAATGCAAATCAACAACATATAAACAATATAATACAAAAAATTACTACTCTCATGATTAAGCATAATAACATTTCAAATACAACCCATTTCTAGGTTGTGCCAATGGAATCCCATCGTAATCAACTAACTCGTAGGCACCCTTAGCAAGAACTCTTTTGAAAATATAGGGGCCATGCCATAATGGCTCGAATTTCCTTGTACCTATTTTATCAGCTTCCTGGTCATAAAGAAGGACCAAGTTTCCCTCTGAGTAGATGCGAGGCTGGACATTTTTGTCGTATTGTGCCTTTATACGTCTCTTATGCACTTCATTGGCCAATTAGGCTTCACAATGCATTTCATCTAGATGGATGAGGTTAAGGATACACACTTCTTCTTCTGAGGTGTCAGGTAACAAGTCTATCGCGAGTTTTAACGATGATATTTTGCATTGGATTGGTAAGATAAATTCCAGACCATACACCAATTGAAAAGGAGTAAATCCGGTCGCGTTTCTCACCGAGGTTCGATATGCCCACAAGGCGGAGTACAAGATCAAGTGCCAGCTCCTTTTACGGACTCCTATCATTCGTTGAAGCATTCGTTTAAGAATTTTGTTAATAGCTTCAACTTGTCCATTTGATTGTGGATAGTAAGGAGTAGAATTATCATGAGACAATCCTAACTTGGCTGTCAATTCAGAAATCATATGGTTGTGAAAATTCTTCCCATGATCCATAACTATAGCCCGTGGGACCCCAAACCGTGCAATGACGTGATTGAAGAAAAACAATGTAGCTGTTTGTCTTGTGTTGTTAAATGTAGGCATCGCTTCGGCCCATTTGGTAAAATAGTCGATTACGACAATAATATAACCATGCCCCCCGAATGAAGGAGGGTTACAGGTCCTGAAATCAATACCCCATTTTGTAAATGGTCCAGCAGAGACAACAGGATGCATTGGCGCTGGCAGTTTGCAGATTTTACGGTCATAAATTTGGCATGCATGAAAACTTCTGACTGCGAGGATACAATGTCGAAAAATAGTAGGCCAAAAGTAACTGGTGCGGAGTATCTTCTACGCGGTAGCATAACCAGATAAATTTCCACCACAAGCCCTAGCATGGAAATCATTTAATACTTTTTCGGCCTCCTCATGAGTAAGGCACCTCCTTAAAATGGTATCAACACCACGACGATAAAGTGTATCGCCGACGATCAGATAATATTTGGCTTGGTATTGAATATGTCGCTGATTAGAGTGAGAGGTATTAGGTCGAAAAGTTTGGGATTGGAGATAAATGATGAAATATCCATACCATGGATCAGATGATCCAATCAGAAACAGAGACTCATCTGGAATACATGGTTCCGACGTAGTTGCAGTACTATCATAGGGAAGGTCGCAGAGAAGCTTAGCTAAAACTAAAGACTTATTTGACTTGGATTTGATGAATTCCAAATCAAATTCCTGCAAAATGACGATCCATTTTGAATATTCCCCCCCTAGCAATTAACGTGATAAAATGTAAGTCATGGGGTTGCAATCCGAAACTATTGTTGTTTTTCGAAGCAGGATATAATGGTGAAATATTTGGATAGATTGAACGGCTGCCAAGGCAATATTTTCCACGTATGAGTACTTAACTTCCGTATCATTAAGATTACGACTCAAATAATAGATCGGATGTTCAATTCCATCTTCTACTTGGACCAAAACCATAGCGATGGTCGTTTCAGCCGCGACGATATATAGGAAATAATCATTTTGATAATTTTTAGGATACATTAATGACACTCGGACAAGATGGTCCATGACAGCATCAAAAGAAGCTTGCGCGACTTGGTCCCAATGGAAGGGAACCCCCTTTTTCAATAATCGAGTAAATCCTTTAGCCATTTCGGCATAGTTTAGAATGAACCTTCTCAGGAAGTTAGCCTTTCCTTGAAGTTTTTGTATCTGAAGTAGGTTTGATGGTGCAGGAAAATCAAGAATGGCCTAAACCTTCAGTGGGTCTATTCGAATTCCTTCTTTTGAGACTACGAATTCGATAAATCTACCAGAACCAACACAAAACACACATTTGTGCGGATTGAGGCGTATCTTGTAGTGTCGACATCGTAAGAAAATGGCTCTCAAATGCATCGGGTGATCAGTCCATTTTCGTGAATGCGCTGGTAAATCATCTAGATATGGTTGAACAATGTGCTTGATGTCATTGAAAGCATAATCCATTGCTCTTTGAAAAGTTTCCCCAGCATTCTTTAAACCAAACGGGAGTTTCCGATATGTGAATGTGCCCCAGGGACAGATGAATGTTGTCTTATGTTGATCATCTGGGCGAATATTGATTTGATTGTAGCCGGAAAATCCATCCATGAATGAGAATATTTCGCATCCAGCACAATCGTCAATAATATGGTCGATAAAGGGAGTAGGATAGTTGTCTTTTGGACAAGCCTGATTAACGTCATGATAATCGACACACACTCTAATGGTTCCTTTTTTTTCATAACAAGAACGATATTGGAAACCCACTCAGTAAGAGGAATAGGGTAAATGAAACCAGCAGGAAATTTTTTTTCAACTTCTACTTTGATGGCAGCGGCTTTCTTCGGATGAACAGGATGAAGTCGTTGACGCACCGGTTTGACATCAGGATACATATTAATAGTGTGTTCAACTATACTAGTATCTATGCCTGGAATTTCCTCGTAAGACCAAGTGAATACATCAAAAAATTCATGAAAAAGAGAGCAATATGAATGAAGTTCTGAAGGAGAAAAAGATACATCGACATGAATATTTTCTACACCACCAGGTTTAGTCGAAATATCGATAGAAATGGTTTCTTCAATATTTGATAGATTTCGCTCAGATTCAATTGCATTAATCAGAAAATAATTCGAAAAGAAATTTTGAATGGATGGGTGATATGGTTCACTGAGATTATTTTCTTCATAATTTGGAAGATGGGAACGATGATGATAATCTTCCCATGGTTCTCCTTCTACCATCATTGCTTCTAGAATATTTTCATCTGTCAAAATTTTTGAGGAAAATGGATCAGATGGAGTACCAAAATCTAATGAACGATCAACCCAAACACTCGGCAACGCTGGTTTCGGATTTGCCACCCAAGCCGAATAGATTGATTGCTATTGTATCTCAATGGGGTTGAGCGGTAAAACATCATCCAACGTAGAAATATCAAAATCACTCGTACTCTTCCTTAAGCCAGATAGAGTGGAAGAGATCATGTAGCAGGTCTCTATGCTTGCAATTTTTTCCGACGTCGCTGGTGGCGATAATGCAAAGGTTCCCATAAGAGTGGAATCCTTTAAAAGGCCTACACCAATGTTCTGGATTTCTAGTTGGGGTAAGTGAATATACAGAACACTTCCAGTTACCTGCGAAGCGGAGGCAAAAAAGGATAATTTATTAATGACTATAATAGTACCTTTATGAGGAAAGGCAACAATTCTAAAATATGTAGAAACGATTGTAGTCATTGCATATACCCATGGTCTTCCAAGTAAAATATTATAGTCAAGGGGTCTGTCAACAACCTCAACATCAATACTTACTTTTTTTCCCCCTAATTCAACTTGCAAGTTATTGATAATACCACAAGGTTTATATGTTATTCCATCAAAAGCCTTCAACATCGTTGATGATTGTGATAATCGCGGCGAGCCTAGTGACTTCCAACAGTTTAGAGACATAATGCACGTAGATGCTCCCTCATCAATAATAGTGCGATGAAAAAGGTGATTGAGAACATTTACTTGGATGGATAATGCCAATTCTACTAGTAATTGCGGCACATAGCTTGTATGATTAAATACGACAAGATTAGAATCAGTTGGATCAATTCCACCAATGGCCGAAAATAAAGCCTGCTTCTGGGAGGGAAAATTTTGTAATACCTCAAGAGCAGTCATAGCGGAATGGGATTGAGCCAAATCTTCAACTATATTATAATTTTGTGTAGCTTTTTCTCGAGGATTATATGTCGATTTATGAATTACTCCCTTCGGTGACTTAATTGTCAATTCAGGAATAACAGGAGGTGGTACCGATTCATTAGATGGATTCGTTGTCGAGGTAGTAGGTTGATCAGTGGCTGAAATACCATAGTATTTATTCCGCGTCAACACCAAAATATCTTCTGAAGGTTTTGTAGTGGATAAAATTAACACTTGGGAACTAGGAGCTAGATCTGTAGCAACCAAATTTGTGTCTGGATTTGGAAATGGGTCTATCAACACAGCTGATGCATGAGAAGTCTTGATGATTTTTGAGACTTCAACACAGTGAGGAAAATCCCTAACAAAATGTTCCTTGTTATAGATTATGCATGGATAACGAGGTTTCCGTAGTCTTGACGGTTGATCAGATGATCATTCCTGCGGGTTAGAAGTTTTCTTTTTCTTTGATTTCCGATTTTTCTTACTTCCTGGTTGCTTATCACTTTTGCCTTTGTAAAATGAGATGGAATTGATTTCAGAAGTAGGAGCAGGATTAGATGCAGTAGTGTTGTGTATATTTACAGTGCCTATCAAGCCGTCTCCGGCATGAGAGTCCTTTATTTGACGAGGAGCATTGAAATTAGATCGCGGCGCATTTGGTATTTTATCATAGAGCGTGCCAGACTGAGTATAAATCAAGTATAAATATTGGGCACGAGCGATGAATTGCTCTTCTATGACGACGCCACATTTAGCCACATCCTCTGTTATAGATGGTAACAAGGATTTGATGAACCATTTAGTAAGGAGCTAATGGGGAACAAATGTCTTAACCATTTGTTGATGGCGATGCCACTCATGAATATGATCTGAAATGTGAGTAGCATTACTTTGTTTGAATTGGTCAAGAGTTCCGTTCCAGTTTTGTATCTGATCGGTAATTGGAAATGGGTCAAAAAGACAGTAGCCAAGGTAGTGAAATTATCAAATGAATCTCTAGGTAATTCAATGTACCATTTAGCTTCCGGACTTATGAGCGTTCACTGGAAAAGACGTAAACGAACAGAATCATCATTTAGGGAATTTGATGAACACCATAAATGATAAGTCATAACATGAGTTGATGGGTCTTCTCCAGGGTTTCCATTGAATTTAGGAATGTCGGAGGGTAATTTATGTGGTATCACCGGCCACCAAGGAGCATAATTGATAGGATCATTGGTTAACCAGTTTAAATCTGGTAATTCCAAGGTTGCAACAAAAGGAAAATGTCTATTAAGGTCAGGTTGAGCATAGCCAAGATAAGATGGAATTGCTTGGGCAACAGGTCTTTGAGCACCAACATATGGGATTTGTTGCTGGTAACCCAGATAGGGGTTGTTTTGCATGGCAAATGATTGAGAGTTCTGTTGACCAAAACTTGTATATGGTACTTGTTGATATGAAGTTTGAAGAATTTGCGCTTGTGGCTACCAAGGATTCTGTCCACCAATGTTATAACCAAAATTAGTGTAAGTTGGATTCGGTTGATATGTATAACCAAATTGTGTTTGTGACATCCCATAAAATGGTGGACCAGCTTGTGAATAAATGATCCTTGATACAGGTTGTTGTAAATTAACCAAAGGATTTTAAGTTTTTTGACCCAACATTTGATGATATTGAGTTGAAGAACTTGCCTGATAAGGTTTATGTACAAGATTTTGATTCTGTAACTGGGGTATAGATGTATTAACAAGTGGTATTGAAGTGGGTGTAACAGGTTGAATTGGTTGATACGAATGGACAAACATTTGTGGTTGGATAGGCAGAGTGGGCTGCCATTGACAAACATTCATGTCAACATTAGTTTGACAAAAATGTGACTGAGTACTGTCATATTGAGCGACCATAGGTTGCCCCCGAGAATAAGGAGGATAATAAGACAGAAAATATTGTTCTCCAAATGCTGGGAGTCCAGTTGATATGGTACTTAAAGGAATTGACCCATAAGGACCGACTTGATATTGCCCTGATGATGGATGTAACAATTCAAGTCATTCAGTACTAACTACAGGACTACCAGTTAAAACACCAGATGATGACATTGGTAATGACCATGGTATTGAAGACTGACCAGAGAAAGTGTCAGACAATTATTTGTAGCCTGTTGGGACTGAAGGGACACCGTGAAAATATGACTCTGCTGAGGTTGTGAACATCGACGGAGTAGCGAGGGTAGGAGCTGACGTAATTGGAACAACAGACCCAACCAAAGATGTTGGTTCAGGCATGGTTTTATGAACAAATGTATGCTCTCCGAAATCAACAAATGATTGTATGGAAATGGGATCAACAAAAGCAGATGGAAACGATTGAGGAAAAGACTGGTACAGGTAAAGGTCTCCCCCAAAGTGGGTTTGACTTAAAGGTGTATCAGGTTGAGGGATTTCTTCAGTCACGATTAAACCAGGAGGAAGAACTTCACCGTCAGGTCCAAAATATATTTCAAACGGTTGACCGTGTGATATAGGAGTTTCAGTGGCTACAGATTTTTGTGGAGTGACCAAAGTAGGAACAACTTCTGGCTTTTCAAGATTTATATTTTATGGCAAAGAAGAGACAGGATCTAGATCGATTTGTGATTCAACAAGTTCATGTCCAGGAGGTATGGTCTCAGGGATTGAATGGATTGTGTCCATGGGTAGCTGTGAAGACTCCGTTTCGACAACAGTAAACGAACCGGGATGTGTGGAAACAATTTGAGATAACTCTGGTTTAGATGATGATGTTTCGCTAGAGGTACGAATTGTACTTGATTCGGAAGATCATGATCGTCTTCACCCACTAGAAATAAATTCCGGTGGTAAAGGTGGTTTCAAAGCTAATCTACGCGAACGACGGGGGGTAGGATTGTTTTATTCCACGATTACTGATTTATTTTATCCAAAAAAAAATAAAAAAAAGAGGGTAATGCTAGGCAAAAGGGTTTACCAAGAAACTGTGAACTGCAGAATACCTCTTGGCGAACCAAAAAGTACAGGCAGGTAATCTCCCCGAATGCTGTGTTTTGTGTATCACAATTTCAGGGTGGCTGAATCGGTTCACTATGGATGGATGGCACCTAAAAGTTGTCCTCCCAAATATACCTGAAGGTATGTGGAGGCCCAAGTCCGTATTAGCACTGTCTGATGCAAAACCGCACAGTGAGAGCACCCCTTTATACTTATCATACTGTAACACCGCTCGATATACCCAAGAGTACATGGACGAGCTATGATATACTTACGTATGTGGAGTGAGGTATCACACTCAGAATGTATCACAGACAAGTTAACGACAACTGCTATGTTTTACGACGCCAGAACACATCTCTAGCCTAGACCTCTAAATGTTATTGTTAATTTTCCAAAGCGTTGTTAAGTAAATTGAGATTTATTTTATGTTGATCTTGCTTAACAGTTTACTTTTCAGGTTCACCATGATGATGTATAGAAAATTCCTATAATGCAAGCTAAGAATGATTAACAAATTTTCACTTTCAACTTTTTAAATGAAAGATCTAGCTACTAAGGGAAGAGAGAAAATAATTTGAGAGCAAACAAATCAATGAATCTCAAACTAAATGCAAATTTCCTAATGTTCCTTTTGCAAAAAACACACAAATCCTACATGCAAATGCAAGTTTTTATTTTCAGTTTCCTTAATGTTATGAATGCAGAAAAGAAACTAGGTGCACTAGATCAATAATTGAAATGCTTTTTACTTTCGAGAAACGAAGAATAAAAACAACAATTTCTCTTTTGAAGGAAGAACGAGGATTTCAACAACAATTTCTCCAATCAAGGAAATGAAGATTTTACGACAATTTCCTATTTATAAAGCAAACGATTCTTAATGTGACCATAAAAAATACTTTGAAATCAACTTGTCAATGATAATGAATTTTTTTTTAAAACAACATTGAACAAATTTTCAGTCAAAGGAGAAGAAATATATAGAGTTACTGGTCAATAGAGCATCAATATTTTCAGAACAAATCAACAAACAGAACTGAAGCAAAGTACAAAGTCAAATTCAAGGGGATTTGGTCCTTTCAGGAGCCAACGCAGTCTCCAAGGGGAGACAGTGCTTTGCAACGTAGGATGAGAAGGGAGACAGTGCTTTTCAAAGCACTGTGCCCTGACCAAGGGTGCGTTGGGCAAAGTAAACAAAGAAAAAGCTACTGTTTGGCTCACCAAATTTGAAAATTAGGCTATGAAAAAGTCTAATATTTATGTAAAACAACTACTGGGTGGATTTATAAAGCAGATCAGAGACTAAAACACCTAGAAACAAGAGAAGTTCTCCCCAGCGGAGTTGCCAGTTTGTTGGGCCAGAATTGTAATCTACAGATAAAATGCACTTCCCTAGACCGGTGCCTAGTTTAGAAAAATAGGTGAAAGACTATACTAATGTTTCTCCTAACTCAGAACAGATACATAGAGAGGTTTGGATGCTTAATTGTTTCAGTCGCTTTCACTACAGCTTCAAATTCAAGCGGTTTCAAATAGCTGAATACTTCCTGCAAGAAAGAACACTGAAATAGCAGAAGATGCAATAATATAGATATCTATTCAAGCTAGTTAGCCAAATCAGTTAGGCATAACTACATTCATCAACAAAGATTTTTCAATATGGAAAATCAAAGTAAACATAGACACATGTAGGGAAAAACAAGAAGTACTCTTTATTGATGATAGAAGGAGAGGTTACAACCTAGTTACTGATTTATAGTGACCTTCCAGTAGAGTTCCCAAGTCTCATCACATCATAAGTCTCTCCAGCAGCAGCTCCACAAATCAAACTCTCTATTGAAAATTTTCTAGCATTTCCCTACTCAAATTCTTCCTTTCAAACACTTAGATTTGTGTTCAATTTATAGATGAACTGTAGGTAGTTTTATAATCAATAAAATTCCAAAAATAGGCAATACATGTTTCCATTCATGTAGATGTCAAATGGACACTTGGATCCGAAGCTTGACACATGTGAACCCTTCTAGAAGACATTGGCCAAGTGGAGATCCCGTAACAATGATAATTTCGCTCCCAATCTGACCAACGCACCTTTGAATGTCGGGAAGTGCTTTGTAGAGTAGCCTTGAATGGGGCTACCTGCATATGCAATGCACTTAGGCCCCTTATATCCTGCGGTGGTGAGTTCCCACATGTTTAATAATAAGCTTCAAACCATGGAAAATCCTTGCTTGATGAAAGTTTTGTTTGATTCATGTTGTTTGCTGTCTTAGGGAATATAGCAACTGAGATGATAGGGAATGATAGACCCTTGATCATCGGTCCTGGAGATGATGCCCAATTAACCAGGTCATTGGGAATGGTGCCAAAATTGACCTATAAAAATTAGGCTAGAACTGTCAACCTTCCATCAGCACAACCAGGTCACTAAAGAAGCGCGTTGACCCAAAAATTTAGGTTTTGACCAAGTCTCTCTAGTGATATTTCAAGGCGGATTTCTTTTATTCTTAAGAGGACATCCTTGTGTATTTTTCCCACGTGGATATACTGCACAAGACATGTCACAAGGAACTTTAGGATGAGGGACGAGAAGTGAGTAGGGTGAAAAATTACTATTTATCAGATGCCACCTAAAGCACGAAGGTAGAACGAGGAGTGATGGATGAAATGCTTTACAAACCAAGGCAAAATAACTCAGAATACCACCAGGAAAAATTCCAAATAAAATAAAATAAAATATATGACATCTATGATATGAATATGTGTAATAACATATCTGTGGACTAGGGATCAAATAACATATGAACCCACGACATGGTTGCAACCATCCGTCTGAAATAGATCATGGAAACATATCCATGGTATGGTAGAAACCATCAGTATAGACATGATAATATGTATAATCATGAATACTCAATAAATCCACGAACCTGGATAAAGAGAAAGGTGATCCAGGGTCTTTGCCACAATCTCAATCTACCCTACGTACGAATCTAGCCATGTGCATGGATGATATAATGTCGAACATGGTGGAAACCACCTAATTTCCAGCCAAAGATGAAAATCGTTAATAGGAATGAGAGGAACCACCAATAATGACGATGGTCGTCAAGGTAAAACAACATGATCTACAATTGTGAATAAAGGTATTGAAGTCGAACACTTGCATAATCATTCGATCGAAGGCCAGTGATGTGAACCTGTCATCGAACACGAAGAACTTTCCATTAAGGCATGAAAGCTCCAAGTTAGTGAAAAAAGGTTCCTAAATCATCTTCCCGAATAATGAGCTAAGTTTGACAGGAAGTGATCCATCGAAGGAGGGCCATAATGATTCCCACATCATCGACACGAAACAACGGACATCTCAAGATTGTAGGAGTGATTCAGGATTGTAGCAGAGAATGTCAGATAAACAGAGGATGTTTAAATTTGAAAAAAAGGACTTCTCTTGAACATATCAGCTACACGACTCTGGAATGTGCAACATTCGACTCGAATGGGATCAGAGGTCATGGTGAAAAAAATGGTGATTGAATAGGAGGAAAATGGATTTCCCAAACCCACGGAGGAAAAATGACGAATGAAGGATATCCCCAACTTGACATGAACTGTAGAAAAGTTTCATGTTCAAGAGCGATAAGCTGCCAAAAATACACATAGGATGTTCACTTTCAATTTCCGCCCCATTATTATTAACGAGTAACTCTTCATTTTTGATAGCCAGCATGAAGAGGATAACATATGTTGAGCGTATAATTTCATTCTTCGAATACATCCATCCTAGTAATTTTAACGAGCTCTAGGAAGGAGGAACTCGGTCTCGTCATGGTGAAATGTCTTTCACCATTTAAAATTAAATGAGTTCGACGGAAGAGTAACTCGGTATATTTTTAATGTTTAAGGAGTTTGAAAAAGAAACGTAAAATAAAACTCCATCATGTCCCTTTTCGTAAATCGTCCCTCGAAATCGAAAAGGTAGAAAAGAATATCTGAGAGAACCTCTTGACTTGCATGTTCGATCAAGGTATTCCTTTTTCTTAAATAGTGAATCACAAACTGAAAAGGGGGTAAACGTATACTGAGGCCAATTCAATTCATTTAATTTAACGATTTGGAAATGACAAGTACTTGAAAATATTTTCATTTTCCGAGAGTCAGAAAAGAGCTGAAAGGTGACTCCATGGGGGTTCCATTTTCATTTATTTTTTTACTGAATCTGAAAAAGAGATGAAATAAAACTCGTTTGCATAAGAAATAATCATTGTTAGTGTAAATATCTTGTTACTGCACAAAAAATGACAAACATCACTGATGTCAAGGAAAAATAATAAAATAATGGTGAAAATAACTTCAAAAATATATAAATAGACAAAAAGTAAATTCATTTTCACCATTCTATTTTGTTTAAATTGTGAGAGTGCATTTTACCGCTTTTCCCTTCGATCTTTAGATCAATGGTGTGGATGATCCAGAAAACCGCTCAACAATCCGTCAGCTACAGGTAAGAGCTCAAACTCTCCTTGTTGGAGCGGGGTTCCCCAGGTAAAGAATTTTTGATAATTTTTTGTTGTAAGTGTTGCGTGCAGATATCAAGGGGCTTGGGGGCGGGTCAAAGTCCCTTAACTATTGTAATGGTTAAAAGGGAAAACATGAGTCTCAAACCATGGTTTGAGGCCATGGTATGTGCACATTTAGAAAGATATAAATATGTAATAGTTGAGTGAAGAAGGAAGAAGAGACATGAATGACTGATAGATAGATCGATATATGCTTATGTTTTGATCTAGTTTTGGGTCAGTTTGGGTAGAAAGGCTCCTACTAGCTGTGTGGGTGGAGACCTCGTCCTGAGCTATGTGCACAGACTTTGCTGCTATGTACGCAGAAGGGAAATATTGTATCAATTGAATATCTCTGAATAAAGAAGGAAATTTTGGTGAACTATGACTTTATATTATTGTAATAGTGACTGTATTGGATTTGTTATGAAAATGATCTGTTTCTTATTACATTGAATTTATGCACGAGTATTGTTATGCTTAAGCATTAGATATGAAGTATAATAATCCATCTGCGTAAGGTTTTATTCTGTAACAATTTGAGAATATGCAAGGGATAAGTCTGTTTATTACTATCTAGGCACGCACATCTGCATTACTGTCTTTTTATCCTTAGATCTAGTTCTGTGAAGTTGCGCACAAGGCATTAGGTATCAGATCTATTGGATCCACATCAAAATCTCCCTTAGGGTACAGAAACATGGTTCCAACACCCCCCCCATACTGCTTCAGATGAGACTTTGTTCTACATAAGAAGATCACTGCTGAAAGGGCCAGTAGTTGGAGGGTTTGCTGGTTGTGCGATTACTCCAAACCTGGGTTAGGACCCCTCAAGCAAAAAAATGGTTCCATTGCCAGGACCAAGATAATTTTGAGGGAGAGTTGATGTGGCACCCGACATAGAATGAACTACAATATTGGCTTGACAAGAAGATACATGAATTTGCAATCCAAGAAAACAAAAGCCCTAAATTGCTTGCTAAAGATTGGGCATATATGTATATCTACAACGAGGTCCACGAAATTTTCTTTGCTTCCTTTGCGAATTATTTTCAATAGTGGTTGTCTCAGCTTGTTGAATTCTAGACCCATGCAAAGGATGATGCAATCACCAAGTGGACCCCAGAGTTGGTACAACAATTGGAGAAATATAGCAATAAGATTACCTGCGTGGTAAATCATTGTATTGATAGTGTTCTGGGAGGATTTGTGACTGAATTCGCTATTGATCAATTTTTATCATATTCTAAATCCGAAAGGAGATTTTTCAAGGGCCCTAGAGGTAAGTTCCCGCGCTCTCTGAAAATGTGGATTAAAATTCTATTGTGTGAAAAGGGTACTCTGTGAAGATATATTGAGTGAATGTCCTGTAGAGGCCCGACTACGCGTAGTGGAAGAACTTACAAAGTATATCTGGAAGAAGGTTTTGTTTATAGATCTCTTAAAGGTAAATATAACAATGATGAGGAGTCTGAAATCAATAAGTTTGGTGAATCTGCGCACTCAGAAGAAGAGGAATTGCAAGATCATGCTAGTCTTGGTTTGTTGGCTATAGTTTTGATCCCATCCACTTTAATTCTGAACTCATCTCACTCTCACAAGACATCTTCTCCACCTCCATTTTCACCACCAGACCCTGATATGGCTGCTTTCATGAAATTACCTAATTTTCGTGGCATCAGGAACAAAGACGTGGACCAATTCTGGTTTTTTATAGATGCTGTATGGACAACAAAATAGATAAATAATGATAATGGTAAGAAAGTGCTGTTGGATACTACATTTCAAGAATGCGCGCTAGAGTGGTACTGTTGGAATAGGGCTGCCTAAGCTGCGTTTTTGCTATAATTTTGTAATAGTTGGTCTTGCGTAGGGGTTTTGGGGCGGGTCAAAGCCCCATTGTTTTGTAATGGGTTAAAGGGTAAATATAGGGTCCGCAAACCACGGTTTTCGGACCATTGGATATCAAAGGTTGTGATGATATAAATAGATAGATAGTTGGGTCTAGGAGAAAACGAAGAAGAAATATTGATGCTACCTGCAAACTATTGAGATCTGTTTTGGGTAGTTTTTGGGTAAGGACTCCTGATGGCTGTGTGCGTGGAGATCCTCAGTCCTGCTGTGTGTGGACCCCGCTGGCTGTGTGTGCGGGCTGTGTTTTGGGATGTAATTGGGGTTTTGGATACTAATGAATGTGGAATATATTTGAAGTATCTTTATGGTATCTGGATTGATCATGTTTATTACAGAAGGGCATCTATGATTTTTATTTAAGCTGCGAATGTATCTATGATCTAAGAATTAGCTCTGATTATAATGTTCTGTGATGATATTTGCTGATGTGCACGTGGATGCGAATGTATTGATTATATCTGTCATTGATAGTAGATTTTTTATGGTTGTGTGATGATTATACTGTTAAGGGCTTGTAGATAGACTCATTCTATGCGAACCTGATAAGTTGCAAATGCAGATATGCCTTAATTACCTACTCTCTCTAGGGTGTGGAAACCTGGTTCCAACACCCTCCCATACTATTTCAGGTGAGACCTTGGCCTGCGAAAGTAGGTCTTTGCCGAAAGGGCCAGTAGTATACAGGTTTGTTGGCACACATTAACCTCTAAACCTAGGTCAGGACTTCTCAAGCCAACAAATGGTTCCGTTGCTGGGACCGGGAGAATTTTGAGAGAGAGATCGGGTAATGCCACGAGGCCATTGGATACCTAAGAAGTTGGAACTTGAATAATGGTTTGAAAGATAGATTCAGGAATTTTTTGTAAAGGAGAATCGCAGCACGAAGCTGATAGCTAAGAAGTGGAAGAACAACTACATCTTCACCGAAGTCTATGAAATTTTCTGTGTAACCTTTGCGCATGAGCTTCATGAGTGGTTAGCAAGGCTCGTAGAATTTCAAATGTGTTGGAAGGACAATCATGTTACGCAGTGGACATTGGAATTGATTCAACAGTTGGAGAAGACTGACAATACGATCACCCATACAGTAGATCATTGGGTGGATAGCATGCCAGGGGGGTTTGTAATATAATTCGTAGTCGATTAGTTCATATCCTATTTTGAGGTAGAGCGGAGGTTCTTCAAAGTTTTCTGGGGTAAGTTCTTGTGAAAATTTCCATTGTTAATTAAAATAAAACTGTGTGAAAAGGGCATTTTGTGCAGCCACACCGAATGAATGACCTATGATCAGAGCAAGAGTACAACACAAAGCAAGAAGTACTATCAAAACAACCAAGAAGGGGATAGATCCATATACAGTCCACTAATAGAATCGGCTGCGCACGTAGGAAATAGTCCTCCAACCACACTGCCTTCAAGTCAGCATAAGGGTGAGAACTCCCCCAAACCTCTGCCACCACCAGAAGAATATATGGCCACACACATGAAGCTACCCACCTTCAAGGGTGTAGGAGATGAAGATATGGACCAATGGTTTGTAGCAGAATCAGTATGGACTGCGCAGAATGTGGCTACCGATGCTGTAAGAGAGCGCAAGTATCCCTCACCTTTGAAGGAAGGGCCTTGGACTAGTATATGGGGTATGTAGGCCAGCATGCGGATCCGTCTATTCAAGAGATTAAGAAAGCTTTAAAACAACAATTCCGGAAGCCTAAGTCCTACTCACAACTAGTAACTAACCTGAAAGACTTTAGACAGGGACCCACTGAGTCTGTATGGAAGGCTGATCATCGGTTAAAGAAGGTTTCCAGAGATGGGGAATTTCAGTATGATGATAGACAACATAAGGAATGGTTTATCGCTATGCTGATACCTCACTTACGCGGACCTATGGTTTAGCAGGCGATTGAGATGCAAGAGAAAGCCTTGGAGATTGCTATGAAGCTAGAAGCTACGCCAAGAGACATTGCCCAGTTTGGGCTGTAGCAGATCCAGGGACAGCTGGAGGAAATGCACCTCAAAATCCATAATCTATGGAAAGAGCGAGGAAAGGAAGCTAGCCCATACATATGGTGCATAAGATGCAGGGTTTCTGGCCACACCAAGGACTAGTGTCCTCTGCTGGCGGACTACATGCAGGCTAGGGGGCCCAACCCATTGCGTCCTAAAGAGGCCGCAGGACCAAGTGGTCTGACATTATGGTGTGCTCACTATTGCATAGCTAGACTAAATGATACCAACCACTACCCCTGTCTTGGTGCGTATGTTCCATAATTGAAGAAAAAATGGTGTCGATTCTACTCATATGTGGGACATGACGAACATAAATGTTGGGCCTATGACTTAATGATAAACCGAGGAAACCTATACAGTGTACAGGCTACCCTTCTTCACCACTATCTCCCTCAGGCAGAGGAGGCTCCCCAGTAAGAGGAAGGGGAGGGGGAGGGGGTGGAGGGGCAGGTCGGGGAAGAGGGAAACTGATATGTTACAACTGTGGAGAAATAGGGAACTTCGCAAGGGACTGTCCGAACCCTGCACGAAAATATTTTCGATATTATAGACAATTGGATCATGTGATTGAAGATTTCCCAGTACTAATAGCAAAAATGTAGGGAAAACATCAGACACCAACACAGAATGTGTATAGGGTTAAGGCAGAACCGTGCAATGAGGGACCAAGTATTAATGTCATAGCGTGCAACGACATGGCTACTGAAGGTGCTGAGGAGAAAGTTGCGTTAAACCCCTTATTCAGAAAGATACTATCAAACAGGAAAGCTTGGACCTACAGAAGGAGAAAGAAACCTTTATCACAGCCCGCAAGGACTTTGCCAAGGATGAGGCATCTACCTCCAAGGCTCCAGCAAACCTAAGAGTGGACGACAAAGTTAAAACATTCCTACAAGCATGTATGAAGCTGCTACGAAACCAGAAGACAGTATAAAATATTCAAACACTGATAGAAAAATGCGCAGAAAGAACTGACCCTCCTACAGAGGTTAGATATGTTCACAAGCTATACAAGCACAAGAAACGCACTGGGCGGGAAATGCGGGTAACAGTGCAGATCGACGACTATGAAATGGATCAGGTCATTTTGGATCTGGGATCTGATGCAAACGTCCTACTCAAGAAGACATGGCAGAGGATGGGAGAACCTAAGCTGGAATTTTCTACTATACAACTATGCATGGCTAACCAACAGAATATCATACCATTGGGGAGGCTGTCAAAGATTATGGTAGATATCACAGGAGTTAAGGTACGTGCAGACTTTGAAGTAATTTAGATTGTGGAAGATGCAGACCCTTATCCTGCACTCCTAGGACTGGATTGGGCAATAGACATGGGATGTATTATCAAATTAAATAAAAGGAGCATGGTTTTTTAGAATGAGGGTAAGAGAGTGATAGTCCCTCTAGACCCTACGGAAGGAGAGCAGTATACAAAACCATTGATCGAAGGAGATGACGTAGATCATATTTATAAACTCACTGCCCGGGATGAGGATTGGATTAATCCTATAGTTGATGGTGTGCTTTGCTGGGAGAAAGACAGTGAATGCCTCTCTGACTCCGATGGGGAGATAGAAAATTGGCAGAATCGGTTACATGACGTAACTACACTGCGATGTCTCAAGATCACGAAAATCTTCCAGTGTATCTCCTCAGAGGTAAGAGAAATACACTACTTTGATGGTTATGGTAGTATCAAGTATTTTTTGCAAACATTTGAAGCTGAAGTTCCAAGGGAACGAAGAATTTGGGCACTTAACCTATCCATGCGCGCGACCCCTGGGCAGTGGTGGGAAAATCATAAGGGGACATTCCAGGATTGGGAGGAATGTCGTGAAATGATGATTTTATGGTTCGAACCTCCGGTTCACCTACGGTAGAGGATTTCCTTGGTCAAGGAGATCCGCGCAGGCATGTGGCCGCACGGATGGAGGCATGGTGTGAAAGGACCATGGATGAATGGGTCCACCTGTTTATCCATGCCTTGGATCCAATTCCCACTGCATGGTATCTGGATGCAGAGCTACACCAGTGCACCTGCCAATGGGAGACCATGTGGGATGATTTTTTGGGGACGTTTGGGTTGATAGGAGGAACTGAGGAATTGGATGAATCTTTACAAGACATTGATGCCTTGGTATTTGATGAATCACGCCCTCATATGGAGTATGGGGCCCCATCATGGGATACACAAATGTCGAATATTTTCAACTACCACAATCTATTGATGGAAGAATGTGATCTAGACCCGCAAAATATCACTATCCCAGAATCGGAGGGAGAGCGCATAGTTGCTGGACCCCTGTTGCAGACTGTTGATGTGACCAAGCCTCTTAAGCTAAGGGAAGTCAACATTGGAACAGAGGAGCAACCTAAGCTAGCTAAAATTGGGGACTACTGGGATGATGATATTGTTGGGAAAGTCGTAGAACTCCTTACAGAATATCAGGACCTATTTCCTACGAAATTCTCAGAACTCAAAGGGATTACAGGGGACCTAGGGGTCATGCACATCACTTTAAAACTAGATGTGCGCCCTTATTGATTGAAACCCAAGTATAAGTAGAAATTTAGGGAAGAAATTGAAAAAATGATAGCTGCAGGTATCATCAAACCGGTAGAACAGTCCAATTGGGTAAGCCCTATGGTGGTCCAGGAGAAAAAGACCAAAGGAGAAATAAGAATTTGTGTTGACCTGCACAAACTGAATGATGCCTGCGTTCACGATCCCTTCCCTACGCCATTTTCTGATGAAATTCTTGATAGTGTGGGAGGGTAGGAAGCGTATTCATTCACTGATGGGTTGTCAGGCTACCATCAGATCAGGATCGCACTTGAAGATTGCAACAAAACTATGTTCGCCACTGAATGGGGATCCTTCCAGTACACTGTCATGCCGTTTGGGCTCAAGAATGCTCCTGCCGTATTTTTTTGGGTGGTGGTCGCAGTATTCAGGGAGTTCATCCACAAGTTCTTGGAGGTGTATTTTGATGATTGGATAGTATTTGGTTTGGTAAATAATCACATCTCGAACCTGCACATGATGTTAAACGCCTATAGGAAGCACAAGATTTCCCTGAATATTAAGAAGTGCATCTTTTGCGTACCTTTCAAGATATTTCTAGGCCACATATTCTGTCAGCAGGGACTGATGGTTGACCCCGTCAAGGTCATAGTTATCATCAACCTAGCAGTCCCTACAACTGAGAAATAGTTGCGCTCTATCCTTGGACATAAATGCTACTACAGGAAGTTCATTCAAGGGTACGCACTAATCACAACACCCATGGAGAAGTTGCTAAAGAAGGATGTTTCATTTTTTTGGGATGTGGAGTGTTAGAAGAGCTTTGAGTTACTCAAAGAGAAGATGGTCTCTGCACCTATCCTCATATTTCCTGACGGAGTGAAGGTTTTCCATGTACATGTAGATGCTTCAAGGATCGCCCTGGGAGTTGTCCTTACGCAACCTAGGGAAGGGGACATCGACCATCTAGTTGCATTTTATAGTAGAAAACTCTCTAGTGTGGAGCACAAATACTCCACTACTGAACCCGAGGGGTTGGCCATGGTATACGCCCTACATAAATACCAACATTATCTGTTAGGAGGGCACTTCAAGATGTTTACAGATCACTCGACTTTGAAATACCTAGTGAATAGGCCTGTGTTGGGGGGGGGGAGATTTTTCGATGTTTGTTGCTATTTCAAGAATATGACTTTGAGATCATCGTGAAGCCACGAAAACTAAATTTTGGGCCAGACCACTTATCCTGAATCGAAAGTGGTGAAGAACCGACCAACCTAGAAGGAGGATTGCCTGATGCGCAGCTATTTTCTATTAAGATGGTTGATGCGCACTTTACCGAAATCATTCACTTCTCAACTATGGGGATGGCACCTGAAGAGTATTTGGTATAACAGAAGAAAGAGCTGGTAACCTGTATAGCGGACTTTACCATCATAGCGGGTCACTTGTATAAGTTGGGAGTTGATGGGTGTTGCGAAGATACATTTTGGAGCATGAAAGACAAGCCATCTTAGCAGAAGCCCATGGGGGCATAGTAGGAGGTCACTACGCAGGGAAAGAAATGACATAGAAGATCTTGAGAGCTAGGCTATGGTGGCCCACATTGCATAGTGACTCTCATGACTATTGCAAAGCTTGTGACACATGCCAAAGGACATGAAGACTGTCGCGCAGGGATGAAATACCCCTACAACTACAGATGGCCCTATAAGCATTTGAAAAATGGGCCATAGAATTAATTGGGCCCATCAACCCGCCAGGGAGGAAGACAGGTGCACACTACATAATCACTGCAACTGATTATGTAACCAGTTGGGCTGAAGCGCAAGCTATGAAGGATGGTACTTCAGATACCGCTGCACACTTTATTTTTGAACATATTCTAACCAGGTTTGGCTATCCAAAGATCTTGATGAGCGATAGAGGTATGCATTTTGTAAATGAAACAATACAGGCCTTAACTGAATAATTTCAGATCCACCACGCTAAAAGCACCCCATATCACCCACAGGAAAATGGAACTGTAGAATATTTTAATAAAATCTTGGAACAAGCGCTACCAAGGTTTTTAATGTCGATTGAAGTGACTGGGATGTGTGCCACCCATCGGTCCTCTAGGCATATCGCACCACCTGCAAGAAATTGACTGGAAAAACACCGTTTCAGATGGTTTATGGAAAGGATGCCATTATGCCCATGGAATATATTGTTCCGAGCCTGCATATCACAGCCTTTACGAACATGGTGGAGCCAGTTATCATGGAGGAGAATTTAGCGCAACACGTGGCCTGGGAGGAAGATCGTTTCATTGCTAACTTCCATCAGCAAGTTCAGAAGGCCCAGGAAAAATCATGGCATGATCGACATATTTGGAAAAAGATCTTTGCGGAGGGAGAATTGGTCTTGCTATGCAATAGCCAGTTTGTGAAGCACCCGAGGAAGTTCCGTCAGTACTGGCTAGGTCCCTATATGGTAAAGGAAATTACTGATGGAGGAGTTGTCCAGTTAGCCACACTACGTGGTGATATGGTACCGAGATATGTCAATGGAAACCAGCTCAAACCATACTGGATAAAATGACTATATGGCTATAGTAGTTGTATGGGGCGAAATATGCGTAGGCAGGGGGACAAACGCAGGCATGACTGTTGTACGCGCAGGGATCGATCGTAGGTTTGGAGGCCCAGAGAGGTGCGCTGGGAGCGCAAGGGTTGATCATAGGTATAGAAGCCAGAGGAGGTGCGATGGCAGCGTAGTGGTAATACATAGCTGCGAAAACTAGCTGTTGGAACAGTAAAAATGGGTAAAAATAAAATTTTACCGTTGAAAGGAGCGGGTGGCCGGCAATTAATGAGGCAATTTCTGAAGATTTTTTACCATTTTCTTGATGGTAAGTTTCAGATAAAACTCACCCAAACTTTGGTCACTACCCAAGGCTATAAAATTAGGGGGGGAGCTCAGAAGAGGGTTCCATGTATTCTGAACAACTTGTGCCTTGCAATTTTTGGTAACTATTGTACTATGTTCATGTCTGGGCGTGTTACCCCCTCTAATGGTAGCAACCCTGAGTTCATCTTCCATGCAAGAATGACTGTGTCCAATGCCATTGAATCTTCGCAGACTGTGTCCTTGATGGAGAAAGAATCCGATGAAGTACTGGAAGTCACCCCTGAATTTGAGGAGGTTGTATCCACACCGAGCAAGGGAAAGTAGGTGGAGAAAAAGAAAGGGAAGGTAAAAGGCCATGAGCAAGGGCAGGGGAGGACTACGAAATGGGTTGGGATGAAGCCATGTACCTCCGACTAACCCAACAAAGAGACCTCTGTCTACTCAGGAAGAGGCCCGGATCGCTGAACCAATAAACTGGTTACCACCCTATGTTCAACCTCACAAGCCCTCGGTGCATAGGCCCAACAATCTCGATGGTATGCACGCCTATCTGTAGATGACTTTGATTATGGGCGAGGTCCCCATAATTGGAGAATCCTTTGGCAAGCTCCACTCGATAAAATTAGATGATCATGACCTGGCCAACCTAGAGGCCTTCCCAGAATTGGTACCAGAATTATATCTCGAAAGGGTATTGGAGGATGATGTATTGAGGGTAGTCCCCATGCCGTGGGAAAGCGGGTTGGCTGGTTTCGGGTTATTAAATTTACTGCAGATGCCTCACTTTGGCCACTAAAATGTTACTGACCAAATTGTGTGACAACTGCTAGCTGTGGTCCATGACGACAACTTATGGATCCAGGACTGCATTCCCATTGATGTTGTGCTCATTCATCGTATTAATGGTCTCACCATGGAGGGGCTGAATCCCATGGAGTGCGTTGGCAAGAAGTATGAGCAACAGATCACCGATAAGGTGCACGAAGACTACCATGTCGAGCGAAATACTAGGGGGTTCATGATCAGCACCATTAGCGACCCTGGCACGAGCATGGGTACCTTGTTGATCACATGTAAAATGATGCGTAAGTGCTAGGTTGCCACTGTCCCCACTTACGTAATACAGTTGGCTGGCCGCTGTGAGAAAGGGGTCTGCTTCAACTGGTCCCAGTTCCTATGAAATGAATTCTTGGAGAATGTGCACGAGGCCCAGGATCATGGAATGGAATTCTGCTACTCTTGGTTATTTCTCCTCATCGCGTTGGTTGCATGGGAAGCCACTGAAGACTCAGTCCTCCCTGAGCTTGAGCCAGATATGTGCGAGGGGGCACGCTACACAAATTTGTGGGATTCAAAGGATGAGTAATGAATCGAGGATAACAAGGTCTTTTGGGTCCTATTTCAGAGTGGGCTCACAGCATTAATCCACTCCCGTCCGCGCTGGTCACTAGCGATCTATGAAAAGTACAAGAGCATTGTAGCATTCCAAATCACGATGCACATTCTGGTCGCTGATGAGGAGATTTACCAAATCATTGCCACTTGGGCACCACACCGGAGACTGGGCTTCAAATTGGGTACAACTGACACTGCAGGTACAAGCACCGCTCTGAAAACCAACTCGCATGATACCACCAAAAAGGAAAAATTTCATGGCAAGGACATTGAAAAGGGTGTGGAGCAGGAGTCACAACAGGATTTGGATATAGAGGGTCTGGATGTACAGGGTACTGACTCCCCCCGTAGTATGAAATGGACTGTCGACCCTCGTAAAGGCCAACGAAAGAAACAACGGGCTACAAGGCCTGGTCGGGAGACTGAAGTTACCTTGACAGAGGAAGACCTGGAGCAGATCACATATGCAGTCACTCTCGCCTCAGAAGATAAATGGCTGGCTTTAGAAGAGCACCAGAAGTCCACGATCTCTACACTCCAGACTGATCTTTGCAATCTGAAGCTCAAAACCGACACCATACAGACAAGCATGATTCAGACAAGGCCGCCCCCAGAAACCAACAGTGAATTGATCATCACAACTGAAAGCCATCTCTTCCCCCTACCAGGCGCAACATTTGTTATGAGCCCACCTGCCTTAGGTGCACAAGTCAAAGCCTGCGTAGAGGTGTAATTGGATTTGGCCTGACTTCTACATGAACTAGTGCAAGTCCTCCACACATCCGTATTTGAGGAGATCCAACACAGAGACCGTCGGGTGCATCAACAGCTCAGTACACCTGACCAGACGATCATGGAAAAAACCGCTAAGGTGTCCCAGGCGCAGGCCACATGCACCCTTGCCGCCACACAGCAGACCGAGTTGGAACACCTAATCAGTAGGCTATTCGTAGATGTAACTGAGGATATCCCGACTTCTGTTACCCCCCAGGCCAAGATTGAGGGGCTTGTTGCAGCACTAAGGGCTTCTAGGACCGAAATTCAGGCTATCAAGATAGAGATGGAACAACATGTTACTGCTTTACAGGCCAAATTGCAGCTGAAAACTCCACCTGAGGTACAAGCCTAGCGAGACACACTGGTCACAGAGGCCACCAATGTTATTACAGCTCAGATTTCTCAGGGCACATAGTTGTTGGAGACAGCTATGTAGTTATGGTCTAAGGTGTAGCGCAACCCTCTCCTGCGCGATTTTACTCAAGAGCTGCGCGAGAAGGAGGAAGAGTTTGAACAAATCGAAGCTACTATGTCCACTTTGATTCCCTCTCAATGCCTGGCACGACTGCGTACTAGCCACACACTTAGAGATGACATTGAAGAGCTCTGCCACAAAAATAAGGTTCTCAGTGACCACCTCAAGCCTTGGGCCGATGAAGCCCTCAAGCTATCTTAGGAAGTGGATGTTGCGGTTAAACAATTGAACTAGACATTGGAAAGTGTCACAGCTGCTACTAAGACCCAACTTCACAGAAGTTGGTGGATATTGCACAGAAAGCTGCTGCGCAGAGCGAAGGAGTGCTGCCCCCTCTGGTTGATGCGATCAAGCAGCTTCAAGCAAAGAAGAAAACCCCACGACCATTGTGACTCGGGATGAGTCACAAGATTGTGTTGGGGGCCTGTTGGAACGGGGCTCCCTAAGCTACATTTTTGGTATAATTTTGTAATTATTGGTCTTGCGTAGGGGTTTTTGGGCGGGTCAAAGCCCTAATGTTTTGTAATGGGTTAAAGGGTAAATATAGGGTCTACAAACCATGGTTTGCGAACCATAGGATAACAAAGGCTGCGATGATATAAATAGATAGATAGTTGGGTCTAGGAGAAAATGAAGAAGCAAGATTGATGCTACGTGTGAACTGTTGAGATTTGTTTTGGGTAGTTTTTGGGTAAGGACTCCTGCTGGCTGTGTGCAGAGATATCCTCAATCCTGTTATGTGCGCGGGCTGTGTTTTGGGTTGTAATTAGGTTTTTGGATACTAATGAACACGAAATATATTTGAAGTAACTTTATGGTATCTGGATTGATCATGTTTATTATTGAAGTGCATCTGTGATATTTATTTAAGCTGCAAATGTATCTATGATCTAATAATTACTTGCGATTATAATGTTCTGTGATGGTATTTATTGATGCACACGTGGATGCGAATGTATTGATTAGATCTGTCATTGATAGTAGCTTTGTTAGGGTTACGTTTTTATTATACTATTAAGGGCTTGCGAATAGACTCATTCTGTGTGAACCTAATAAGTTGCAAATGCAGATCTGCCTTAATTACCTACTCTCTCCAGGGTGCGGAAACCTGGTTCCAACACCCTCCCATAATAATTCGGGTGAGACCTTGGCCTATGAAAGTAGGTCATTTCCGAAAGGGCCAATAGTATAGGGGTTTGTTGGCACACATTAACCTCCGAACCTGGGTCAAGACCGCTCAAGAAAATAGGTACATAAGGTATGAAGCGATGAAATCTAATGAAAAAATCGAGAATATGAAGGCTGCATTGAAGGAACACTTCAAAAAGCCAAATTCATATGCTCAATCCGTGACTAAGTTAAGGAGATCCGCCAAGAAGCGAATGAATTCGTATAGGAGGTGGATCAACAGTTTAAGTGCACCATTAGATATGGAGGATTTACTATTGATGATACGCAACACAAATAATGATTCATTGCCATGCTACTACCACATCTGTGCCAGTTCTTAAATAAGTAGAAGATTGCGACATAGGGTGAAGCTGTGGAGATTGCAGTGAAATTAGAAGCCTCGCCTGTCCCAGTTTCACAGGTTGGGGCTCAACAGATTCAAAACCAACTAGCTACACTACACTTATAGATACAACGATTGTGCCAAGAGAAGGGGAAGGACGTATACGCGGGTGT
The DNA here is from genome assembly GCA_034641835.2 of Pinus albicaulis. Classification (NCBI taxonomy): domain Eukaryota; kingdom Viridiplantae; phylum Streptophyta; class Pinopsida; order Pinales; family Pinaceae; genus Pinus; species Pinus albicaulis. The sequence continues at coordinate 431,213,393 of CM076576.1, read as the reverse complement.
ATGGTTTATACATTTTAAAGTTGAAGGGCACCATAAATATCAGTGTCCTGTATAAAATGACTATCTAATAACTAGAGGACCAATCCCGATTAAGAGCATGGCAGGACCAAGTGGCACTCCCATATTATGGTGCGTGATTTTTCAAGCCACGGGTATCCACACAACAAACTTCTATCCTAGAATTGGTAAATATATCCCAGAGCTTAAGCAACCTTTCTGCAAATTTTACCAATCAGTGGGACATGATGTGCAAAAATGTCGTAGCTTCGATTTGATGATTGACCAAGTTGGATTATATAGGATGCAGTCAGAAGGACAGAAACCAGGCTCACTTGCATCTCCATCTGGATGTGGTGGATTCCAAGGCATAGGCTGAGGAAGAGAAGGATGATCTAGTCGAGGAAGGGGAAAAATCATCTGCTATAACTGCGGGGATGTTGGTCATTACGGGTGCGATCTTACAAACCCAACCCAACAATCCTGCAGGTATTGTAGACAATTTGATCATGTTATTGAATTTTTCCTTGTATTATTTGCGAGGATGCAGGAAAATAAACTGCAGACTCCCACTCAAAATATTCAAATGGTACGAAATAAGCTGCACAAAGAAAAAATGAGTGTGAATATTGTCACTAGAAGCGATGTAGCAACTGGTGAAGATAAAGGGAAGAATCCTGATACTGATCTCTCAACACAAAATGCGCCTGAAAAGAAAGAAGGATTCAACTTACAGAGGGAAAATGATACCTTTTTAGAAGCGAAGAACGACTTCGCAAAAGCAGGCACGTTGACATATAAAGCATCAAGTAAGCCTATGGATGTGGTCAAAGGAGATGTAGAGTTAAAGCCCTTCCTGCAGGCTTGTATTAAATTGTTGCGCAATAAGAAGGAAATCGAGAACCTCTAAGAATTATTAGACCACTGTGCATAGAAGGAACAAATCATGATAGAGCATTAGGTTGTTAATAAGATTTATAAGAATAAACGAAGGATTGGACGGGAAATACGCTTAACTGCTCATATCGTTGCATACACAATGGATTAGGTTATCTTGGATTTATGGTTTGATGTGAATTTCTTACCAAAGAAGACTTGGCAGCGAATGGGAGAACCAAGGTTGGAGTGGTCCACTATTCAACTGCACATGGTGAATCAACAAAATACTATCCCATTAGGATGACTCTCGCAGGTAGTTGTGAATATTGAAGGAGTCTGGGTGCTCACATACTTTGAAGTTATCCAAATTATTGATGATACTGACCCATATCCTGATTTTTTAGGTCTCGATTGGGTTATTTATATGGACAACATCATTAACCTCAAGCATATAAGTATGGTGTTTGAAAGTAATGAAACCCGGCTTGCGGTTCGTTTGGACCCTAGAGAAGGAAAGAGATACATTGAGCCTGTGTGCCCAAATTATGATGTTGACCATGTTAGTCATCAGTATTTTTCACTATCTTTAGATGACTATAGGATGTTTGTAGGTTTTTGAAAAAAATATTCCTTGAATATCTTGAGTTTTAGAAATACCACTGCCTTCATTATCCTTACAAACCTATTTTCCCTATTCCTCATTTGGTCTTCTCAAAGTCACCCTGTTGCTCCTAAAAACTCCTTATGAGCTTATACCTCTCATTTTCATCCTCCTTCCCTGCCTATAAACTCATTCCCCCATTTTCCCCTGTCAATAAAATCTATCCTCCTTCTAGGGTTTCTTGTTGCTAAATCATTCCCATGTCCCTTTGGGCATAATAACCTATAACAGTGCTCTGTTTTCACTTGAAAGTCTCCAAGTCAAATTTCAGCCAAAATCAGGTGAAAGGACACTCACATTAGGTCATTAGGGTTTTGTACCTTTCAAGGTCATCCTTGGATGTTTTAGGAACTCCTTTTCCTTTGCTAGAATCTAACTCAGATGTAATAGAATGTCAAGACATGATTATTCAAGGACCTAAAATTTCCAAGGAGGATTGTATTCTCAATTCAAAACCTCTAAGTAAGAAAATGGGATAAAGTTTGGCACTTCTGCAGAAGTGTTGAAAGATTTATCAGTAGAAGGTACTGATGATGTAGACTGTCTACTCCTGAATGAAAAAAAATTATAGCAAGGGAAAGAGGAAAAACTTTCTCTTGTAGATGACTAGGGTTTGTAAACTTGTTAAGTCCACTTGAGTGCCAAAGTAGTGATTACTTGCAGAAAAATGACATGGAGGAAGCACACAAGGAAAATTTCTCTTAAAATTATGTTTCTAAAAAAAAGAAGATAAATTTGACAAAAGTGAGAGAGGTTTTTGTCAATCATAGGTAAAGGAAGAAAAACCTCTTTCAAATTTTACACAGGTATCATGGTTTGGGATAAATGTTAAATTTACAGGTGCTACAAGAGGTTTGTTGCAATTCTAGAGTGACCTTGGGAAAATCAAGTTTTCTCATAGCTGGAGTGTCCAAATGAATTTCTTGATGAGTCAAATGAAAAATACCTAGAATATATTTCCAATGAACTATCATGAGCTCAATTTGGAGTTGAGAAATACCTCCAAATGTTTCCTGCACCAGCACTCTGCATTTATGCACCATCATTCAACACTTTTTGACCAGTCTTGGGAGAATAAACTTTTGATAGGTCAAAACAACTCCAATAAGAAAATAAAATTTATGTTTGGAAATTATACTTCAAGATATTTCCAACGAGCTATCTTGAGCTCAATTTTGACACCGAGAAGACCTCCAAAAGTGGTATGCAAAACAGTGCTACGTTTTTTCATCATGGCGCTGCGCGTTCAACATTGAGCGATGCGCGTTTGCACCGACGCTGCGCGCCTAGAGCTTGGCGCTGTGCCCTTGCTAGAGAGGGTTTTTGAGCTTTCCAACCACTCAAATCACATCAAATTTCCTTCAAGTATTTTCCAAATTCTTCCATGAACTGATAAGAGGTAAGTGCATACCATAAGCCCCATTTTTTATGCCATTTGGTGAATTCTTAATCAATTGAAGTGAAACCCTAGAAGAAACCCTAAGTTTTAAGCTTGAAATCACTATTTTACCATTACTCTATCCTCAAATAAAATCAGTCATAAACATGAGTGATTACATTTCTTAAGGGTTGTCATTGAGTTAGTTTTCCTCCTCACTCATTTCCAACACTTATACCCACTTACTCATTCCCTTCATTTGCAAAGCTGCCTTTTCATTACCCCCCTTCATCTCATTTCACATCATCCCTAGGGTTCTATAAAACATATTTTAACATGTCTGAGGAAGAAGAAAGTGGTATGGAGGCACAAATGCCAAGGAAGACCTTCATCATGAGCAAGAGAGAGGGATTTTAACAGGTGGACTTGGATGACCAAGATTATCATGAGGTCTCAAAGCTGATCATCAAAGAGAAGGATGCCATGATCAAAGAACTACAGGACAAAATGGAAAAAGCCCAATTTGTCAAATCATTCTTAGAACAATAGAAAAAGCAGCCAAAGGACAAGCAAGTTCTCATGAAGTTAGAGCTGCTAAAGGCAAAAATATAAGACATCATGGGTAAGGAAATGATGGCACCTAATGATTCTGACCATTATGATACTCAAACCATCAAGTCAAGACCAAAAACAAGAGGTCTTAAGAGAGATTTAGAGCAAGAAAAACATGAGGCAAAGAAACTTAATTTTGAGGAAAATATTGCTAAGGAATTTGAAGATGATAGAGAGGTATGGATAGACATAGTTAACCTACACCTTGAGAAGCTCTTCCATAAGGAAAATAGAGACATTGAGATGCTCAGACACATGTCTAACAAGTACATCACTAGAAACAAGGTCTGCAACATCAAGCTTAGGTAGTTGAAGAACAAATTGAAGGAAACCCTAGCCAAGCAAAGGGAGAAAGAAAATCTCAATATCCTTGCTGATGTGTCCCTCCAAGCCTCTAAATCTTAATCAGCAAGCTAATTTCCAATTTTGGCACCCTTTTGCACATTTTTTATTTTTGACAGTTTGGCTTGCAGAAAATTGGGCCAAACGCGCAGCGCCACTGGCGCCACACTCTTTTTTGGGGCACTCAAATGGGAAAAGGTCAACATTTTCATGTTCCTCATGTCAAGGAAATAATCCTCATAAAATTTTAGACCATTTGGATCAAAATTGGTCCCTCAAAGGGGCCAAAAACCACCAACAAATCACCTTTCTGCCCTCTTTTTGGCACTGGCGCTGTGCGTTTAGCAGTCTTGGGAGAAGTAATTTTTGATAGGGAAAATGAGCACCAATCTAGAAACTAAACGCAGATCTGGAAACTAGACAGGACAAGCTTTCCAATGAGCTATCATGGAGCTCATTTGGACACCAGGAAGGTCTCCAAAACTCAGTTGTAAAAAGGGAATTTTTTCCAGTCTTGGCGCCACAAGCTTGGCTTGGCGCTACACCCTTGTTCCTCGGCGCTGTGCCCTTACCATAAAGTCAACAAAAGACATCAGAAGTTATTTGAAAATATATTTTTAATGCCTTAAGGACAAATATCTCCAAATTTATCTTAGAATTAATGTTAGAAGTTATTTTTGCATTAAATAAGTTTTGGATATTTTGACTTGGGCCTTGTATGGTCTCAAAGGTCAAAGTGCCTTAAATGTGTAGTGAATGAAATTTTGAAACCCTATCTAGGGTTTACCTCCTCACTTAGCAGATAAATACTACATGGAGGCTTCATGTTTGTTGTTGGTTGTTGGTTGATTGTTGAGATGAAAATCACCTAGACTTTGAGTGATCCACAGTTTTTAGCTTTGGAGCTTTGTAATTGTCTTGAACTGAATGATAATGGAGAAAGAACATTTGTAGGATTCATGTAATTTGTCAAATGGTGATGTTATTCCAATTTATTTATTGTCTTATTATGTTTTCCATATTGTTCATCTTTCCATTATAACAAAGTAGAAAATTTAGATTAAGATATGCTATTGAGAGGCACCTTAATTATGTTGACCTTCTGTTTTTTAGATGTTTTCCTCTGCTAGGTCTGATTGAAGAATTCTTAATTTCTCTTTGATTCCACTTATGCTTGTTGTCTTGAAAATTATCTAATAGAGTCAAGCCAAATAGGTTTATGGTATGCCATGTGCTTTGGTGTAGCTTAAAACATTGTTTTAAAGGCCTTTTCGTTGAAGTTTGCTAATTAGGGTTTGGATGAAGAAGTTTATGGTTTGCCCTGTCCATTACTCCATATTGAGTAGTTACTTTGAAGTTATTTATAGTCTGATTAAAGAAACTTAGGATTTCCATGCTCTTTGATCATCACTTGTTTGTTATCTTAAATGTTTTCTTTCTCTGAAAGTGAATAACTAGAGAATTTAGGAGTTCCTTGCTCTCTAGGGTTTGATGGATTGTTGTTTTAAAGTTTACTTGGTGAAGCTAGGTAAAATAAGTTTATGATGTGCCATGTCCTTCGATTCTTTCTTAATCATAGTACTCTGGAAGACTCTTCTTGTTATAGTATATGTTAAAGGATTCTTAACTGCCCTTTAAAACGACTAAATTCACTATTTATTGTTCATTTCACTCCCACAGAAGCTATTAAGATCCATTTGGCTTTGTCAACTTTCCCTATGAAACACCCTTGATTCATTATTGTAATTTTAAAGCCTTTCACAGAACCCATAGCCCAATGGTTTAAATTTCTCTTACTGTATCTGTTCTTCTTGAAAGGCAACCCAACCAAACAAAACAAAACAAACAAACCCTATCATTTTAACTAGCCTAAAATCAATACCCTAACTCAATCAAGTTACATATTTTATACAAATATAGAGAGAGCCCTCTCTGAGTCCAGGAAGGCTAGGTCCTAGGGCTCCAAAGTTGGTTTGATGTTCCCCTTGTTCATTTGGTCTTGCAAATCTGACAAATTACAGGGACCTAACAGACCATAATTATAAGTTAACTGCACGGGATTAAGACTGTATCAACCCAACAAAATATGGTTGGCTTAATTGGGTTAAGTATAGTTCAATTTTTTTAAGATTCAGATGAGGATATGGAAAACTAGAAAAACCGTTTTCACGAAGTATCTACACTGTGCTATAATCGGGTGAAAAAATCTCTTCGGTGCATATCCTCAGAGGTATGATAATTGCCTTATTACGATGGTCTGAGTAATGTTAATATATTCTTATAAGAACTTGAAAAAAATGTTCCAAAAGCACAACGGTTCCATGCAATTGATATAACTCTGCGCTCTACCCCAGCACACTAGCGGGAGACGCACAAAGGTAACTTGGATAACTGGGGAGAATGTACCAGCATGATAAGTTTGCGATTTGAGCAGTCGAGTACCAGAATCAGAGAGATATACTCCAGACAGGGAGATCCACACAAACATTTGGCTAGATGGATTGAAGTATGGGGCGAAGATCTGAATCCAGAATGGGTGCATATATTCATCCACACTTAGGGGAAGGTGCCTACAGACTGGTACCTCAAAACTGAGTTGCGTCGAGGAACTACTGAATGGACTGAAATAATATAAATTTTCATCCTAACCTTTATTTTTGAAAGTGGGTTCGAATGCCTTGATGAGGTGTTACAGGATATTCAGGAAGTCATATTTGACACTGCAAATTCGTCGGTAGAACATGCCTTTCCAACATGGGACGTGTAGATGAGGGACATTGTGGACTATCAAAATCTGTCAATTGAGGATAATGAAGAAGACCCAAGAAACATTACTATTCCTAAGTCTGAAGGACAACATGCAGTTTCTAGGCCTACGATTGAGTTATCTAATGTAACAAAGCCTCTGAAGATTAGACAGGTCAATATTGGCCTATAAGAACAACCAAAATTAGCAAATATAGGAGATTACTAAGATGATGATACAGTGGGAAAGGTTGCCGAGCTATTGAATGAATACCAAGAGTTATTTTCTATGAAATTTCTTGAACTAAAGGGGATTATAGGAGACCTCAGAGTAATGAAGATCACCTTGAAACCAGATGCACGGCCTGTGAAGCAACGCTCATATAGGTTGAATCCAAAATACAAGTAGAAGGTCAAATAGGAGTTGGAGAAAATGGCGACTGCAGGGATCATTGAACCAATAGAAGAGTCTAATTGGGTAAGCCCTATGGTGGTTCAAGACAAGAAGACCAAGAGAGAAATAAATATTTGTGTATATCTGTGCAAATTGAATGATGCTTGCATGCATGACCCATTCCCAACTCTATTCTTTGATGAAATACTAGACAATGTGGGTGGATATGGATGCATTCTCTTGATACCATCAGATAAGGACTGCACTAGAGGATAGAAGAAAAAGAACCTTTGCGACATAATGGGGATACTTTCAATACATAGTCATGACATTCGGTCTGAAGAATGCACCGACTATATTCTCACACATAGTAGTAGCTGCGCTCAAGGAATACATCAAATGATTCTTAGAAGTATAATTTGATGACTCAACTGTATTTGGATTATTAAAGAAGAATGTGTCGAGCCTACGCCTGATGCTAGATACTTGTCAGAAGTATCAGATCTCGCTCAACCTGAAGAAGTGTATATTTTGCATCCATTTCAAGATCTTGCTCATTCATATTGTTTGTCAGCAAGGATTAATGGTGGATCCAAAAAATATTGTTGTGATTTTTAACCTAGAGGTTCCTGCAAATGTAAAACAATTTTGCTCAATTTTGGGGCACACAGGGTATTACAGGAAGTTTATTCAAGGTTATGCATTGATCACTGCACCCAACCTGCCTAGTTAGGGGGCGAACCCTGTGGCGTCCTTTGGAGGAAAATACCAAGATAAGAAAGTGGCAGAGAAAGTTAATAAGAATTACAAGGTATCGCGCAACACTATGGGATTCCTTGTCACTGAAATCAATGAACCTGCAATGCAATTTGGCATAATAATCCTAGCCTGCAAGTTGATGAGGAAGTGTTGGCCAAAATAGGTCCCAACCCACGTAATTGCATTAGATGGGTAGTGCAAGGAGTAAAATATAACTAGACTCAGTTCATGTGCACCGAATTCATAGAGAATGTGCGTGAGGCGAAGGAGGAGGGGAAAAAATTCTACTATGCATGGTTGCTACTTTTGATTGTGCTCATTGGTTGGAAGACACCAGCTAAGGTTCAGTTCCCAGATATTAAGCTAGATCTGTGTGAAGCTATGCACTTTTCCACAGTGTGGAACTCCAAGGTTCCTTTCCACATCATAGAGAATAAAATATTATGGGTCTTATTCGATTCCGAGGTATTCCAAGCAGTACAGTCCAAGCTGCGCTTATCAACAACATTATATGAGAAGAACAAAAATATAACCGATTTCAAAGACAATTTTCACAACATCCACATGTGCACAAAAGGGGATGTTGAGGGGGTTTGGTATGAATTACCTTATATGGTTACAAAGGATGATCTTGCACATGTGACGATGAATTGGCCCACCTTATGGCTAAAACCGTGACACACTGGTGGGGAATCCTCTTCGGGGCCTGTCAAAACTCTGATGAAGCCACACACAACAAAGGATAAGGATCAGTAGAAAGATACGAGCAAGGAGACACATAAAGATCCACAGGAGAAGGATGTAGAGATAGAGCTAGAACCCACCACGATGGGAGAAAATATTTATCTGGAGAAAGAGGTAGAGGATAAAGATGGTGACAATACCGGGGCACTTGTGACACAGACAAACATAGGAACTAAGAGAGGATCTCAGGACTCCCTGAGCCCGTGAAAAAATAGGAAGGGATCCAAGAAGATAGGGACAGAGGCCCTGACCCTCACAGAAGATGAGCTCAATGAAATTGAGAACGTAGTCAAGACCGCAATTGAGGACATCTAGAATGATGTGGAAGCGCAGTACCAATCCATCCTCACAAATGTACAACTAGGTCTTCAGGAGATGAAGGTTAACGAGAGTACGATTCAAGAGAGAGTGAAGCAAGTGAGCCTGCCGCAAGTGAGCGTGAAGACATCCAACATCGGACAAGTGAGCGTGCAGACATCCAACATCAGACAAGTGAGCGTGCAACCCATTAACACTATGCTGCTATCCCCCATGGATAGCCGAATGATTCAGTTTCTAGGACTTGTAGTTACGGTAGAGCAGCTTGACTTGTGTGCTAATGTGCAAGCTTACACAGAAGTTGGCATCAACTTGGCAGTGCTGCTTGAAGGAAAAATTCATGCCATACACACAATGATCATGGACGTGTTGTAGTACAGGGAGGTCCACCCCCCCAAAGTAGCTACATAGTCTCAACAAAAAATAGCAATAATGCAGAGGGAGCAACATCATGCATAGGAGGAACGCTGAGTGGTCGAGTATCAACACGCAACACTAGAATCAATGATTGATCGATTCTGCGATGACTTGCCAGAGGTCACAGTGCCTACCACAATCACGCCCAATGTTAAGCTTGAAATCCTAGTATTTGCACTCAAGGCATCGTGCTCTAATATCGCAATCATCCATGCAGAACTTGAGCAGAAAAATTTTGATGTCCAAATGAAGCTGCAACCATAAACACTGCTAGAAGTCCATGCACTACAGTAGTCCAAGAGTCGTCTACTAGCATCACTATTGATGTGAATGTTGGCATCCAGTTGCTTGAATAAGCCACAGGTATTTGGACTTCAGTCCAAAAATTTCCCTATCATCCGACAACTCAAGGTGGAGATCAGGCCAAAGAACAATGATTTGATGACATTTGAGTTGCGGCACCGACGCTTGTGCCCACCCAAAGACTAGCCCGGTTGCAGGAGAGTCGCGCCATCCAAGAAGAGATTGAGACACTACGTTGGTGATAGCACATATTGAAGGACCGAATGAAGTCATGGACGGATTAGGCCATGCACCTCTCGCAGACCATTGACACAACCATCAGGAACTTGAAGCAAACACAATGAAGCATCAGCTTGGCTACCGAAGGTCCAACCACACAAAATTTGGTCGAAGAAGTGCAGAGCTCTATAGCACAAAGTGTAGAAATCATTCTGCCATTTCAGAGTTTGGTACAAGTGCTCAAAGATAATATTTAGGCAGACGGACCAGAGTGCCTCGAGACGAGTCACTAGATTGTGTTATGGGCCTCTTGGAGCAGGGTCCCATGGCTAAAGCAATTTTGATAAATTTTTGATAAGTTTTTTTTGTAAGCGCTGCACGCAGATATCAAGGGGCTTTGGGGCGGGTCAAAGTCCCTTAACTATTGTAATGGGTAAAGGGAAAACCATGAATCTCAAACCATGGTTTGAGACCATGGTATGTGCACATTTAGAAAGATATAAATATGTAATAGCTGAGTGAAGAAGGAGGAAGAGACATGAATGAAGGATAGATAGATCGATAGATGTTTATGTTTTGATATAGTTTTGGGTCGGTTTGGGTAGAAAGACTCATGTTGGGTATGTGCGCGGAGACCTCATCCTGAGATGTGTACACAGACTCTATTGCTATGTGTGCAGAAGGGAAATATTGTATCGATTGAAGATATCTTAATAAAGAAGGAGATTTTGGCGAACTCTAACTTTATATGGTTGTAATAGTGATTGTATTGGATTTTTTATGCACATTATATGTTTCTTATTATAGATCTAGATTTTTTCTGTAGAATGCATATTTGTTTCCATAGTTGTTAGTCACATTGGTACATTGCATTTATGTGCAAGTATTTTTCACTTAATCATTAGACCTGAAGTATAATAATCTATCCACGTAAGGGTTTATTTTGTAACAATATGAGAATACACAATGGATAAGTCTGTTTATTACTATCTAGGCACACACATGTGAATTACTGTTTGTCTGTCATTAGATCTAGTTTGGTGAAGCTGCACACAAGGTAGTAGCTATTAGATCTGTTAGATCCACATCAAAAGCTCCCTTAGAGTGCAGAAACTTGGTTCCAGCACCCCCCCCTACTACTTCAGGTGAGACTGTGGTCTGCGTAAGTAGATCACTACAGAAAGGGCCAATAGTTGGAGGGTTTTTTGGTTGCGCGATTACTCTGATCTTGGGCCAGGACCCCTCAAGCCAACACTCCTCTTCATTTTAATTCCATTCTTAAGTAGTTTATCTCATTAATTTTGTGATTTTTTTTTTTTTTTGGGGGGGGGGGGGATTTTAAAATTTTATTTTCACTGCGATTAACGCGGATCCAAGCTTCGGATTCACGTTGGTTGCCCTTAGCCTGAAATGTGACCATGCCGCAACTTTGTTTCAATTTTTACAGTCGCACTAACCGTGGGGAATAAGTTAAAATAAGGAATTCCTCAACTTTTAATGGTTTATTTTGAAAACTACTCTGATGAATGCCCCTAAAATTTCAATTGACCATGTTTTGCAGTTGATTTCAGCGAACATGGTCATTGAATGGAAAGAAAGAGGCCATGAGGTGGAACACCACCAAGCACTCTAGGACCCAAATTATGTAAACACATTAGGGAATTATGGAATACTGAAATTATTCCAAAGATCAGGGTCAAGAGCTCAGCTGGAGCTACTTGAGTATTTGATTGGGATATGGGATGTGGATCGCCAAATATTCATAATTGGAGACTAGGAACTTGAGTTGGATGTCATGGAAATATATTTTATCACAGGGTTATCCAGGAGAGGGGAGAGAATCCAAATCTCTGGAGCTCGTGCTGGAGGTGAGAGTACCAATATGTTCATCCAAAGACACTTTCTAAAAAGACTCAGAGCGAGAAGGTATCGAAATCCTTTATCACAAATATTCCCTTACGCACAATATTACATTTCATGGCTCGCGTGGCCGGAGCCTAGGCGTTGCATGAGGCAACAAAGTCTCAATTCCAGTACGCAGTGGAATGTCTGGCTCTCTGTTATATAGGTAAATCCTCTCTGTGGACAGAGACGATCCCTCTAGCCTTAGAGTGGGTCTAGCAACAAGGGAAACACACTAACACTTATTTTCCTAGATCATAAATGAAATAGATCAAGAGATATGGCCTAACTTGATCTGATGCTACTATTTTTATCTTCATCAAAGCTCCTTAATCCTTCAGTTTTTTCCAAATATTGATCTCCACTGCTAGTAACGTTCAATTACCTGCACAAGTGACCAAGAAAAAACAAGAATCATACAAATGCAACATGTATATACATATATAACCTATTCTACTGATCAAGGAATTTAGAAATCTTAATCACAAACATTAACAAGAATGGAAATAAATATCAGTCGTGTCATATTATACATAGAAGAGGAGTTACAACCTGCGCCTTGATGTCAAAGCTCTCCTTCAACAGGTCCGAATCTGGGCACGTCTCCAAAGAACTTGTTTCCAATTTATCGTGAAAAGGCTAAGGGCTCAACTCTCTCCTTCAAAGCTCATGGAAATTAAACCTCTCTCTGCTATGATCTATTCTATTCTAACTAGCAGAGGAATTGGAGGATGATGAATTTATAGAGATGGAGGAGGGGAGATGGATCCACTTATGATTGGAAAATGGCTTATCTCTTTAGGAGGTTCCTCTTTAGTAGCAAAAAGAGGCCCAAGGGAGGAAGCTCGACCATATCTTGACCAAAAAACATCCAACTCTCTGCCCTTGAAGCTTCTAGGCCATGAAGCATTGTTTCCCTTTTTTTTAAATCTTCCAGAAGTGGATCAGGGTGGGTGTGATGGCCATACTAGAGCTGATCAACACTGCTCACAAGCTTAAGATGGGTCATCGATGCTGGTGAGACATAGAGAGGTCGTGCTACTCCAACAATATAGGTTTTTAAGGAGCTAATCTAGGACTGATCGAAATAGAGTTTGTTCCTGCAGATTTCCAGGGATGCAATGTCATATTTTCATGATGTAAAAGGGACACAGAGGTCACTGTTTATGATCCTCTGTAATATTCCAGATTTGGAATAGCTAGCAAGGCATGATTGGAAAACGCATTTTCCAGGAATGGCTGCTACGGTATTTGAAATCAGGACCTGGATCCCTTAGATCAATGTATCTAAGACCAAAATCCAAGAGGTGGCTCAAAATAAATCCCTCTAGGTGAGTTAAACATTTCTCCCACACCTAGTTACCCTCAAAAGTGCCCGATGAAGGGGCTGCAACAGTTCTTGAACAAGAAGTGGAATAACAGTGTTATTATTATGAGTTGTGAGACATGAATATATGAATAGCCAACAAATTTATAATATAGCAGCAAATGTATACAATGCTTTGAGGAATCAATCACTCAAGCTAGGCAATGAGAGCCTCAACAGAGCATGTACAAGAAATTGGAGAACACTGCTACACAGAATTCACTTAAGGCTATATCAACGCAGTTTATAGGAGACACTGCAACATAATAATAGAGAATACAATGATATGGCAATATCAGCTCAAGAATGTGGGGGAGAAAGCTCTCAACCCCTGAAAATAACAATACAACAATCCTTAAGAGGATTGGCTGAAACATATGTACAAAAGGCAAATCTGTAGAAATGCCGGAGTTGCTGGGTAGCAGCTGCAACTCAGAAAATAACTAGAGATGGCTGAAGATGATTCAAAATATGAAATATACCTCCTCCAATAGATCTCTCTAGTGATATTTTGATCCTAACACCGAAGATCTCACCCTCCAAAATAATGGTGCACTGCAGATACTCACTGAAATAACGCAGTCTAGAGAAGGGACTGCGCTGTTGATGATGGGAGATGCTTGGCCTAATGCCAAGATATGAAAATTAGCTCTGAAACCTTCCTCACTAACCTTTCCGAGGAATAGAATCTCCCTCCTCTGAAATATGAGCCAAGGAATGGTGTTGTGGAACCCTCCACTGCAACACCCAGCAACACTACGTTATACTTAAGAAGAAATAACGTAGTGACTGAAGGAAGTGGCTTTGGCCTTGATCCTAGATGTGGAGAAATGAAGTAAAATCCTTCAAGAGGCCTCTAAAGAAGGAGAGGAAATCCTAAACAGGAATCCCTCATGCTAAACAGCACTACAACTCAGTTGAACAACCAGAGACTGCAAATAGTTTACTAGACCAATAATCAAATACTCAAACATGTCTCACTATGGCTGCCTCTTCCTCCTTTTATGCAAGTGAATGTCTCTTTGCCCTGGACCGCACACATTATGGTTTCTTCCACAAGTGATCTTCCTCCCTCTCAATCTGCGTTGTCTTCCTAATCAAGCCACACCCTCTTAGGCAACGTTGAAGGTGCAAAATAAAGCTACTCCATTGATCCCTTTCACACTATGAGGGATTTTATTCCTAATCATGGGTCTCCTCACCCATTTTATTCACCTCCTATATGGCATGGGAAAATTTTGTGTTCAAATTAGCTTCATGCTAATTTTGGAACATTACAGTCCTCTGCTGTCAAAGATTGCTTGTCCTCAAGCAAGTGCAAGGATAGAACAAAGTTATTTCTCCTCTCCCTGTAGCATCCATTTATGATGATCTCCTCCAAGTAAATAGATGTTATCTCATCAATAAATTCCCCACAATACTCCTCCTCAGCATGCAAGTCAGCCATCAAGCTATCATCATGTAAAGGTGAAATACTCAAGAGGATAGAAAAGTGATGTCTAGAGGTCCCCTTGAGGAATGGGTTCTGAAATATAATGGGAAATATCTCTCCCATATGGATCCTCCATCCCCAAGCTATTAGCCATGCAAAATGAGTCACCTCCCAACTAGGAAACTCCTGAAAACTGTCCTCCACCTTTGGCTCCGGAAAAGTAGGTTGGATGAAAATCTGCATATGGTAGACAATGCAGCCTACCCCATGTTGTCCATCTCTCCACTCATGATAAGTGTAGAGTGTTGGCTGATCTTGGGCTGCAATAAGGTTGCCCTCAAGTGGCAAGATGAGGACTAGATCTCCAAAGACCTCTCCTCCAACGCTGCAAATCATGCTGGCCCAAATGTCCCAATATATGATGAGTTGGAGATCACCATAATATGGCATCACATCCATCATATGGCTCACCTCATAAGGAAAAAAATGTGTTTTTCTAGTGGCCATACCATCTCCCATGCTCCCCTTAGAACATGTAGTGTAAAAAGTGTGGGAGGATTCTCCCTCAAAGGACACTTGCACCCAATGTGTCTTTCTCCCAAGCATGCTCCTCATAAAGACATAGATAATAGAACCATAGGGAGAAAAAATGAAAATCATGCTTGCTGCCATATGTAAAAAATGAGAAGGACAATGGTCCCTCAAGTGAAACCAACCCAGCTTGACTCTCAACTGCAATGGAGACTGATAAAATGAGTGGCTTCTCAACTGCTCTCCTCATAAGTATGGAGGAAGTGAACAATGCCTAATGTAAAGTGAGCATGTCCTCCATAACATATCTCTTCCCCAAGTCCTCCTAGGGAATGGCCATCAATCATGCTTATGGCCTCAACTAAACCATGAGGTCTAGAAAAAAGAATTCTCCTCCTTGGAGCATCATCCTGCACATATATGGTTAAGGGATGCATATATACTTTATGAAAATAATCATGTAAACAACAATGAATACCCTTACCATATATTCTGCTCATACAAAGGGAGTGGCTCATAAATGAGTCTCCTCTCATCCTTAAAGAGAAAAGAGGTGGTTGTGCTAACTCTTCCAAAGATTTATGCCTCTCCTCCATCTCCATATGATCCATGCATCTCTTCATATGCTAATATATCTCCTCCTCAAAGCCTTCCCAAAAATACCCCTCCATGATGGTGTGGTATGCTCTCATAGGATGTGTGTGGCTGAAAAGGAAATCCTCATGTGTTGTGTTGTTCCTTGAGAAACAATTCTTGGCTGTGTACAAGAATCCGTGCTCAAGACATTAAAGATTATGTCACAAAAATGTATATATGTGTCTCTGTTTCTTAACCCTTTAAATATTAGTAATATATTTACCAAATATCAAATCTTTAGGAGCCATGCAATGCCATATTCCCTTTATACTGAAGTGAACAGATGAAAGACAGAGAAAGAACAGGATTTTAACTTGTCATGCTGCGTTACACAGAAACTGTCATTATAAAATCCAGAGGAAGTGAAAAACATATAAGTTAAAGAAGAGGAGCGCCCATTAAGGATATTTAACTCTTATACATATAAATATCAAGAGACCTGCAGCTCTAATCACTCTACTTTATTCACAGAAATGCAAATGAAATGGAAACCAAGAAAACTCTTCAACATAGATGGAATATTGGAAACTTGCAAAACTTCTTTATTCATTCGATATTGCTCAGTACAAAATTTAGCCTTCAAAGGTTCAAAACTCGGAACCTTCTTCCTTCCTTAAGATGTCTTTAAATACAATCTGAATCAAAATGGTTTCAGTTATAAAACTGATTCTAACTAACTGCAACTACTTAACTACTTCCTGTTACGGAGGTATATGCCTCGGTAACATTTCATTACATTGCATCATTTGACTTGAAAATAAAATAAAAGATGAAAAATCCTAATCTAAAGGAACTGATGTTCCTGGAACAACAGCTGACTCAATGATTTCTTGCAGCTGTACGGTCACTTGTGGCTGCTTGGCGGGAAATCCTTTTTCTGTATCAATAGTGAATTTCTTACATTCCTTCCAGAGTTTGTCTTGAGTTATTGGAGCATTCTTATAACGATGATATTCTACTGTGAAGGCAACAATATGACTGTGAGTGGGGTTACTTGTGAACAATTTTTTCACCATCCACAGCAGAAGGAAATGTCTTTGCAAGAAGTTGAAGACTGTTTCTCCCTTTAGTATTTGCGTCTTCTCATGTCGGCCATCTGCTCTGCTTTTTGCAAACACCAACTGGTCTTCATAGAACTTCCAGGACATAAATTCACCTCCCTCCTTCCAGCATGAGGGCAAACCAGTTCTTATCAATTTATCAAATGAAATGTCAAATTTCTTAATCACCTCTTTAATTACCTGTAGCCGCTTCTCTGATGCTTTCAGAAGGTCGTTTTTAATGATCATTTTGTTTACTTCTTCAGCATAAAAATACCTGTCTTGTATCCCCATCTCTTGCAACTCTTCATATGTTTTGGAATTAATAAAATTCATGAATCTCTTGGCCCAATTTGATCTTTTGATTGCAGCTGGCTTATCCGATGACAGCTCTTTTTCGTGATCGGCAACAATGTTTTTCTCTCTGGAAATTACTTTTATGGAGTCCCATTTTCCTTGTATTTCAGAAATGATCTCATTCCAGATGAGATCCTTAGCTTTAATAAGGGAAATATTTCCCTTCAATTTCTCCTTGAGTTCCTTAATCTCTTCTTCAGCTTTATGTAGCTTCTGCTCATTTTCGCCTGCCTTTTCTTCCCATCCTTGCATTAATCTCAGAGCTGCATCCTTTTCAGACTGGGCCTGTTTGCAATCTCTCTCCGCCATTTTTAACTCTGTATTCAATTGAGCAACTTGGACCTGTGGATCGGTCGCACCTGCAGAAAAATCAAAAGTGCAAGTGTGATTCTGAATTTGATTTTGTAAAGTTATGGCTGTTTGCTTTACCTTATCAAGCTCCTCATCTTTCTTTATCAATTGTTGTTGCAGCTCTTCTTTTTCCTTTTCTACCGCTACTACTTCAGCTGCCAACGAATGCTCTGAAGCTGGCAATTTCATCTTCTTCCTTAAGGAAGAGATTTCTGCTTCTGCGCCCTTGATAAATTTTTGCATTGCGCTCCTATCATCTGGATCAACGCCAATCTTCTTTATGATTTTCTTTAGTTCTTCATTCTGAATAGTCAATGCTCTGGCATTGGCTTTCTCCATCTTGCATTGTTTGACAACCTTAGCAAGCATATTCTCTGTCTTGACTGATGTAGCATGAGTCTTACCTAAATCATTAACAATTAACTGACCTGTTTGCATATGTAGATTCATCTTGTCCCACAAGGGAATCTTCTTTACATCCATAACAATATTCAACTCCTTAAAACTGCCTGAGGGTCCCAGAGACATCCCTGTCGGATGTGATAGCGCCATTTTGAACTGGTCTTTCTCCAAATCTATTACAGTCAAAAGTCTTGTTTGGTCAGCAGATACATGATGTTCTGCTTGTATCTCTATATTGGCCTTTATTCTTTGATTCTTTTCTTCAATTAGGGAGAACACCTGCTTCATGGAAGGAGCCTTCTCTAACTGGAGTTCTAATCTGCTAGGAGATGAAGCATCCTGTTCTTCACTGACCTGGAGAGTGAAACCAGGTGAATTGGAGGAGTGATCTTCTGCTAATTTAGTCCTTTTCTCCTCTCGGGGCTCTTCCTCATCAATCTCAATAACATCATCTCTCACTCTCTTACCCATCTTCTCCAATATTACAGGAGTTTGAATATTAATCCGTGATGAACTTGGCCCTCCTGGATTAGCCAACTTTTCTAAATCTGGTTTACTCACATGAGTAAAAGCAGCATAACCGTTCTCGACCCTTCTCTGTGAAATAATCGCATGTGGGTCATAGGCCCACTTCTCTCCCAGTAATAACTGTGTTTCTTCCAACATCTTCGTCACCTCCTCATAAGCTTGCCTTGTGTTAACAACAAAAGGACCTACACTCATGGGCAGCTTGTACATTAACCCCTTCTTCATCGGAAGAAAATGAATTTGATCCACATTGAGACTTTGCCTTATAAATTCCAGAGCAAACAGTCTCATGGGAAAAAATTTTGGGAGCCTATAAGGCTCAACACCAACTCCATATAGCCTTATTTCAGAATGGTCTTCAAAAACAAACCAATCTCCATATCTATAATTCGGTCCTAATTGCAAGAACTCCTGAGCCTTTGGCAAGAAACAAGGAGGCCGAGCTCCATTGAGAATTCTATAAGCGGTGGTCATAAAATGTTCCACAAATTCAAATAAACCAGCTTCATTTTCTTCTCTTCTGATCAAATCAGTCCAAAGTAGAACCGACTGCTTATTCTTGTTGCTATCCATTATGTTCAAACCAATACCCATAAATTCTTCCACATTCTGGTATAAAAACAGGTAAACAATTAATGAGGGAAATCTAAAATAACCTGTTAGTGGGAAAGAAAGCAACTGAGAATTCACCACTTCTTGCCAAAAGGACGGAATATCTAACACCACTCCTGGTTTCATCATGAGAGTAAACATCCCCAGAGCTGCTTTGTCAACTTCGCAATCATCTTCTCTCCCCAGAATCTCCATAATACAGCTGAGAACTGACCTGTATTGAACATTAAAAGCATCCAAACCAAACTTTCCCGAACCAAACTGGGTCTTCTCCGGACTTGGTACCAAAAATGACATGCAGCGGTTAAATTCTTCAATTGAGAGCTCCTCGAAGTATTGAACCAGCGAATCTTCTGAGAATTGCAAAGGAGAATCATTCTCTGGGAAGCATAATGTCTGACACATTAACTGAGCTGAAACCTGCAAAACACTTTCTCCCTGAGAGTTCATGACATAAAATTTACCAGGGTACATGGACGAGACCAACCAGGAGATGAATTCAGGAAAAACATGGGTCTTAGGGATGCAGGCGAACAGCACTCCAGAACTCTGCATAGCGGAAAACACAGGTGACTGGTCGGTGTTCAAGGTCACTTGATAATGCAAGAGAGGGTGATTGACAGAGGAAGCAGTATCACGGACGTCTTTCTCACTATCTAGGAGAGGGCTCAGAGTGGACAGACCAGACATAGACGCTCGTTTGGCCATGGCTGACGAGAATTTTGAAAACAATTCGGTGTGAAGGTGGCGGGACGGGGTTTGAAACAGGACAACAATCACAAATGAACCGCAACGGAACGTCAAACTCGACTTTATAACAATGCAAAACGCAATTAATGCAAAGGTGACGTGGGACAACACGTATGCGGTTTTGCCAACTGTTTGACACTTCAGAGAATGACGTAATGCGGGGGGTCTGTGAGTACGGCCGAGACCTTCAACCAATACCCCCCACAATCCATCGGAGCCGTTGATCAACGATTTTCGTAGATCTGACTAGTCAACTGCGGGGGGTCGGGTTTTGATAACCGGCGAGCAAGTTGACCCCCCGCAGTTGCTTATCCAAAAGCTTCTGCGCGTGATCGCGACTTCCGCTCCAGAAGTTGCTCGAACTTTATGATTAATAAAAGATATAACAATCTAAAGTTTGCCGCTCCACAAATCAAAATGATAATGGAAACACAATGTATTACTTCTTCGTATTTCTCCTATACTAAAGTATAAAACATTATACTATAGCATATTTTGGATCTTTTAGAAATATTTTTTCAAAAACATTTTTCTTTTTCCAAAATTTCAAAACTTAACATAAAAAAGAATATGCGGATAGAATGATCCACAACATCTGGCTCCACCTGGGGATAGTGTTTTTACCACGAAACACTAAGAACCTGCAGATTAGTGCCTTCACCTCGGGCATGGAGTCAAAAATTGCTTGATGAAAAATGTACAGTGAACACTCCGGATATATACAATGATGAATCAGTAACTGCTTAATGTCGGAAATAATGCTTGAGATATTGCCCATTGACAGGCATATCCAGCATTTCTCCTTCCAAATTTTCCAACATGAAGGTGTTATTTCCCCTGACTTCATTAATTTTGAATGGGCCATACCACAAAGGATCAAATTTCCCGTGTTTGCCTTTATCTTCCCTTCGTGTATCCCATCTCAAAACTAAATCTCCTTCCTGAAACAAAACTTCCTTTGCCTTCCTATCAAATACTGCCTTCATCTTTTGCTGATAAGTGAGCAAGCGATCCTGAGCCTGATTTCTACTTTCACTTAATTCCATCACATTGTTCATTCTTCGTATCATGGGGTTTGGTTCTGTTTGAGCATCTTGGAGAAAAGAAATTACAGGTTTTACCAATTGTGTGGGAAATAAAGCTTGAGTGCCGTACACAAGCTCATAAGGTGACTTGCCAGTGGACCTCCTTGTGGTCATCCTTGTTGCCCACAAAGCAAAAAATAGCTTCGTGTCCCAATTCTTCTGATTCTCACTGATTGTTTTCTTCAAAATCCTAACCAATGTTTTGTTAGAGGATTCTGCTAATCCATTGCCCTGCGGATGGTAAGCGGTGGAGTGAGACAACGTCACATTATAAGTTTGGCAAAAATTGATAAACCTGAGTGAATTGAAAACCTGAGCATTATCTGTCACAATCTTCACGGGGCATCCAAACCTGCTGAAAATGTTCTCCTCCAAAAACTTCATTACCACCACGTCATTGGCTTTCTTGGTGGGAATTGCCTCCACCCACTTTGTAAAATAATCCGTAGCAGTAAGAATCCATTTAAATTGCCCGCTGGATGGTGGATTAATCTCTCCAATGAAGTCCAATCCCCATTGTCTGAAGGGCTCTTCAACGAAGACAGGAAGAAGAGGTAGGGGAGCCAGCTTTTTCTTCTCTGCAAATAATTGACATTTTTGACAGCTTCTGACTACCTTGTAAACATCTGAAAACACAGTCGGCCAATAAAAACCTGATTTGAATATTTTGTGGGCCGTTACCTTCCAGCTGTAATGCCCTCCACACAGGCATTCATGATACTCTTCTATCACTTCTTGTATTTCTTCCTCTGTAAGACACAACAACAACATACTAGCTGGATCCTTCCAATATAATTTTGCTTCTATTATAACATAAGGCTGAGCTTTAAGTTTCAGGGCTCTGTATTTTGCTCTATTAATGGAAGGTGGACATGACAGAAAACACAGATAATGTACAATATCCTTATACCACTCTGAACAGAGATATTTATACTTAACTGCTGTTTTTGATTGACTGTCACGCGTTTCTTCATTTGCTTCTTCTACGGGGGCCAGCAAATTGATTCCCAGCGCTTGGAAATTTGATTCTGTCAGTAATTTGGCCAATCCCAATCCTTTAACCAGCTTGGTTGGCTTTAAATCTAAATCATACTCCTGTATCTTTGCGATCCATTTTCCTCTTTTACCTTCCACATCACTTTGTACGAGCACATCTTTCACGGCCGAATTGGGAACATATGCCAAAATCTGAGAGTGAAGAACATAAGTTCTGAAAGCCTTCAATGCCTTTACCAGAGCGTACACCTGTTTCTCTAATATGTTGTAATTCAGTTCTGCATCACGGAGAACTTTGCTGAAATATGCAACTGGTTGTTCCTGCTTCTCTTCATTCCTTTGTAATAAAACGGCTGCAATAGTTGATGGAGAAGCAAATGAAAAAATTTGAAACGGCTTCAAATAATCTGGACTTACCAAAACAGGAGCTTCTTTTAAAGCCTCTTTGATTCTCTGAAACGATTCCCTCGCCTCCTTGTCCCACCTTACCTCAGCATTCTTTTTAAGCATGTCAGTAATCTTTTTAACGATTTCCGCATAATTTGGGACGAAACGTCTCAGGAAATTAATCTTTCCAAGGAAGCGCTGGATATCCTTTTTACTTCGTGGCAGAGGAATTGTCTGAATGGCTTCGACTCTGGCAGGATCAATCTTCACTCCTTCTTTCGAGACAATGTGGCCTAATAATTTACCCTCCTCCAGGGCAAATAAAGACTTCTTCGGATTCAGTGATAAACCAAACTTTATGCACTTCATGAAGGCCTTCTGTAAATGCTGTAAATGCTCCTCATCAGACTTTGAAAAAATTGTGACATCATCCAAGTACACCACTACAAACGTGTCTACTACAAATGCGATATCCATCGCCCTTTGAAATGTGACCCCTGCGTTCATCAGGCCAAAAGGCATCCTGGCGTACATGAACGTTCCCCAAGGCGTAGTGAAAGCGGTTTTCTTCTGATCCTCCTTCTCCACTGCTACCTGATTATAACCTGAGAACCCATCCACCATAGACAGTCTATAAGCGCCAGTCACTTTCTGCAAGACGAAATCCATTTTCGGCAGAGGATAATTGTCTTTTAATGAAGCCCTGTTCAAGTTTCTGAAATCCACGCATAACCTTATTTCTCCATTTTTCTTTCGAACAGGTACAAGGTTAGATACCCAATCTGAATACCTTAGTGGGACAATTATCTTGGCTTGCAACAACTTCTTAATTTCCTTCTCGATTGGAGCCAATAGCAATGGATTGATCTGTCTCAATTTCTGTTTATGTGATTTAACTCCCTCCCTGAGTGGAATCTTGTGCTATATAATGTCCTTATCATATGTTTTTAAATCATCATACGACCAAGCAAAAACATCTTTAAATTGTTTAAACAGCTCAACATACCTTTCTTTATATTCCTTCGGAAGCCCCTTAAATAATTTGACCATCTTAGGCTCTTGTGGAGTACCCAAATTGCAATCCTCCACTGGCTCGTCTTGGTTCTTCTGCTTTTGATCCACAGCAACATCATTAGCCCCGAACAATCTTTCAAGCGGTACTAAGCCTCTGGGTAAGACGTTGTCTTTTAACTGAATAATTTCCCGTCCACCAATTTCCTTTTGAAAAGTCTTTCCAGCCAACTCGTCTTCATCACTTTCCAGATCAATTTGATGGTCCTCAAACTCCTCAGTCATCAACAAAAACTGCTTAATCTGCTCATCATCTTCGAAGACCTGCCAATGCTTAACATTATCAGGAATTGACGGCCTATGTCTCATTTCTATCTCATACCTTAGTTTCACGCTGATAGGAGGTTTGAACGTACTTGCTGCAACTGCAAGTGAATCTGCCAATCTGTTTTCTTCTCTCGGCACAAACTGCAAATTGAATGCTTCAAAATAATTTTCAATCAGATCCCATACTTCATTCCGGTATGCTCGTAATCTGGGATGCTTGGTTTGACAGGAATTCTTAATCTGCCTTATAATTAACTCTGAATCTCCAAACACAGTCATAGCTTTAATCCCCATCTGCTTAGCTGTTTGCAAACTAATAATTAATGCCTCATACTCTGCAACATTATTAGTAGACTCGAACTCCAATTTGAAAGAAAAAGGCACCAAATTACCTTCCGGAGAAACAAAGATGAAACCCGCTCCAGTAACTTCTTTGGAAAATGCCCCATCAAAATAACACTTCCACAGCTTTTCTGACTGTAATTCCTTATTCACAATTTATGGCTCAAACTTCCCCTGAGATTCCTCAGCAAATTCTGCAACCTCCTGCAACATGAAACATGACAGATCGTCCTTTTCCTGACCATAAATCGGTGAATTATTGGCCTCTTTCTTGGTGGCAGTCTTTTGGAATCTGGTCTCTCTATACAATCTTCGCTCTTCACCATTAAAAACGGGAATAATAGCATACGTAAAGTCCAGCTTCAAAACTCCTCCCAGCTTCGCTCCCCATGACCTAGATAATAACATTCCAAACCTGGCTAGGATATCTGCCACTACAACATCCATCATAATACTTTTGGCTGGGATTTGAGCCAATGAAACAACCATATCTTTAATGAGGCCTACACACTTAACTCTTTTCGAGTCAAAAGAATAAAGATCTCTGTATGGCTTGGTAATTTGTAAATTTAACTCCTTCATCACACTCAGTGGCATCAGATTGTGTGATGCTCCAGAATCCAACATACAATTGTGCAAAACAAAATCATGCAAGAGAAGAGATATATAAAAAGGAGGAACAGATGAATCTACCTCTTCCACATGAGGTCCAAACGTTACCACTGGCTTTTCTTCTTGCAGATTGACTGTATCACTCACTTCATCAGGCTGGGTCAGATTGATAAATTCAGCGATTTCTTTTTTGTAACCCGGGGTTTTCATGAGTTCAAGAAGAGGTACTTGTATCTTGACTTTTTCTAACTCTTTGGATAGACTGAAAGTTTGATTTGATCTTGTCAACTTTTCAGAATCTTCTTGATCTTTTTTAGAATTTAAACTCTGATTAGAAACTGTGACCACCTTCTCCAAAATGTTAGAATCTTTTTCTTTCACCTGGGATGTTTCAGCTTGCTGCTTACCTTTCTGCAGTGGAGTCGCCTTTGCAGCAGGTGCTGTTTCCGGTTCTTTTTCTTCATTTTCTTGCGTCCTCAATCTCTTTTTCGACCTCAAGTCATATTTTTTATGCAATTCGGATTGCATAAAATCTGTGAATTGTTTACAATAATCATCCATCTCTTCTTGATCAAATGAGGGTTCAGCTTCTTCCTCTTCCTTCTCCTCTTCTTCATCAATCTCTTCTTCTGTTTCATCATCTTCCATATATACAGCAGAAATTCGAGCATCATCCTCTCTATCATCATCTTCGTCTGCTGAGCGCGATGGGGCTGCTTCTATGTATAAAGGTGCTTGCACCTGATCCTGATCCTTCCTTTCTCTTTGTAGAATCTGTAAAGGTTGTTTTTTGAATTGAGGATTAAAAACCCCCCTGTTCTGTCTGGCAGGCTTGCTATCTATCTCCAACTTTACCAACTTATTTGAAAGATTTTTAATAACCTTAGTCATGTCTTCAATTCTTTGGTCCTGAACGGCTTCCTCCTTAGCTTTTCCTTTATCTGAAACTTTTCCAGCAGCAGACATATTTGCTTCAATCTCCAGAGCATCAGTTTGAATCTGTTCCAGCGTAGGAGACCTTCTTTCTCTTAGCGTGAAACTGAAATCTGGTTCAAAAGCACCAGCAAAAACAACCCTTGCTCCAATCGGAGGAGGTTTCATTTCAGCAGGCAAACTATTATACAATTTGTTGAATCTCCTAACAAAATCGTTCATATTTTCTTCGGATTTTTTCTTAATGGCATTAAATTCTGTCAAAGAATAACCATGGTCCCTTTTTTCGCCCCATCTTTCAATGAAACGTCTTTCTAGAGCCTCCCAATCATTAATAGAACCATTATGTAATCCTTTGAACCACTTCCTTGCCTCTCCACTCAGAGACTGAACGAAAAGTCTCATGACAACATCTAAATGTTCAACATTTAAATTTTCTACAAAAGTGCAAAACAGGGGCAGGTGCTGTTCTGCAGTTATTTCATCTTCACCAGTAAATCTTGGGAGTAACTTGAGGTACTCCTGTGGTAAATCATGTAATGGTTGTGGTAGATTTAAAGGTGCATATCTGTTCATCAAGAAGGCAGGGGCTGCAGGAACTGCCATGTTTGCGCCCGGGTTAACTGCTCCTTGAGCGGGGGTAAAATGAATACCAGTTGTGGGAAAAGATGAATGAGGTGAAACAACTGATATGGGAATGGGAATTTGAACAATTGCAGAAGAGCTGGCAACTGTATGTGACTGAGTTTCCGTAAAGAGAAAAGGCACAAACTCTAATGATTCCTCTTCTGATGTGGGTTCTTGAATGGGTGACGGTGATGATTCTTCTTCCGAGAAAATGAGTTTCTTGGAAGCTTTCTTGGATGAAAAAACGTGTGAACTGCTGCCAGGTGCGAGCAGTGTGGGTTCAGGTGTAACAACTATTTTTGGTTTCTGGCCCTTCTTGGAAACAAGCTTCTCAGGATTTGACAAAACGGGACCTTTTTTCTGAGAGGTGTCTGACCTCGTGTGAGGTTTTTTGGGAGCCAGATCTATTTTCAAAAATCACAGCGTACTATTTCCTCCTCTCTGAACAACCAGAGGAAATGTAGATTAAAACCCAGGGAAGAACTTCGACTCTTCGTTCCCCGGCAACGGCGCCAATTAATGTTGTTCCTTGAGAAACAATTCTTGGTTGTGTACAAGAATCCGTGCTCAAGACATTAAAGATTATGTCACAAAAATGTATATATGTGTCTCTGTTTCTTAACCCTTTAAATATTAGTAATATATTTACCAAATATCAAATCTTTAGGAGCCATGCAATGCCATATTCCCTTTATACTGAAGTGAACAGATGAAAGACAGAGAAAGAAAAGGATTTTAACTTGTCATGCTGCGTTACACAGAAACTGTCATTATAAAATCCAGGGGAAGTGGAAAACATATAAGTTAAAGAAGAGGAGCGCCCATTAAGGATATTTAACTCTTAGACATATAAATATCAAGAGACCTGCAGCTCTAATCACTCTACTTTATTCGCAGAAATGCACATGAAATGAAAACCAAGAAAACTCTTCAACATAGATGGAATACTGGAAACTTGCAAAACTTCTTTATTCATTCGATATTGCTCAGTACAAAATTTAGCCTTCAAAGGTTCAAAACTCGAAACCTTCTTCCTTCTTTCAAATGTCTTTAAATACAAGTTGAACCAAACTGGTTTCAGTTATAAAACTGATTCTAACTGACTGTAACTACTTAACTACTTTATGTCACGGAGGTATATGCCTCAGTAACATTTCATTACATTGCATCATCTGATTTGAAAATAAAATAAAAGATGACAAATTCTAATCTAAAGGAACTGATGTTCCTGGAACAGCAACTGATTCAATGATTTCTTGCGGCTGTACGGTCACTTGTGGCTGCTTGGCGGGAAATCCTTTTTCTGTATCAATAGTAAAGTTCTTACATTCCTTCCAGAGCTTGTCTTGAGTTATTGGAGCACTCTTATAACGATGATATTCTACTGTGAAGGCAACAATATGACTGTGAGTGAGGTTACTTGTAAACAAGGTTTTCACCATCCACAGTAAAAGGAAATGTCTTTGTAAGAAATTGAAGACTGTTTCTCCCTTTAGTATCTGCGTCTTCTCATGTCGACCATCTGCTCTGCTTTTTGCAAACACCAACTGATCTTCATAAAACTTCCAGGACATAAATTCACCTCCTTCCCTCCAGCATGATGGCAAGCCAGTACTTATCAATTTATCAAATGAAATGTCAAATTTCTTAATCACCTCTTTGATTACCTGTAGCCGCTTCTCTGATGCTTTCAGAAGATCATTTTTAATGATCATCTTGCTTACTTCCTCAGCATAAAAATACATGTCTTGTATCCCCATGTCTTGCAACTCCTCATCTGTTTTGGAATTAATAAAATTCATGAATCTTTTGGCCCAATTTGATCTCTTGATTGCAGCTGGCTTGTCTGATGACAATTCCTTTTCGTGATCAGCAACAATGCCTTTCTCCCTGGCAATTACTTGTATGGAATTCCATTTTGCTTGTATTTCAGAAATGATCTCATTCCAGATGAGATCCTTGGCTTTAATAAGGGAAATATTTCCCTTCAATTTCTCCTTGAGTTCCTTAATCTCTTCTTCAGCTTTATGTAGCTGCTGCTCACTTTCGCCTACCTTTTCTTCCCATCCTCGCATTAATCTCAGAGCTGCGTCCTTTTCAGACTGGGCCTGTTTGCAATCTCTCTCCGCCATTTTTAACTCTGTATTCAATTGAGCAACCTGGACCTGTGGATCGGTCGCACCTGCAGAAAAATCAAAAGTGCAAGTGTGGTTCTGAATTTGATTTTGTAAGGTTATGGCTGTCTGCTTTACCTTATCAAGCTCCTCATCTTTCTTTATCAATTGTTGTTGCAGCTCTTCTTTTTCCTTTTCTGCCTCTGCTACTTCAGTTGCCAACGAATACTCTGAAGCTGGCAATTTCAGCTTCTTCCTTAAGAAAGAGATTTCTGCTTCTGCGCCCTTGATCAATTTTTGCATTGCGCTCCTATCATCAGGATCAACGCCAATCTTCTTTATGATTTTCTTTAGTTCTTCATTTTGAATAGTCAATGCTCTGGCATTGGCTTTCTCCATCTTGCACTGTTTAACAACCTTAGCAAGCATATTCTCTGTCTTGACTGATGTAGCATGAGTCTTACCTAAATCATTAACAATTAACTGACCTGTTTGCATATGTAGATTCATCTTATCCCACAAGGGGATCTTCTTTACATCCATAACAATATTCAACTCCTTAAAACTGCCTGAGGGTCCCAGAGACATCCCTGTCGGATGCGATAGCGCCATTTTGAATTGGTCTTTCTCCAAATCCATTACAGTCAAAAGTCTTGTTTGATCAGCAGATATATGATGTTCTGCTTGTGTCTCTATATTGGCCTTTATTCTTTGATTCTTTTCTTCAATTAGGGAGAACACCTGCTTTATGGAAGGAGCCTTTTCTAACTGAAGTTCTGATCTGCTAGGAGATGAAACACCCTGTTCTTCACTGACCTGGAGAGTGAAACCAGGAGAATTAGAGGAGTGATCCTCTGCTAATTTAGTCCTTTTCTCCTCTCGGGGCTCTTCCTCATCAATCTCAATAACATCATCTCTCACTCTCTTGCCCATCTTTTCCAATATTACAGGAGTTTGAATACTAATCCGTGATGAACTTGGCCCTCCTGGGTTAGCCAACTTTTCTAAATCCGGTTTACTCACATGAGTAAAAGCAGCATAACCGTTCTCGACCCTTCTCTGTGAAATAATCGCATGTGGGTCATAGGCCCACTTCTCTCCCAATAATAAATGTGTTTCTTCCAACATCCTTGTCACCTCCTCATAAGCTTGCCTTGTGTTAACAACAAAAGGACCTACACTCATGGGCAGCTTGTACATTAACCCCTTCTTCATTGGAAGAAAATGAATTTGATCCACATTGAGACTTTGCCTTATAAATTCCAGAGAAAACAGTCTCATGGGAACAAATGTTGGAAGCCTATAAGGCTCAACACCAACTCCATATAACCTTATTTCAGAATGGTCTTCAAAAACAAACCAGTCTCCATATCTACAATTAGGTCCTAATTGCAAGAATTCCTGAGCCTTTGGCAAGAAACAGGGAGGCCGAGTTCCATTGAGAATTCTATAAGCGATGACCATAAAATGTTCCACAAATTCAAATAAACCAGCTTCATTTTCTTCTCTTCTGATCAAATCAGTCCAAAGTAGAACTGACTGCTTATTCTTGTTGCTATCCATTATATTCAAACCAATACCCATAAACTCTTCCACATTCTGGTATAAAAACAGGTAAACAATTAATAGGAAATCTAAAATAACATGTTAGTGAGAAGAAAGCAAATACGAGAATTCACCACTTCTTGCAAAAGGGCCGAATATCTAGCACCACTCCTGGTTTCATCATAAGAGTAAACATCCCCAGAGTTGCTTTGTCAACTTCGCCATCATCTTCTCTCCCCAGAATCTCCATAATACAGCTGAGAACTGACCTGTATTGAACATTAAAAGCATCCAAACCAAACTTTCCCGAACCAAACTGGGTCTTCTCCGGACTTGGTACCAAAAATGACATGCAGCGGTTAAATTCTATAATTGAGAGCTCCTCGAAGTATTGAACCAGCGAATCTTCTGAGAATTGCAAAGGAGAATCATTCTCTGGGAAGCATAATGCCTGACGCATTAACTGAGCTGAAACCTGCAAAACACTTTCTCCCTGAGAGTTCATGACATAACATTTACCAGGGTACATGGACGAGACCAACCAGGAGATGAATTCAGGAAAAACATGGGTCTTAGGGATGCAGGCGAACAGCACTCCAGAACTCTGCATAGCGGAAAACACAGGTGACTGGTCGGTGTTCAAGGTCACTTGATAATGCAAGAGAGGGTGATTGACAGAGGAAGAAGTATCACGGACGTCTTTCTCACTATCTAGGAGAGGGCTCAGAGTGGACAGACCAGACATAGACGCTCGTTTGGCCATGGCTGACGAGAATTTTGAAAACAATTCGGTGCGAAGGTGGCGGGACGGGGTTTGAAACAGGACAACAATCACAAATGAACCGCAACGGAACGGAAAACTCGACTTTATAACAATGCAAAACGCAATTAATGAAAAGGTGACGTGGGACAACACATATGCGGTTTTGCCAACTGTTTGACACTTCAGAGAATGACGTAATGCGGGGGGTCTGTGAGTACGGCCGAGACCTTCAACCAATACCCCCCGCAATCCATCGGAGCCGTTGATCAACGATTTTCGTAGATCTTGACTAGTCAACTGCGGGGGGTCGAGTTTTGATAACAGGCGAGCAAGTTGACCCCCCGCAGTTGCTTATCCAAAAAGCTTCTGTGCGTGATCGCGACTTCCGCTCCAGAAGTTGCTCGACCTTTATGATAAATAAAAGATATAACAATCTAATGTTTGCCGCTCCACAAATCAAAATGAAAATGGGACCACAATGTATTACTTCTTCGTATTTCTCCTATACTAAAGTATAAACATTATACTATAGCATATTTCGGATCTTTAGAAATATTTTTTCAAAAACACTTTTCTTTTTCCAAAATTTCAAAACTTAACATAAAAAAGGATATGTGGATAGAATGATCCACAACATGTTGCTTGTAGAAACCTATCCTTAAGCTTTGAGGCTCTAGATAAGAATATTTTACCATGATAGTAGATGATCCCATCTTTGACTGAATACTCCTCCACATGCAACTGGCCATCCAATATCCTACAAGCATGAAGGTCCTTGGAATACTCCACCAACAGCTGGGAGCTCCAATATGAATCTATCCTCCATAGTGACAACGCTGATGAACTATCATGAAGAGCATCTGTCATATGGTCATCCTCCTCTTTGACATCTCCCATGCCAAAGATGCAAGTTGGAAGGCCGCTATCCTTCCCCTGCTGCTTCTGCCACAGCGCAAAATCTGAAATGGAAGTGGGTAATGATGATGTTGAGGGAATGCTCCCTCCCTCCTTGAGTCTACCCAAGACTCCCAGCACTGTACCCAACTCTCCCAAGGTCTCCACCCTCTTGAAATCAATGAGTGGTGCCTCATCATGTGAAGCATCCATCCTCCTCTGCTGATCCAGTGGTCTCCCTGGTGAAATGTCTCCATGCAATGAGACATCATCATCAAAAGGTGACTGTATATATGAATGGAAAATTCTGTCCATGCTCTCACTGCGCAATCCAGTCTCCCTCCTAGGTGTAACAACCTCCAGAAATGGATAGGGGTGTGTAATCCTCATCTCATGATGCTGGTTCTCCTCCCTACCTCCTCCTTATGTCTCCATGGTTACACACCTCCTCAACAATGGCACATGAGTTGTGCCTTGATCTCCACACATGAGATCCTGGGGACTTCCTTGCAAAGATGCAATAATCCGTCTACTTGGAGCAATAGCTCCTCCTTACTTTGCATGAGGCACAACGTTGTTGCCCTCAATCTCTGCAACATGAATGGGAAACCTCCCAATGATTGGATCCCTCTTTGAAAAAGAGATCTCCATGCTTCCTTGCTCAAAGGTGTGAGATGAAAGCCTTTCTTCCGGCAAGGTATGGTGCAAGTTTTCAGCCTCCTCCATGGTTTTCTGAAGTGGAATAGCGTTTTAATGCAAGGGTTTTGTTTGATTTCCCTTATTTAGCTCCACCATGTGTGTCTCATGAATCCTTCTATCAAATATTTTCACTAATGTCTTAGTGAAACTTGCATAAGATGTAGTGTTTACATTTTTCAAAGAAAAGGATTCAAATATCCACCAGGCATAGGCCTTACCTCTCATATGTAGCGCTGCAACTCTGATGGATTCATCTTCAAGAATTTGGTGCCACTGCAAGAAGGTATCTGACTCTTCCACCCAAGCTTTGGCTGAACATGTAGGTGAACCTTCAAAGATAGAGAGAAGAAATCTATCATGCTGCTCTCTTCCCTTCACCTTGATCTTGAAAAACTCTGAAAAATTGAGATGATCTCAATATTTCTGAGTTTTAGACTCATACTCTTTCAAGAAATCACTAAGATTTTCCATCCTAGCAACCTATTCTCCTCTTTCCATCTCTCTCCTGGCAATACTGGGCATGTGATTGCGTTGTGCATCATAGGGTGTGGTTGCATGCTCACACTCCCCATATGGAAATATAGAGTTTGTTCCAGATTCAAACCCTTTTGGAGATTCTTCATAAATCTCCCTCCTTATCTTCTTGAAATCTTCATGAATATCATGTACAGATTTAGGAAGAAGCTTTGTGAGCTTTTCCCCTTTTTCTCCTCCAGAAGATGGAGTCTTTTTCTTGCTCATCTCTCTGTCTCCTTCTCGATGAGAATAGGATGTGCAAGGTCCTTACTCTTCTATCTTCTTATCCTCCTTGGGGAGGTTCTTTATGGATCTGAATTATGATGAGATAAAACCCATCCTCTTCAATCTTCTGATCTCTCTGGCTGAGACTCACAGGCTGAGCCAAGAAAGTTGCTCTGATACCACTGTAATATTCCAGATTTGGAACAGCTAGCAAGGCATGATTGGAAAACACATTTTCCAGGAATGGATGCTACAGGATTTGAAACTAGGACCTGAATCCATTAGAGAAATGTATCTAAGACCAAAATCCAAGAGGTGGCTCAAAAGAAATCCCTCTAGGTTGGTTGAACAGATCTCCCACACCTAGTTACCCTCAAAAGTGCTCGATGAAGGGGCTGCAATAGTTCTTGAACAAGAAGTGGAATAACAACATTATTATTATGAGCTGTGAGACATGAAGATATGAATAGCCAACAAATGTATAATATAGCAGCAAATTTATACAATGCTTTGAGGAATCAATCACTCAATCTAGGCAATGAGAGCCTTAACAGAGCATGTACAAGAAATTGGAGACCACTGCTACACAGAATTCACTTAAGGCTATATCAACGTAGTTTATAGGAGACACTGCAACATAATAATAGAGAATACAATGATATGGCAATATCAGCTCAAGAAATTTGGGGGAGCAAGCTCTCAACCCCTGAAAATAACAATACAACAAACCTTAAGAGGATTGGCTAAAATATATGTACAAAAGGAAAATCTGTAGAAATGTCGGAGTTGTTGGGCAGCAGCTGCAACTCAAAAAATAACTAGAGATGGCTAAAGATGATGCAAAATCTGAAATAGACCTCCTCCAAAAAATCTCTCTAGTGATAGGCTGATCCTAACACTGAATATCTCACCCTCCAAAATAATGGTGCAAACCCCCATTGTAGATACTCACTGAAATAACGCAGTCTAGAGAAGGGACTGCGTTGTTGATGATGGGAGATGCTTGGCCTGATGCCAAGATATGAAAATCAGCTCTGAAACCTTCCTCACTAACCTTTCTGAGGAATAGAAGCTCCCTCCTCTGAAAGATGAGCCAAGGAATGGTGTTGTGAAAACATCCACTGCAACACCCAGCAACACTACGTTATACTTTAATAGAAATAATGCAGTCACTGAAGGAAGTGGCTTTGGCCTTGAGCCTAGATGTGGAGAAATGAAGTGCAATCCTTCAAGAGGCCTCTCAAGAAGGAGAGGAAATCCTAAACAGTAATCCCTCGTGCTAAACAGCACTGCAACTCAGCTGAACAACCCGAGACTGCAAATAGTCTACTAGACCAATAATCAAATACTCAAACATGTCTCACTATGGCTGTCTCTTCCTCATTTATGCAAGTGAATGTCTCTTTGCCCTAGACCCCACACATTAGGGTTTCTTCCACAAGTGATCTTCCTCCCTCTCAAACTGCACTGTCTTCCCAAGCAAGCCACACCCTCTTAAGCAGCGCTGTTGACTTGGTCAAGCTTGACCTTGTCCTCATGCATTTGCCCCTTTTCCCACTGGAAGGTGAAAAATAAAGTTGCTCCATTGATCCCTTTCACACTATGAGGGATTTTATTCCTACTCATGGGTCTCCTCACCCATTTTATTCACTTCCTAGATGGAATGGGAAAAATTAATGTTCAAATTAGCTTCATGTTAATTTTGGAACATTACATCCTCCAGGATTCGGGAACAGGAAGTTCAAGGACAGTGACAAAATTCTGTGTAACAGATGCCCCCTAAAGCATGAAGGCATAATGAGAGTGAGGGGTGAAATGATTTATGGGAACGTGCCAAGACCAAGACGCTGCATCAGAAAACTTTTTTTTATCACTCCGTAATTTCGAAGGCAAAGACAGAATGCTGGAGGGCCAACATCAAACCGCTTTAGAGTCCAGGACCTAGCCTTCCTAGACTCAGAGAGGGCTCTCTCTGTTAGATGTATCTTTTTTTATAGGGGAATTTTTAGGCTAGCTATCAGTGCATAAGGGTTTTCTTGAGAGTTTATGGTTGAGACAGCAGAAGAGGGCCATTGGGATATGGAGTCAAATAGGTGTAACAGATCCAAATGGATAAATAACTAATATCATGTGAGACCATGCAAGCTAGCCATGTCAATGGATCTCTACAACTTGTGAAATGGAAAGGAGGAGGAGATTAAGGTTCAATGTGAATGCAGAGTAGACCATCTCTGAATTCTACATTCAAATCTCAAAGGAAAACATAAATACTGCTTCAAGACTGAGCAGGGTACCCTATGGTAAATCCTACACAAAAATTTCTTATCCACAGTAAAGAAATAAAACAATATGTGAAACTAGAGAATGACAAATTACATGAAAAGAAGCACTTCACCACAAATCATAACACAAGAATATCGAAACAGCAGTGTCCAACCAAATGGGCCTTTACAATGGTTCTTCCCTTCTAGGTCCTCTCCAGGTCTCTTTGATATTGCTAATGCATGCAATATTTATATAAAACTTAAGTTGGTTACTCTGTCTACTGCAGTGATTTTCATTAATAAAATTCAAGCAGAAATTTGACAAGTGGAAGCATGCAGGCGGTGACAAGATGAGAATGGCCATACCATTGGCTTTAGCAATCCGTTATTTATTACAGAATAAGGAAGGAATTTACTCTTGGGATCACGAAGAGGCTATAATGCAATAAAAATTTGAAAAGTGGAACCATGCAGGCGGTGACAAGGTAAATCTAGCCAAGACGGTGGCTATAGCAGTTCGTTATTAATTGTGAAATGATCAAAATCCGAATTTGTCTCATGTCGAAGAGGAAAGGATTGCTATGACTTATTGGCTCTACCTCTTCAGAAATATATGGTTGGATAAATAAATATGGTGTTGCGCTGGCCGATTCAACAGATTTGATTTTTGTGTTGGCTATCATGATGGTCATTCTGCCTCTGATTGCTTCTGTCTCTTCTGCACGGTTTTCTACTGAAGTGGAGTTTGAAACGGAAAGCCTACTGTTCCTTTAATAATTGGTAGAAATTCCAACACACTCTTTGGATAGGATTGGCAAGGAAAATGATGTGGAGAAATAACATAGGCAGGAGCTGATGGAGTAGTGGCAGAAGAAGTGGGTAGGGGGACGTAGAGCAGCATGGATCGGAAACCTGGTGGATGGATGAGGAGCAGAGGTGGCGGGAGTCGACGTGGAGGAGAGAGGGTCGACGTGATGCAGTAGCGGCGGGATTAGTTTTTTAGCGGAGGGAAAATCAGATTTCGAGGGGGTAGTGGAGTGTTAGGTGGTACCGGAGTGAGGCGGGGGTGTGAAGTAGCAGAGGCACGTCACATAATAGGGATGGTGGTAAGGGATACCACCCATTTCGCCCCCCCCCCCCCCCCCTCCCGTAGTTAAATTTCAAAGGCCGAGGGGGGTGAAAAATGCGCTGGAGACCGTCAGATGCAGAGATGGGGCGCGGAGATGGCGGTAAGGTGCGGGGATTTCAAAGGTGGATGTCACATGGGAATGAGGTGGGGCCACCTGCAGCTCGTAGATCGAAAAAAAATTTATGAGCAGCGGGGAGGTAAACGTTAAAACTTGCGACGTGCCATATGCAATGGGGATCCACCAACATCAGAAATTGCAAGATTCAAAACTTATTATATGTTGCAACATTTAACTTATTGTACATCGCAATATTTAACTTATCGAACATCACAACATTTAACTTATCGCACATCGCAATATTTAACTTATCGCAATAACAAGAGCCTATATCAGGTGTGATATGCGATCACATCACATCACAAATTTAAACCAATTAACGTGCGATGTTTTTAACATGTAAATATAAAATATTACGATTGTGATGTGCGATGGGCAGTGAGGAAAGGGTTGCGTGGTGTAATATTCCCAAATTTTCACTTGATATTTGGAATATTAGAGTTCCTAATAAACCTACTTAATTAAGTAAATAAAAGGGTGGAGGGACCCATAATCCTCAAAGATGAATAAATATCCATTTTTTCTGTGTGAATGTGGATTCATTAAGCCTAGATATACAAAATGAGGTGTTATGAAGGTAAATCCTCTCTACAGACAGAGACGATCCCTCTAGCCCTAGGGTGGGTCTAGAAACAAAAGGACACGCTAAAGTGTTGCTTCCTATTTGATGAATGAACAAAAGATACAGTAGATTGACCTGCCTGGAATCCAACGCTGTCGTCATTGCAGAAAGAGTAGTAGCCTCTCGCTCCTTCCTTGGCAAATCACAATCTGTTCATTGTTACACTCAGATACCTGCACATAGGACAAAGAACAGGAACAACATACGACATAATGGTTTCACTCATAACTATTAGCCAGTCAAAGAGGGCTAAACATATCACATCAAATAAACATCACAACACAATAGTGGAACCAAACAATAGTCATGTATATAAATGAATAGAAGGAAGAGTAAAACCGATGCTTTGATGTCGTAGTCTCCTCCAGCGGGGTTCAAGCGAAGCGCATCTCAAATGTTCATAAGGGAATTCAGACGGGATGAAGGCATGGAATCAAGCTCTCTTAGAAGTCATGGACTCAAGCTTCTTCAACGTAATTCCTTATTATTCTATCTTCTCTAGTAATTCAACTATAGTATGTCTAATTCTCCAAGTTCAGCTAGCTTGTACTAAGAGAGATAATTTCTTTTATAGAGGAAAAGGAGGAGGTTGGGATCCCTACAAAGGTGGGAGGGAGTCCTATCCTTTATGAGAGTTCCAAGGGAGGTGGAAACTACTAACTAAAGGAAGGAATCTGTGGTTGTTTCAGTTCAACCACTCCCAATGACTCATCTTTGAGGTGGTTGGAGTGGAATCTCTGCCTCTATTTAAAAAAAAAATTCCATAAACAACTTGGCGCGGGTGTCTAACCGGCGCGGGCTCAGTGTTAAATTTCCTGGTTGGCACGAGGGTGTAACTGGATACTCGCGCCAAGGCAAAAATAGGGGTTTTTACAGCTCTGCTCAGGGAATTGTAAACAGAAGGAATATTTCTCTCATGTAAATGGATGCAATAATGGTCTTTGCAAAGCATGACACTACTTATTGGTCACAGAAACGACCCTCCAATGTGCGAGTTGGGGATTGTAGGGACAGTGAAAAAATGTTGTGTAAAATGAGGTATTAGAGCAACTACTAATGTGAATGGAATTGGAGATCATGTCTCATTAATGAGATAGATCATGGAGGTTTATATAGTCAACTAAGATCTTGGAAGAGATCAAACAAAAGATCATGGAGCATTCAAGATGAGATGGTGGAGGAAGTTGTGCAATTAATGCACACATGATGGAGAGGGTCTACATTGCACCTAGACATGATGGATGACTTGGAGATGCAGCGCAGTCAAACATGGAGGATCTTTTCCACATGCACAACGTAGTTTAGATGAGGGCCAAGGCCTAGGAAGGCTCCAAAACTATATAAAGGAGATGAAGGCAACAAGGAATGCAGGCTATTGATTATAGATTTTGAGGTCTGTTTAGATTTGGAAGTGTCATGTGACATTCCATTTCTTTCTTGGGTTGTTTAGCAAAGATTACAAGTAATGTTTAGCACAGGGTGTTCCTGGTCGAGAATTCCACCTCTTTCATTGAGTAGCTCTTGAAAGAGTATTGTACTTCATTCTACATCAAGCATTGGTGCCACATATATTTTTCTACTTTCTACAGAACATCCATATTTAGAAATTGCAGATTTCTGAAGATCAGTTTGAGAGGAGGAGGTTGTCCTTAAATATTTCAGTTGAGGAACCAGTGTATGATTATTCATATCACCTTGGGATTGAAGATCAACATTCCCAGGGCTTCATTTCAGATCTGGCATTAGGAAAAAAGTTATTAACCTCCTAGCAGCAGTAGTTCCATCCATAATTTCACTATCCATTATTGCAGATCCAAAGGAGGAAGGAAGTTGCTAGCATTTCAGCTAGTAATCCTATGAGAAATCATCCCCTCACCTTCCCATCAGTATTTCCATCAACCAGGAGTCTATTGTAGCATATTTCAACAGGCATAGAGCCTCTTTTTCCCTTACAACGCAATTTTTATGGGTAGTTGTGTAGCAGCAGCTGAATCATCATTGGAGGATTGAGAAGATAGATCTAGAGCTTCTAGCTTGTAGATCTGAAGGAGTGATCAACCCTTCAAGCTTAGATATGATATTTTGACATATTTCAGCCATCTATTTTTCAGATCTAGCTTCAGATCTATAACCCCAGAAGATTAAGGATCAAACCCTAGGAGGGTGATTTTCCAAAGTCGTAGATCTAGAAAATCCTTTCTGTTTTACCTTGGGAACCCATCACATTGACCAGATCTTGAATCTTGGCATCATCATAGCTCATAAGCTCCCTAGATCTGCATTTTCCTTTGTGGCATTTACATGTATATCAGCAGCAGAAAGGACAACACAATATTGCTTATGTAAGCTCACCAATTACTGTAATGTTCCCACTTAGCCTTAGCTAAGAGGAACATTCAATTTTGTTTTAATTTCTGTTTCATGAATAAATGAATAAAGGAGGACATGTAAAACTCCTAAAAAGTCTGAATAAATCAATGCCCATGTGAACAAAGACAAATCAGGGCCATGTAAATAATCACTTGCAGGTGTGAAAGAGGTTTGAGCTAAAGATTGGGTCAACCTTGACCAAATCAACAGCGCTGTCTAGGTTCATTGCATCTCCAAAAAGGACAGCGCAGTTCTAGAAGAAAGCCTCTCATGTGAAAAGGGATAACTCATCAAGATGGTTTAGGGTTTGCAAAATCTTTCTCATATTATAAAAGGAAAAGGAGGGCAACAAGAGAAGTTTGTTGATTGATCATATTTCTGAGTATTTGTCTGCTTAGACAAATACCATTCTCTATTGTTTAGTGGAGGATTGTATTTGGAATTCCTATGCAGGGATTTCACCTCTTCCTTTGAGGATTCAAGGAGGAAAGTTTTCTTAATTGAACCACTATCAGGCTTGAGGCCAAGCTCCATATTACATTACAGCGCTACTCATATTGAGGGTTGAGCTGTCTTGTGAGCTGCAGCAAGTGGGAGTCTACATCCGCAGAGATCTAGTATATTTTTGGAGCCTCTTTCTCATGGAGTGTGTTCTTTAACCTCTTGAAAGAGTGTCTCTTATTCTTTTACTTTAGATCTGAAATTTTACAGTATTTTCTTGTGTCATTTGAGCTACAACGATGTTCCCTTGAGTAGACTGCGTTATTTCTGTATGAGGGTTTTCATGGTGTCTTGCTCATAGTTTAGATTAGAGATCTCTAGTGCTAGGCTTTGCATTCCATTTGGTGATCCATGGATTAGCTTGCTGATCTATGTTCTGTTCAGATTTGATCCATTGTAATGAAATTTTATATTCATAAATTTACTGCAACAGTTTCCAGTTCTGCAACTTGTTTCTCAGAACTACTCGTATTCATGCATGCTCTTGTCAAAATTCCAAGTGGATCTTGAAGAGAAAACTATATAGTTTCCAGATCTGAAATAGATCTGATGTTTTGTCCACATATCTGCTCTAGATCTTAGTTGTAACTTCCAACTACTGAAGCTCCTTAAAAATAACGTTGTTGAAGCATTTCTGCAAATATACATGTGTTCTAGCTCTCTTTTTTGAAGATTTATTGTTGTATTGGCTCATGCCTTCTACTGTATAATGAAAGGGCTTCGTCATAATGCTAATTTGCTGTTGTATTACTGAAATATAAGTCTCCTTGTTGATATCCATTGAACATCTGCTAAAACTACGCAATTCCTGAAGCAGTGCTTGCATTTGACTGCAACCTTCCTCTTTGGGTGCTTTTTAGCTAGTCTAGTTGTTGGGAGATATGTTTACTGAGTCTAAACTGATTTTTTTTAATGAAACTCCATATATAATTCTCATACAGCATAAATAAGAGGAACCAAGTCCTGATCTGCATTATTTTTTCACAGTTTTACTTATACAACGTTTCTCTTGAGCACCTTGTTGAAATTCCTGAAAAAGGATCATTACAGTGGTATCAGAGCTCCACTTTTGGCACAACCTGTGCTAGCCTTGGAGCACCAATCATGCTGCATTCCAAAGAAGAGGATCCTCCCACTGAGAGGGAGAGGATGTACCAAATTAGAAGTCATAAAAAGTATGCTCCACCACTGATAACCCTGACAAGGGTCAAGACATGGGGAAAGCCCCTGAATCTGTGAATGATAAGGATAAGGAAGCAGAGGAGTTTGAAAAAACTCTCTTGGAGACTATGCAAGATCTTGACAAGGAGATAAAAGAGATGAGGGTGGATAGAATGAGGCAGTCCCTTGGGAGATTCCATCAAGGAGAAAGTTTTGAAATGTCTCATTATGGAATTGGTCAACCTGTGAGCTTGCCACAAGCCCCATAGGCCTCCCAATTCTCTACTATGCCTACCTTCTTGGCTGTATAGAATGAGGGACCGTAAGAGCCAACCTCCCTGTAAGGTTAATTTGTGGAATATGACTCACAAAGTCAGAGGTTCAAGGATAACTTGAGCTCCCAAGACTTTTTCCATCTCAAGGACCGGAGGAGACCATGGAAGTAGTACAGATATGGAGGTTTCTTTCATGGGAGACACCACACTATGGGAAGGTTATTCTTGCCCAAGTTCAATGGATCATCCTCTCGTTCTACCAAAGCATGGGTGGATGTAATATTCATTTTTCAGAAATATCACAAGTCTGTGCCAGAGATGGAATGCTGAGGCATTCACTGGTTATGTATCCTTCCAAATAAGGGAGAGAAACATAGGCTACCTAGCCTTTTGCAGTCTCTGTCTACAAATATGTGATTATTCTTATTCAATAATTGCTCCAACAAGCTCCTTAAGGACACTGTACAAGGAAGCAGATGTGAAATTAAGGCCAACCACTATTGT
This sequence comes from Pinus albicaulis, assembly GCA_034641835.2. Taxonomy (NCBI): domain Eukaryota; kingdom Viridiplantae; phylum Streptophyta; class Pinopsida; order Pinales; family Pinaceae; genus Pinus; species Pinus albicaulis. The sequence continues at coordinate 431,171,698 of CM076576.1, read as the reverse complement.
GATGCCTTAGAAAATATATAATTCAACCTCCTTTCAGAATGTAAGCTCAAATAAATAAACTTAAGTAGGTTATTCAGATCTCCCACAGTGAACTAGCTGAAAATTGCAGCAACATATGAGCACCAAATAGCTGTCTTCAAAAAATAACGCTATACAAGTGAGAAATGGGACTTGTATCCCTTAGTAGACATGATATAAAACTCACATGCAGAATTTTAGGTGAAACAAATGACTCTAGCTCTTATAAACATATATCCCTACTTCTATATGCCTCAAATGAGCTTAAACCCCATAGCCTAGCTTATGCAGAAAGCACTGAATCAAGAACAACATTATTTTATCTAGGGTTTATGTAGAGAATAAAATGTAACATCAGATCTGAAATGAACAATAATCCAATGGCTAAGAAAATGTGATTCCTTTCCTCTTTATACACAATAAATATCACCCACAAGGGGTTTCATGAAAATACAAAGTGTACAAGTGCAGATCTGCAAATATATATAGCTGGAAAACGTAGTTACTGCAAAACTGAACATAAATATGGCTGAGAATATAAAAATACAGAAGAGGAATGGAATTTAGAGCTTTCCAGGAGAAGGGTTGGCCCTTTCTCCAAAGAATAAGCCCTCAAGCAAGGGATCAAACCCTGCAGCTGCTGCTCTCACAAAAATAATGTAGTTTACCCAGTGAACTGCGTTGTAATGGATGGAACATGAGTTTTCCACATGCCAAGATCTGAAATGAGCTCTGAAATATTCTACACATCTCCCTCAATGCAAGAGAAACTCCCTCCACTGAATGGAAATGCACAAGAGTAGATAGGACAACCCTCCCACTGCACTGCCCAGCAACACAACGTCCTCTGCTACAGAAATAATGTTGCAAATGTGAGAAATGCTTGGCCTAAAATCCAGATGTGGGAGAAATGAAGCACAACCCCTTCAAGAGATCACTCAATGAAGGAGAAGGAATTCCTAAACAGGAATCCCTCCAAACTTTGCTAAGCAACAGGAGTTTGCAGAAAATGTCTAAGTAGACAAGAAATCAAAATACAAGCTAACTCCACAAAGCTGCCCTTCTCCTCCTTATGAAGTTGTGAGCTCCTTCACCTTGGGTCCCACCTCTTAGGGTTTCCATCTTCATTTGAATCTATTCCATCCAAAACTGCCCTGTCTTCTTAGGCAAGCTACTCCTCCTTAGGCTGCACTGGTTGACTTGGTCAACTTGACCTTGTCCTCATGCAATTGACCCTTTTCACACTAGGAGGTGAAAAATAAGCTGCTCAAAGGTCCCCTTTTCACATTAGGAAGGGTTTTATTCATGTTAAGAGGCCTCCTCTTCTTTTTTATTCACCTACTACACAATATGATAAAAAATTAATGTTCCAATTTACTCATGAAGATTTTGGAACATTACAGTCCTCCCCTCCCAAATATTGCTTGTCCTCAAGAAAATGCAAGGATAGAACTGAGTGAATCTCCTTACCTCCTCCGGTAGCATCATCATATGATGGAATCCTCCAAAGAATATGATGCCATCTTATCTATGCAACTCCATAGTGCCTCTCCCAAGCATATAGATTAGCACTTGGTGAAACTCCCCAAATGACTATGATCATGAGAAAGAAGGTGCTCAAGGAGACAACCATGTGTGTTCTAGAGGTCTTATCGAGGCATGGAGTGTAATATTCATGGGAATTCCTCTTCCCCAATGTGAAACCTCCACCCCCAAGCTATCATCCATATGGAATGAGTCACCCTTCCGCATGGTAACTCATGAAAAAGTTCCTCCACCTTTGGCTCCAGAAGTGTAGGTGGGCTAAATAACCGAGCATGATAGGCAAGAAGGCCTATCCCACGTTTTCCTCCTCTCCACTTATGAATAGTGCAGAGTATGTGCTATCCATGGGCTGCAATTTTATTTCCCTCAAGTGGAAAAATGTAGAGCAATCCACCAAATATTTCTCCTTCAATATTGAAGAACAAGTTGCCCCAAAACATTTCTTCCATGATGAATAGGACATGATCATCATAGAATGTAAAAATGAGATGTTTTCTGTAGGATTTGAATGCTTCTTTTTGATACAAAAAAAGTCTCAAAAGGACACAGTGTACTCTCATCCATTGCTTCTTCAGAAAATGGCATGGCAAGTAGTATGTTGCTAAATGACTAGTGGTGAAAATTCTCACATTCACTAGTAGAAAGTAAATGGCTGAATGGATCAGATGAACATACAAGTCATATCTGATCACTTGCCCATGATTATACAATGAATGATCATCAAACTTATGGTCCAACTCAAAAGGAAACAAATGCTTAGCTGTGGTGGCCATAGTTTCTCTCATGTCCCCCTTAGAACATGCACTGCAGAAAATGTGGGAATCCTTCCCCTTTAAGGACACTCCCCACTCATGTGTCATTCTTAAAATCATGCTCCAAATGAAAATAAGATCCACATTAGCAAAGGAAGTCATTATCAGCAACAAAATGAGGAAAATTCTGAAGGTTTCATGTGATGCAAGGAACTACCAATAGTTTCCCCAATAGTGGCAGCACAGTTTTCCAAGTTGCTGCTTCAGAAATTTACATGGAAAAATGCTTTGTGACTCATGGCTGATAATGTAAATTATCTGAACATGTATGCAATGGAAAAACATATACCAAAGGCCATGTGAAATATGGCTACCTCCACCATAGATATTGGCCCAAATTTTCCCATGGAGCAATTTGATAAGCTTTCCCTCTTGTAGAGCCATGCATTGCAAGATAATGGTAAGAGTATACAAATCAGCCAATGTAAAAACATATTTCTTACCATATTTTTGGAGTAAAATGATGTATGGATCCATGAATGAACCCTCCATAGTTGTTTGGGATTCTCCCATGAAGAGGGATGAACTAGGTGCTGCAAGAAGATCCTTCTTCTCATGCTTGGGAATCCAAGTCAAGAAGAATGTAGCATAGTAATAGATGACTCCATCTACTACTTCATCCATCTCACCTCCTCTCTCTTCATCAAGTGCAACCAATATGAAATGATCCTGTGATCTGTGGGTTATGGATCCACCACACTTCCGCTGGGCACACTTCATCCATCGGTTACTGCTCTAAAGAGATAACGTTGTTGGCCTATACACATAGGCTCTCATCCATATCAAGATCCATTCTTTGACATGTAGTTTTTCAAAGATATTATCCATAATTTTGCCATATATGAGGGGTCTCCTCCATGATGAAAACACCTCTTGCACCATGATAGTGCCATCACCCTTGCAACACTATGCCAAGTGGGAGAGCAATTTTTCCCTTGCTCTCTACCCTTCCTCCGAAGCAACAAATATCCTTGCTGCCTCGTCATACCTTCATAACTCATCATATGTGGTGGAAAAAAAATGACCCTACCACCATAATGCATCCACACTCCTTGCTGTCCCATGATGAAAGTATCCTGCCAAGCTCCTTCCATCCACATACCCTTGAGAAAAGGACATGTCTCATGATGGCAAAACTCTCTCCTTAGTAGCCAGTGCATCTTTGCCTCTTGCTACCCTGTTTCATAGATATGCAAGTGGCTCACAAGCCTCTTGCTCTCCATCCACTCTCCTATATCAAGATATGGTTTCCCCCATTCCTTCTCTCCTTTGGCATCTTCCCAATGAAGACTGCCATTATCCCAAAGCAAGTATTCCTCCTTACACCTCATGGGATGTTGAGATGTAACCCCTTGAAGAATTTCCAAGAAAGGCCTCTCACCAATCAAACCCTTGAATCCACAAGAATCCAAGAGTGCTAAGGACAAGACATCCTTAGGAGATGGCACATCATGCATGATGCTCCCCAAATCCTTGCACCATAACTCCTCATGTTTCATGTCACTCAATAAGGGTGTAAAGGAATGAGTACTGATCCCTTCTTGGACCAATCCCATATTTTACAGTGTTGTATAAGCTTTCTTATCTTTATCAGCATGAAGTTTTGATCCTAGGCCATGTCAATGCAAATTTTCCAAACCTCCAATGAAATTTTCTAAATTGTCATTGCATGGAAATTCTTGCATACCTTTGTGGGTCTTTGAGACATCTTGTATGGCTGTAAGAGTCACTTTCTATGATTTTTTGGCTGATCCAACTGCTGATATGGTGGGTTGCTCCTCTATGAACTGGACAGCGCTGGTAGAACCCTCCTCAAGTGGAGAAGAATGCTCCTCCTCCTCTGGTCGTCTATCCACTTCCTCTTTGGCCCTTCATACTCTTCACTTCCTTCATGAGCATAGGAAGTGCTTTCATCTTCTCCTACCTCTTCAAACCCTCTAGAGGTTTCACTGCAACTTTTATCATCTTGAAACCCTCTTGGAGTTTCACTGCACCTTTCTTTCCCATTGGTTGAACCCCTTTGGAGAGGCTCCTTTCTAATCTGAAAAATGAATGAGAGTAACCTCATCCTCTCCATCTTTGTTCTCCTCTTCTTTCTATTCTCTGGGTGGATCTGAAATCCACAGGCTGAGCCAAGATAGCTGCTCCTTTCTCTTCTCTTTAGTTTTCTGAAAGCTTGATCTCACAGGCAGTACCAAAGATCATGCTCTGATACCACTGTAATATTCCTTTTTCAGAAATATCACAAATCTGTGCCAGAGATGGAATGCTGAGACATTTATTGGTTATGTCTCCTTCCAAAGAAGGGAGAGAACCAAAGGCTACCTGGCCTTTTGTAGTCTCTGTCTACAGATATGTGATTATTCCTATTCAGGAATTGCTCCAGCAAGCTCCTTAAGGACACTGTACAAGGAAGCAGATGTGAATTTAAGGCCAACCACTATTTTGATGCCCTAGAAAATATATAATTAAACCACCTTGTATAATGTAAGCTCAAATAAATAACCTCAATTAGTTTATTCAGATCTCCCACAGTGAACTAGTTGAAAATTGCAGCAACATATGAGCACCAAACAACTGTCTTCAGAAAATAACGCTATACAAGTGAGAAATGGGACTTGTATCCCTTAGTAGACATGATATAAAACTCACATGCAGAATTTGAGGTGAAAAAAATGACTCTAGCTCATATAAACATATCTCCCTACTTCTATATGCCTCAAATGAGCTTAAACCCCATAGCCTAGCTTACGCAAAAAGCACTGAATCAAGAACATCGTTATTTTATCTATGGTTTATGTAGAGAATAAAATTTCATATCAGATCTGAAATGAACAAGAATCAAATGGCTAAGAAAATGTGATTCCTTTCCTCTTTATGCACAATAAAGATCACCCACAAGGGGTTTCATGAAAATACAAAGTGTACAAGTGCAGATCTGCAAATATATATAGCTGGAAAAAGTAGTCACTACAACACTGAATATAAATATGGCTGATAATATAAAAATATAGAAGAGGAATGGAATGTAGAGCTTTCTGGGAGAAGGGTTGGCCCTTTCTCCAAAGAATAAGCCCTCAAGTAAGGGATCAAACCCTACAACTGCTGCTCTCACAAAAACAACGCAGTTTACCCAGTGAACTATGCTGTAATGGATGGAACATGAGTTTTCCATATGCCAAGATCTAAAATGAGCTCTGAAATCTCCTACACAGCTCCCTCAATGCAAGAGAAACTCCCTCCATTGAATGGAAATGCACAAGAGTAGATAGGACAACCCTCCCACTGCACTGCCCAGCAACACAGCGTCCTCTGCTACAGAAATAACGCTGCAAATGTGAGAAATTCTTGGCCTACAATCCATATGTGGGAGAAATGAAGCACAACCCCTTCAAGAGATCACTCAATGAAGGGGAAGGAATTCCTAAACAGGAATCCCTCCAAACTCTGCTAAGCAGCAAGAGTTTGCAGAAAATGTCTAAGTAGACAAGAAATCGAAATACAAGCTAACTCCACAAAGCTTCCCTTCTCCTCCTTATGAAGTTGTGAGCTCCTTCACCTTGGGTCCCACATCTTAAGGTTTCCATCTTCATTTGAATCTATTCCCTCCTTAATTGAGTTGTCTTCTTAGGCAAGCTACTCCTCCTTAGGTTGCATTGGTTGACTTGGTCAACTTTACCTTGTCCTCATGCAATTGGCCCTTTTCACACTAGGAGGTGCCAAATAAGCTGCTCTAAGGTCCCCTTTTCACATTAGGAAGGGTTTTATTCATGTTAAGAGGCCTCCTCTTCCTTTTTATTCACTTACTACACAATATGAGCAAAAATTAATGTTCCAATTTACTCATGAAGATTTTGGAACATTACAGTGGAAAAGTTGGACATCTATTTCCAGTTGAATAAATTCCTCGAATTAGAAGCCATCAAGATTGCTGCGCTGCATTTTGAGGGTGAAGCCCACAATTGGTTGTTCCATGGACTATCTACATTGGGACACAACAATGTGTCTACATATGCTGAGTTCAATAGAAGACTAGTGGAGAGATTTGATCATAAAGATCCCGAGGCTCCTTTTATAAGCTTGGAAAAGCTGAAGCAGACAAGAGATGCAGAGGCCTATATCTCTGAATTCCTAATATTTTCAGTAATGGTCCATGATCTATCTGTAGCAAGGAGAGTCTACATGTTCATTGATGGCCTGGAGGAACCTTTGCATGGGTTGGTCAAGTCTATCAAGCCCATCACTTTGCATGATGCCATTGAGAGAGCTAGAGATATCCAAGATGCCTTGCCAAGAGAAAAGGCAACTTTCCAAAGCAAATCCCCTCACTCTTCTAAGGGAAAAGAAGGGAAAGTTGCTCCACCCAAGGAGAGCTCATTGAAGAAACCTCTTGACCTTTATCTCCAGAAGGAGCTGAGGAAAAAGAGATTGTGTTTCACTTGCCAAGAGCCATGGGTACTGGGACATAGATGTGCTGCCGGAAGGGCACACTATATAGAAGTCTTCTAAGATTTTGAGGAGGAAGATGGGAATGATGGACCTAGGATGGGTCACAGTGCTAGTGATGATGAGGAGGAAGATCAATCACCATCCAGAGGTGAAGAGGGAGCCTTTGCTCCAACAAGTGGGACTCTTGCCTCTTTGAGAGGAGTGCCTAAGTACTTGATCCTAAGAGTACAAGGCTCAGTCATGAACCAAAGAGTGTCTATTCTGATTGATAGTGGAGCTACCCACAAATTTATTGATGCTCACCTTGTGCAGAGGAGAGAAATCCCCACTGAAACTTTTTATGGGTTTACTGTTTTGGTCCCAGGAGATAGAACCATGCAATGCATGAGATATGTGCCATCACTTTCTGTCACTATGGGATCCTACACCTTGGTGGACCATTTCTTTGTAGTTGACATACCAGACACCAATATCATCTTGGGTGTCCATTGGTTGATTACCTTGGGGACGGTTACCACTAATTGGAAGGCCTTGCAAATGGAGTGGGTGGACTTGAAGAGTGGGAAACCACAAATAATTCAAGGCATTCACACTTATCCCGCACCTGATGTTTTCACACAAACAACAGAGATGGATTTGCGCAATGGAAGCAAGGATCTCACAGTTCCTTCTCTCATGTTTATGAGAATACTACAAGGAAAATTCCTACCTCATGGCAAGCCACTTGGAATGCCATTAGATTCTGATCATGTGGGGGAAGCCTCACAAAGTGCTGCTCCAATCATAGACCAAGAAAGGATTGGAGCAATGAAAGAGAAAGCCACATCACTGTGGGAGGAAGGAAAGGGGAGGATCAGCCTCCCAGCAAACAAATTTGGCATGTGTAATTTCAAAGAAGCAATCAGCAACAAGGCAAGCACCACCATAGATGTATCAGCAATGCTGTCTTTGTTGAGCTGTGTGGATCCATATTGGAGATCTCAACTCCTCGTGGTGTAATCCAAAGATATTCACACCAGGATGATATTAGATGGCATGAAGCAAGGGGGAGGCTATGTGGTCCATGAAGGGGTCATCTATCATCTTGGTAAAGTATACTTGTCTCAAGCCTCCAAGCTTAAGCAAGAGATACTATAGAGAGCACACAAAGAGTTCCTTTCCAGCTATATGCAGTCAGCAAAGATCTACACCCTAATCAATAGGAGTTTTGATTGGGAGGGTATGTAGGAGGAACTACATCAGCACTACGATTGGGAGGAACTACATCAGCACTTACAAGAGTGCAATAGTTATGAGGAGATGGGGCAGCCAAAGGAATCTATGCAGGATTCATTTCAACCACCTCTTCCTTCTCTTAAAAGAGGAGAAATGCCCATGCCCAACTCCATGGGTGTGGGAGACTTGAATGGTAAAGAATCTGATCTTATGGAGCATGTTTATTTTTCTAATTTGAAATATTCTCTTACCATATGTATGATGGACATGGCTCCTACAAGGAGTGATATTACATGCAGATCTCATGGCATTGATGAGGCCAATAAAAATTCTAAATCTGGCCATTCCCTTGAGGTGCAAAGGGAGATTCTCTATCATGATGGGTGCTTCCCAAAGGCACCTAACTTGGGTATCACTTTCAGCCATGTCAAAGTGACCCATTTAGCCAAGATGTGGTGGGATTACCACTTACCACACTCATATCTACTCAAGATAAGGAGTGCATTGCGTTGGTATCTTATGTGGGATTGTGACCCACCTCCTCAAGTGCAAATTTCAGTTTGCATATATGTGATTTTTCTTCCACACATAGATGATATATTGGTATTGTTTATGGGTTTGTATGGGCAAAGAGTGGGTAGTGCATATGCACCCCATGGGATGGAACTTCATCTTGTACTTTATGATACATGTTTTAGATGTGACATTTCTTCACCCATGTTTATTTCTGTTGAGTTTTACACTCCTGAAGGGATGGACTATGCCCCTATCATGTTAGCCTTGGAGGAGAAATTTTTGATGTATTGGCTTAATGAGCACTTGGCCCATGATGAAAGCTTGATCCTTGATGGTGCCATCAATGGAGGAGGAGAAGAAATACAACTCTTACCCTATCAGTTGCTTGAGGACAAGAAACATTTTGGAGGGGAGGACTGTAATGTTCCCACTTAGCCTTAGCTAAGAGGAACATTAAATTTTGTTTTAATTTATGTTTCATGAATAAATGAATAAAGGAGGACATGTAAAACTCCTAAAAATTCTGAATAAGTCAATGCCCATGTGAACAAAGACAAATCAAGGCCATGTAAATAATCACTTGCAGGTGTGAAAGAGGCTTGAGCTAAATATTGGGTCAACCTTGACCAAATCAACAACGTTGTCTAGGTTCATTGCATCTCCAAAAAGGACAACGTAGTTCTAGAAGGAAGCCTCTCATGTGAAAAGGGCTAAATCATCAAGATGGTTTAGGGTTTGCAAAAGATTTCTCATCTTATAAAAGGAAAAGGAGGGCAATAAGAGAAGGTTGTTGATTGATCATATTTCTGAGTATTTGTCTGCTCAGACAAATACCATTCTTTGCTGTTTAGTGGAGGATTGTATTTGGAATTCCTATGCAGGGACTTCACCTCTTCCTTTGAAGATTCAAGTAGGAAAGTTTTCTGAATTGTACCACTTTTATGCTTGAGGCCAAGCTCCATCTCACATTACAGCGTTGCTCATCTTGAGGGTTGAGTTGTCTTGTGAGCTGCAATAAGTGGGAGTCTAGATCTGCAGAGATCTAGTGTATTTTTGGAGCCTCTTTCTCATGGAGTGTGTTATTTAACCTCCTGAAAGAGTGTCTCTTCTTCTTGTACTTGAGATTTGAAATTTTACAGTAGTTTCCTGTGTCATTTGAGCTATAGTGCTACTCCCTTGAGTAGACTGTGTTATTTCTATATGAGGGTTTTCATGGTGTCTTGCTCATAGTTTAGATCAGAGATATCTAGTGCTGGGATTTTCCTTCCATTTGGTGATCCATGGATTAGCTTGTTGATCTATGTTCTGTTCAGATCTAATCCATTGTAACGAAATTTTATATTTAGAAATTTACTGCAGCAGTTTCTAGTTCTGCAACTTGTTTCTCAGATCTACTCTTATTCATGGATGCTCTTGTCAAAATTCCAAGTGGATTTTGAAGAGAAAACTATATAGTTTCTAGATCTAAAGTAGATCTGATGTTTTGTCCACAGATCTGCTCTAGATATAAGTTGTAACTTCCAGCTACTGAAGCTCCTTAAAAATAACGATGTTGAAGCATTTCTGCAAATATACATGTGTTCTAGCTCTCTTTTCTGAAGATTTATTGCTGTATTGACTCATTCCTTCTACTGTATAATGAAATGGATTCATCATAATGCTGATTTTCTGTTTTATTACTGAAATATAAGTCTCTTTTCTGATCTCCACTGAACATCTGCTAAAACTGCACAATTCCTGAAGCAGTGCTTGCATTTGACTGCAGCCTTCCTCTTTGGGTGCTTTTTAGCTAGTCTAGCTTTTGGGAGATCTGTTTAGTGAGTCTAAACTTTTTTTTTTTTATGAAACTCCATATATAAGTATCATAAAACATAAATAAGAGGAACCAAGTCTTGATCTACGTTATTTTTTGCACAATTTTACTTATACATCGTTTCCCTTGAGCACCTTGTTGAAATTCCTGAAAAATGATCATTACAGTTACGCAATGCTAGTTGCAGCACCATTGTAGGGTGATTATAGGCCTTCTCTTGGGCTAGATCTACTGATTTTCTATACATTGTGCAACTGATTCATCACCATATAATAAAATGGCTCCGCTTCTCTGTAAATTCTGATGTTGTCTTGAGATTTATTGTTTATGTTAGCCCCCCTGTAAATTTTTGACAAGAAAATTAGGGGGCTAAATTGTTTTTTAGCCTTCAAGGAATGCATCTCCCCTGAAGACACATCATCCTTGAAGTCTCCTGTGCCTTCGCTTTTGATAAATTCCCCTCTGCTGATTCCCTTTACAAGGTCTCATTGATTTGCAAAGGTTGTGCCCCAAAGGTCTACATCTGTCCCTGGTACCCCTACAGAGTTTTCCATTTCATTCCCTTTTTCCATTTTTCAAAGTTCCCCTTTCACCCCAAATTCCCTCCCCTTAGTCCCCTTAAATCCTCCCAAAATCCCCTTTAATTTTTACCCTTACCTTCGTTGGGCCAAATTCCCTTTGTTCCCCTTATCGTTTCCCTTCCTTGGCCTTAAAATACATTAAAAGGGGAAAAAAACCCATTTTATACCTTATAACAGGCCTAGCCTTTTCCCGCCAGCCCCTTAAACATTTTTCTCCACGCGACCGCAGCGCTAGAACCACCCGCCAGCCCTAAAGGCGCTTACCGCGGAATATGTATCAGAAGAATTTTACACCGTCGATCTGTACAGATCAAATGGTCTTCGGGGTCCTACAGCGTCCACCTTACAAACCGTTCATTCCCCCGATCGCGCCATCGCCGTTCATTTACTCGCCGGATCAACAGTCCAAAATTACCCGCTGGTGGTCCCCACGTCATCGCACACTGTCCAGAAACCATCGGTTTATATCGCACCGCCTTTGAGGGATGGGCGGTATTATCCGATCGACCAACAATTCCACTCATCGCGTGCCGCGTGTCTCCCTGTACGGTTCAAAAACCGCCCTCCATCGCACGTTATCGTTTGTCTGAGGACGCGGAGCGATATTGCCGTGCGTCGTTCGATCCAGAGCTGTTCATCCAACGGTTGGCGCTCCGCGAAGCCGCACAAGATTTAACCCATGGTCTCCGTACCCCCGGCCCACAGTCCGTTGCCCCCCGCTGTGTGTTCAACCGTCGATCTCCTCTGAGATCCGACGGCCCAGCTTTGTTTTCTCCGTCGTTGACTATTCCGCCACTGCTGGGTCTCGCCACGTCACTAGTCCACATGTACCATATTACAATCGCACGTCCATGAATATATATTTCATTCTATGGTCAAAGTTTTAATTTTTTTCCAGTAGAATTGTGATTTCGACATCACCTAGTGCATTTCTCACTGTTACACTTTTCCTCCATAATATCCTCTGCATGCTTCATCGTCCACAGTATCACGTTTCCGATTCCGCAGTCATCCATGCCACCCCCCCATGCGCGGTTTTCTTAACTTGTTTTCGTGTTTTGCAGGGTTATCTGAGGGCGGAAAACGCTATGATTCATATGCGCCATTGTAAAGGCACAGTGCACAGAAGGAGCTAGATTTAAAGCTTGATTTTGCAGAAAAACGTTCGGAAAAGTGTTTGCATCATAAATTCCATCAAAGGACAGAGTTTGAAACTCCACAAACCCTATCCAGCGCCATTAAAACCCAAATTTTGCAGATTAAGACATTTATGAAGCGGCAGGAAAATACCAGCTAATGATCAATAAGTTCGGCGTTCGGAATTGAAGATCTTCGAGCCTAATACGGTAGTTTAGAGGCAAAGCATCAGTTTAGTGAAATCATGGATCATAAAGAGGTACAACATGCAGAAAACCATACCATCGAGGTTTTCACATCAGCAGAATGTTTTTTTCCTGAGCAGGGACATGGTACAATTTGAAGTTTCAGTCCATATTGTGTCCAAGCGAAGATTTTCCCCCTGACAATGGTCCTATGTTATCAGAAGCATTTGTTTCATAGTATGGTGGACCCTTGCATCATTTATTCTCCTTTTGTTTATTCACCAGAAGTACTACAGAGTTCCGTAGCTAAAGTACGTCAGAGACATACCAGAAGTAAACGAAAGCCTGGAGAAGATCACTCTTTCACCCAAGGAGTGCCAGAAATTAATGCACAGGATTTAAACATAATGGGCTTTGACCCTCTCTCTTTCCTGAGTTTAATGCTTCATTTAGTGTTTCACCTACCTTCTCCGCTCCACTGGAGCTATAAATTCCTGAAGAAACTCATTGTAAAGGTTGTTGATCAGTTATCAGAGAATTGCAAGTAGTTTCTTTTGAGACGCAATCTCTATGTAAAGTTGTAAGATAGGCTGAGGAATATGATTTCAGAATGAGTATTCGGCTATTGGCATTGTTGTACTCGACTGGTATTGATATTCAATATGACAAGCACATTTCTTTGGATCCTGATCTAAAGCAGCGGTGATGTTTTCCTATCTCTGTGTTTAATTCATTTCATTCCATTTCCACTGGCTTGCATCAGAATATTGGCATAGGATTTACCCTGGTTAGGTACCCTATGTTTCTACTCTCCTTGCCATTAATGTTTTTCTTCTGAATGTGTTATCTAAGAATCGATTTCAGTTAATTTAACCAATGTAGTGGATTTTATTGCCTGCTCTTTGATGTATGAATTGAGTGTATTTGTTCTTAGATATTTCTTGTTATGGATTCAGTTGGAATATTTGGGAACACTGGGGATTAGAGTTAGCCCTGTCCACTAGGATCCTTGTGCGACCAGCTGGTCTTTAACTTTGTTCTTTGAATCTATGTTACCTCCTCCCCCCCTACTTTTCCATATCACACAATCATCTTTAAGATCCTATGTTTTAGATGACTAGCCCAATTGAAAGCCTGCCTATTGAGTAGCAAGCAAATCCTTTCCTGACTCCATTTTTCCAATGGTTATGAATATTTCCTGGAACATTTCACCTCTGCCATATCCCTCTTTGCTCATTCTTGTCTTACATTGAACCCTTCCTTCCTGATAACCAGCAACCAAACCAAACAAATCAAACAAACAAACCTTGTGCCTATAACTAGCCTAACATCTTAACATTTGAGCTTCAAAGACAAATATACTTTGACTATTATAGAGAGATCCCTCTCTAGACCTAGGAGGGCTAGATCCTAAGGTCTGAAAGTGGTTTTATGTTGTCTGATCTTTTGGTCTTGCCAATCTGGCCAAAACATGGGAACCCCAACATAATGGCGACTCCGCTGGGGATTGAGTGCATTACACCTTAAACATTCTTAGGCATTCAAAAAACCTACAATCTCTGGTTAGGTTGGCAGTTAAACACTCATATTCACACATCAACCTCTATACCATTTTTTTTTGTTTCTCCCATACTCTTGGACAGAGTCTGGAAAGGGCCAGGTAGCCTCCAGATCTCACACTCTTTCAGAGGTGACATATCTGGTAAATGCCCTCCCAGTCAATCTCTGGTTAGATTTTGTTGTGTTTTGAAGATATCTTTGAAAAGGGATATTTCACAAGCACTGTGGTGGACAGTGTACCCTCCAAAAACATCCTAAACCTTCCACCTGGTGACTCCATAGTTCCTAAACGATTTAAAGACTCCACTGGTGATCAGTAGGCCTGCTGATTATCTTGGGTCACATAAGACTCCACTGGGAGACTAGCCACTATATCAACATCAACCACAATATAAGTAACAAATAGGGTTAAGTTGCTTGGTTAAAAACTACACTCTGGCTTACAGAACCATTCACACAAGAGCTTACCGAAACCCAAACCCACCTGAAATAGTTGACAATCCTAAGAGCATCCTCAAGAGATTTCCTACACCCAAACAATCAGCTATTTCCAGTCATATCTATAGAGCTAACTCTACACCGGAAGACTTTACAGCTCTATCAGACCCATTTTTTGACCTAGGCCCTCAAAACAGTTTACCAAGAACTAGGTCACTCGGTGCCCTAGACCAGCCAGAACTTGAGCTCCCTGGTTCACCACCCCATAGTGGTCAACACATTAGGGACAAGGAGACCCCTCCATCTACACCACCTGACATTCACCTCATTCAGAAATTGGGGCTCGGTCATCCTAAATCTTCTCAACAAACTTCTGTTGGCCCTAGTATCCCTGTCATCCATATACCAGCTGCTCAAGTTAACCCTTTACCTCATCAAAACGCCATCATGGCAGCCTGGTACGCACCTCTGGTTTTACCTCAGCCTCTAGTACCCTTACCCAATGATTATCAATCAAAGATCCCACACTTCACTGCAAAAGAGTCCATCACAACCCAACAACATGTAGATAAGATGGAAGATTCTTTTGACTACATGGAAATAGATGATAATACAGTCAAAATGAGAATTTTTTCCCAGAGCTTAGGGGGTGATGCAAAGAAATGGTTTAAGGGCCTACCTCCAGGTAGCATCAATGATCTTCCAGATTTATATCAGACTTTCATAAAAAAATGGGAAGCTAAGGCTAACCCTCGCCAACTCTTAGCAGAATACATGCGTCTTAAAAGAAACGCGGGAGAAAGTGTTCATGATTACACGACGAGATTTAACAGCATTTACAACGCTCTACCTCCACACATGAAACCTCCCCAAGGTATGGCTCTAGCGAAATACCTTGAAGGCTTTGATGCTGACATGGCTTATTAGCTTAGGGATAAAGAATACAACACATTGGAGGACATGCAGAAAGGAGCAGTGAATATAGAGGCAAATCTGATTGAGAAAAGAGCGAGATTAAGAGCTGAGAAAAGGGTACATATAGAGACGACAATGTCGCTTCCACATCTGATCCAAATCATGACCATCTATCTAAAAAAGTGGAGAAGCTATACCAAATGATGGAAAAAATGGTTGTCACAGTTAGTAACCAAAGTAGAAATCAAAACCATAACCATAACCAAAACTTTAGAAGAAACAATGCCACTCCCAACAGACAAAGAGAATCAGATCAGCAGGTTATACCCCCATTTCAAGAGAACTTTCTTGATGAAGATGAGGGAATCATAGAAGATTCTGAAGGGAACATAATAAACATGTTTGAAACAGAGGATTCAATCCATAACTGTTACACGGAAGAAGATCAGCCCTCACCCCCTGGTTGGGATGAGGAATGGTTAGAAACTGAGGATTACAGGTTGGGATTTTAAAATGCCATGATGCAGGTCAGAGAGAAATATGAACTTTGAAGCAAAAAGAGCCAAGAAACTGCCAAACCAAAGGCTTCTGAGGTCACCATCAAGAAAATACCTGAGAAAACTTCTAAAGAAACTGTTGAAAGTAACAAATCAGCAGCTGAGAGTTCTAGAAAGAACAAAGAAAAAGACAACCAAAACACTAATACACAAGGTAAACCAGCTAGCAGCACTAGCACTGCAGTTAGTGTTCCTGATAAAACTGTCACAAACACTGTACATAACGAGAATCAACACACTGATTCAGCCACTAAGGCAGTGGCTAACAAAACAGAGTTGAACATTCCAAAGAGTCAGTCCACTTTCAATTTGGAGAGTGAGATTGTAAAAATCAAAATCTCTGTCCCACTCTCTGAGCTGGCCACTCAGGATGTATATAAAGGCCAAATTCTGAAAGCATTAAATTTAGGTGAGAACAGTGACACTGTAAATCTGAGTGATGATCAACCTGCCCTTCTGTTTGGTCCAAAGATAGAAGGAAAGTTTCAGGAAGGGGTAGTTCCCCCTTTTTATATCAGTCTTAATGTCCATGATAAGATTCTCCACAATGCAATGCATGATTCTGGGGCATCACACAACCTGATGCCTAAAGTAGTGATGGAAAGATTAGGCCTAGAGATAACCCGTCCCTATAAAGGCCTATATTCATTTGACTCTAGTAGAGTAAAGTGTCTTGGCCTGATCAAATAATTGTGTGTAAGCCTTATTCAGATTCCTGCCAAGTGTATGGTCATGGATGTTGTTGTGGTAGATGTGCCTCCCAAGTATGGCATGTTATTATCAAGATCCTGGGGAGCCAAACTGCAAGGAACAATGCATATGGATGGGGCTTATGCCACAATCCCAATCTTTGGCCAACTTAGAAGACTGTACAGGGAAGCACAAATGAAATTCCTGGTTAGTAGCCCTGAAAATCCTGAAAATTCTCCTCTATACTCTGTACATACAGACCTAGATTCCTTTATCTTCTGCAATGATGAATATTTGGGGGGACCAGAATCTGAAAACGTAGATACAAGAAAAGGTACACATGATGAAACAAAGCCAATGGATTTTAACATAATGGCTACCCTGGACTCAGAGGAGGAAGACGTAGAAAAATTTGAACAGTGCACTGAAACAACAACGCAAAGTGAACCAGAAATAGAATGCAATCAGCCAATTAGTCACCTCTCTGACTTCCACATCCATAACGAAAAACTAAACAGCTCACAACTTAGTGCAGACCCTATAACGCAACATAATGGTGAACCCAGTTGTAGGGAAAGGAATGATAACAAAAATGAGAGTGAATCCCTGTGGGAAATGAGTTTCGATGGGTCCTGCACAAGAAGAACTGCTAGGGCAGGAGTGTGGATACATAACACAGAGAGTGATTATGCAGAGAGCCATGCCTGCAACCTGCACTTCAAATGTACAAACAATGTTGCAGAAAACAAGGCCCTTATCCTAGGCTTGAACCTGTTGAGAAAATTAGGAGCCCATAGGATAATTGTTCATGGGGACTCTGAGCTGATTATTAAACAAGTGAATGGTGAATACATAGCGAAACATCCTATATTGAGAGCTTACAGGAATGATACTATGGATTTATTGAAAACATTTTTTGAATACGAATTAGTGTTTGTTCCTAGGAGTCAAAATGTCATTGCAAACGGATTAGCTTGCCTAGCTAGTTCATACCCTAAGACTCCAATCGACCAACGAATTATCGTACAGACCAAATTCAGACCTGTAGTGCCGGATAATGAAAAATACTGGCAGGTCTTTGAGGGCGATAAACAGATTGAAGATTTCCTAATAGGCAGAAACGAGTTTGAATTTTCTGATTCAGACTCTGTGTCTAGTGACAGCTGCCTAAGTGAGGAACCCTCAGACGAGGAAGAAACGCCTCGTAACATAGAAATAAATGCTTTGAACGAAGAAACTGGAAATTCAGACAAAAATTGTGAAAACACAGAAAATGAGGAGATGGAGGTGCTGCAGGCCAAAGATAAGAATATACCCAGAGGCCTGGCACCCTTAGAGGACCACTTTGACTTTGATGATGTAGCAAAAAGGCCCACTATAGAACATGCAGACTCTGATGTTGAGGAATGCAACATAGGCACCAAAGACAAACCCAAAATGATCAAACTGGCTAAGTCTCTACCTACAAACATGAAAAATAAATACATTGACCTATTCAAGGAATTCATTGATGTGTTTTCTTGGAGTTACGAGGACTTAAGGGCCTATGACACAAACATCATACAACATAATATACCCTTGAAAGAAAATCAGAAACCATTCAGGCAGAAACTTCGTAGGATAAAACCAAAACAATTGCCTGCAGTTGAAAAAGAGATTAAAAATATGTATGAGGAAGGCATAATAGTTCCTGTGAGGTTCTCTGATTGGGTATCAAAATTAGTGGCTGTGAGAAAGAAAACAAGGGAAATCAGATTGTGTATAAACTTCAGAAATCTTAATAGAGCCTCACTCAAAGACAATTACCCATTGCCAAAAATGGAACACATTCTACAGCGGGTAGTAGGCTCAAAGAGGATTTCTTTGTTAGATGGTTTTTCAGGATACAACCAAGTATTAGTAATCCCAGAAGACCAACTCAAGACCGCCTTTACCACTCCATGGGGCACCTTTATGTCTGTAAAAATTCCCTTTGGACTGATGAACGCTGGGGAAACCTTCCAAAGAGCAATGGATATAGCTTTTTCAAATGAGATAGGACACTTCATTGTTATTTACTTGGGTGACATAACAGTCTATTCTAAGACTGAGGAAGAACACCTGAAACATCTGAGGAAAGTGTTTGAAAAATGTAGAAGGTTTGGTCTGTCATTGAATCCTAAAAAGATTGTATTTGGGCTACAAGAAGGAAAGCTTCTTGGCCACATTATATCTGAAAAAGGAATTAGGATAGACCCACAACAAGTTGAGGGAATACTACAAATTACACACCTGAGAAACGTCAAAGAATTACAGTCCTTCATTGGGAAAATCAACTTCTTTAGGAGATTTATCCCCAATCTAGCTGAACACCTTAGGAATATGACTAACATGCTAAAGAAAGGTGAGGGGGTTAAATGGACTGTTGGAGCTAAACAATATTTTGAATCAGTAAAACTTGCACTCACCCAAGCTCCTGTTCTGATCAACCCAGATTTCTCTAAAGATTTCCTGATCTTTTCATTTTCCTCTGAGCATACAGTGGCTATAGTCTTGCTGCAAAAAAAAACAGAGGGAATGGAACAACCAATTGCCTTTTTTAGCAAAGAACTAAGGGATGCACCCTTGAAATACAACATAATGGAAAAACAGGCCTATGCCTTAATCAAGGCCTTAAAGGACTTTAGGGTGTACATATTGCATTCTCACACCATAGCTTATGTGCCTAACATAGTTGTCAAAGATATATTGTCCCAAGATCCTGACGGAAAGAGGGGAAAATGGATTGCTGTGATTTTAGAATATGACCTTGAGATAAAACCCACCAAACTAATTAAAGGTCAGGGCTTAGCACAACTGATGGCTGAATCAAACTTACAAGCCCTAGACATTAACATGGTAAATACTGTGGATGAGCAACAAGAATTTCCTGATCCCACTGTTGAGGAAAAGTTTCAGAGCTCTCCCTGGTATTCTGACATTCTGTATGTGCTTACACACCTCAATGCCCCTCCCGAACTATCAAAGACCAAGGCCAGATTATTAAAGCTAAAAGCCAAGATCTATTGCACATTGAATAACTGCTTATACTGGAAGAACCCAAATGGCCTATTGCTTAAATGTTTGCCTGAAAACGAGGCAGAGAGGATTAAACAAGAATTCCATGCAGGAGAGTGTGGGGGCCACCTGAGATAGAAAGCCACTGCAAACAAAATACTCAGAGCTGGCTACTATTGGCCCACACTCTTCAATGATGTCCATAAGATGATAATTTCCTGCCACAAATGCCAGATTTTTGAAGGCAAAAGAAAACTCCTCCCCTTACCTCTACGACCCATCACTGTTGAAGGTCCCTTTCTGCAATGGGGCCTAGATTTCATAGGGGAGATTCACCCTGCTTCTTCTGCACAACACAAATGGATCCTAACAGCCATATACTACTTCACTAAGTGGATAGAGGCCATACCCACTAGGAATTCCGCAGATCCAGTCATCATTAGTTTCCTAGAAGGTCACATCCTCTCTTGGTTTGGCTGCCCAAGGAAAATAATCACTGATAATGCCACTGCTTTTGGATCCAAGAAAATGGTTGATTTTTTTCATAGGTATCAAATAGCACTCGGTCATTCAACTGCCTATTACCCTCAAGGTAATGGATTAGCTGAATCATCAAACAAGAGCCTGGTGATCATCATCAAGAAGCTGTTGGAAGAGAACAAAAATTCATGGCATAACAAGCTAGTACATGCTTTGTGGGCTGACATGCTTACAACAAAGAATTATATTGGCATGTCACCTTATCAGCTTGTCTATGGAATGAAGCAGTGTTTCCTACCATCCTTGGGATACCAGTGATCAAGCTGGTCCAGGAGATTCAAACAGAAGAAGACAGTATGGTGAGAAGGATAAACCAGAAAATTCATCTCGAGCAAACAAGGGAAGAGGTTTACAACAGAGCAGTGAAAGTTCAGGAAAATATAAAGAAATTGTTTGACAGAAGAGCCAAAGCTGTTGATTTCAAAATTGGGGATGAAGTTCTGAAGTGGGACTCAAGGAGAGAGGACAAAGGAAAACACAACAAGTTTGATAGCTTGTGGCAAGGTCCATACATCATCCAGGCCACTGTGGGCCCAAATGCATTTTTCCTACAAGAATTAGATGGCACTGAGTTTTTTGGGGGTCCTATCAATGGCAGGATACTCAAACACTACTTCTGCTGATTTACAATTTCCAGTTTCCATTTCCATTGTACATACCATTGCATTTTTTATCTTTGAGAAAAAGAGAAAATGTTCCAAAAAACAAAGAGAAAAAAGAGATTCAGACATTCTCAAAACATGAACATCTGAGGTATAAAATATTGGCTCTAATATGCTCAAAACTTGAGCCAAAGAAGCAAAGCAGCTGGTCATAACATGCTCAAAATCTGGACCAGCAAAGAAGAAAGAAAAATCAGCTCTAACATGCCTAAAATCAGAGTTGAGATGAAGGAAAGAAGTGACTCTAACATGCTCGAAACTTGAGTCACAAAGAGAAGAAGGATACTCCAAGATTTTAGATTTCAAGCCTTCAAAGTTTTGTTCAGTTTTCTGCAAAGTTTTTTGTCCATGTGCAACTGTTTTTATGCCTTGGATCTACAACAAACTAGACTGTTTAATCCTAGTTGGGTTGTTTTTAAATTTCCTGTTGTAGAATGTAGAGAAGAAATCTGCTGGACAGTTTAATCCCAGCAGATATTAGATTAGGTAGAGAAACATATGAGACCAACAGTCAAATCTGGTCTCATGGAGCAATAAGGGAAGAGTTAGAATAGGTTTATTTTCTGTTTGTAAAAATAAATGATGTAAAGGGTCTGCTAGCTCAAATGCACCCTGGAAGAAGAAAAATGCTAGGATTGTAGTGTGGGTAGGTAGATTTATTGGGAAATTTTTTCTGCTAAAGTAATGTCTTCGCAATTGTGGAAGCTGAAAATCAAAAAAGAAAGGGATGTGCCAAGCAGCAAGCAACAAGCCTACTCAAAAGATCTATTCTCTGAATTCTTGAATCCTTCAAGAAGAAGCCATCCCCATGTGGAGCCACTGTTAGCCCCCCTGTAAATTTTTGACAGGCAAATTAGGGGGCTAAATTGTTTTTGAGCCTTCAAGGAATGCATCTCCCCTGAAGACACATCATCCTTGAAGTCTCCTGTGCCTTCGCTTTTGATAAATTCCCCTCTGCTGATTCCCTTTACAAGGTCTCATTGATTTGCAAAGGCTATGCCCCAAAGGTCTACATCTGTCCCTGGTACCCCTGCATAGTTGTCCATTTCATTCCCTTTTTCCCTTTTTCAAAGTTCCCCTTTCACCCCAAATTCCCTCCCCTTAGTCCCCTTAAATCCTCCCAAAATCCCCTTTAATCTTTACCCTTACCTTAGTTGGGCCAAATTCCCTTTGTTCCCTTTATCGTTTCCCTTCCTTGGCCTTAAAATACATTAAAAGGGGAAAAAAACCCATTTTATACCTTATAATAGGCCTAGCCTTTTCCCGCCAGCCCCTTAAACTTTTTTCTCCACGCGACCGCAGCGCTAGAACCACTCGCCAGCCCTAAAGGCGCTTACCACAAAATATGTATCAGAAGCATTTTACAATGTCGATCTGTACAGATCAAACGGTCGTCGGGGTCCTACAGCGTCCACCTTAAAAACCGTTCATTCCCCTGATCACGCCATCGCCGTTCATTTACCCGTCGGATCAACGGTCCAAATTTACCTGCTGGTGGTCCCCACGTCATCGCGCACTGTCTAGAAACCGGCGGTTTCTATCACACCGCCTTTGAGGGATGGGCGGTATTATCTGATCGGCCAGCGATTCCACTCATCGCGCGCCGCGTGTCTCCCTGTACGGTTCAAAAACCACCCTCCATCGCACGTTATCATTCGTCCGAGGACGCGGAGCGATATTGCCGTGCGCCGTTCGATCCAGAGTTGTTCATCTGACGGTTGGCGCTCCGCGAAGCCGCACGAGATTTAACCCATGGTCGCCGTACCCCCGGCCCACCGTCCGTTGCCCTCTGTTGTGTGTTCAACCGTCGATCTCCTCTGAGATCCGACGGCCCAGCTTTGTTTTCTCCGCCGTTGACTATTCCACCACCGCCGGGTCTCGCCACGTCACTAGTCCATGTGTCCCATCATACAATCGCCCGTCCATGAATATATATTTCATTCTATGGTCAAAGTTTTAATTTTTTCCAGTAGAATTGTGATTTCGATGTCGCCCAGTGCATTTCTCACTGTTACACTTTTCCTCCATAATATCCTCTGCATGCTTCTTCGTCCACTGTATCACGTTGCCGATTCCGCAGTCATCCATGCCACCCCCCCATGCGCAGTTTTCTTAACTTGTTTTCGTGTTTTGGAGGGTTATCTGAGGGCGGAAAATGCCATGATTCATATGCGCCATTGTAAAGGCACAGTGCACAGAAGGAGCTGGAATTAAAGCTTGATTTTGCAGAAAAACGTCCGGAAAAGTGTCTGCATCATAAATTCCATCAAAGGACAGAGTTTGAAACTCCGTAAACCCTATCCGGCACCATTAAAGCCCAAATTTTGCAGATCAAGACATTTATGAAGCAGCAGGAAAATACCAGCTAATGATCAATAAGTTCGGAGTTCAGTATTGAAGATCTTCGAGCCTAATACGGTGGTTTAGAGGCAAAGCATCAGTTTAGCGACATCATGGATCATAAAGAGGTACAACACGCAGAAAACCATACCATCGAGGTTTTCACATCAGCAGAATGTTTTTTCTTGAGCAGGGACACGGTACAATTTGAAGTTTCAGTCCATATTGTGTCCAAGCGAAGATTTTCCCCCTGACAACGGTCCTATGTTATCAGAAGCATTTGTTTCATAGTATGGTGGACCCTTGCATCATTTATTCTCCTTTTGTTTATTCACCAGAAGTACTATAGAGTTCCGCAGCCAAAGTACGTCAGAGACATACCAGAAGTAAACGGAAGCCTGGAGAAGATCACTCTTTCACCCAAGGAGTGCCAGAAATTAATGCATAGGATTTAAACAGAATGGGCTTCGACCCTCTCTCTTTCCTGAGTTTAATGCTTCATTTAGTGTTTCACCTACCTTCTCTGCTCCACTGGAGCTATAAATTCCTGAAGAAACTCATTGTAAAGGTTGTTGATCAGTTATCAGAGAATTGCAAGTAGTTTCTTTTGAGACGCAGTCTCTGTGTAAAGTTGTAAGATAGGTTGAGGAATATGATTTCAGACTGAGTATTCAGCTATTGGCATTGTTGTACTCGACTGGTATTGCTATTCAATATGACAAGCACATTTTTTTGGATCCTGATCTAAAGCAACGGTGATGTTTTCCTATCTCTGTGTTTAATTCATTTCATTTCGTTTCCATTGGCTTGCATCAGAATATTGGCATAGGATTTACCCTGGTTAGGTACACTATGTTTCTGCTCTCCTTGCCATTAATTTTTTTCTTCTGAATGTGTTATCTAAGAATCGATTTCAGTTAATTTAACTAGTGTAGTGGATGTTATTGCCTGCTCTCTGATGTATGAATTGAGTGTATTTGTTCTTAGATATTTCTTGTTAGGGATTCAGTTGGAAGATTTGGGAACACTGGGGATTAGAGTTAGCCCTATCCACTAGGATCCTTGTGCGACCAGTTGGTCTTTAACTTTGTACTATGAATCTGTGTTACCTCCTCCCCCCCTACTTTTCCATATCACACAATCATCTTTAAGATCCTATGTTTTAGATGACTAGCCCAATTGAAAGCCTGCCTATTGAGTAGCAAGAAAATCCTTTCCTGACTCACTTTTCCCAATGGTTATGAATATTTCCTGGAAAATTTCACCTCTGCCATATCCCTCTTTGCTCATTCTTTTCTTACATTGAACCCTTCCTTCCTGATAACCAGCAACCAAACCAAACAAATCAAACAAATAAACCTGTGCCTATAACTAGCCTAACATCTTAACATTTGAGCTTCAAAGACAAATATACTTTGACTATTATAGAGAGATCCCTCTCTAGACCTAGAAGGGCTAGATCCTAAGGTCTGAAAGTGGTTTGATGTTGTCTCATCTTTTGGTCTTGCCAATCTGGCCAAAACATGGGAACCCCAACAGTTTACTTAGTTGCAGTTCTTATATTGTGTTTAAGTATTACCGCATTATCCCTTTTTGGATATTACAGTGGTATCAAAGCATGATCTTTATCTCAGCTTATGGACACTTCATCTTTTTCATCAAAAGAAGAAGCAGATAGATGAGATCTATTATGAAGGAGGATAGTTTTTCCACTCCTCTCTTTAGATCTGAGAAAGATATCTCCAAGGAGGTCAAAAAAATGAAGAGAGAAATGCAATGGAAGGATCCAAGAAGAATATTTGAAGAGAAAGGTCCAAGCACTTCCTATCAGCAGAAAATAAAACCCGAGAATCATATATCTCATCATAGATCTACTATGGCCACTTTATTTGAAGAAGGTCAGAGGTGTAGAAAGGAAGAAAGAAGAGAACCTGAGACTCATGAGACTCTCAGTTTGTATCTTGAAGAGTACAAGGTGTTAGTGTCTTGTGATTTTGCAGATTGGTAGACCAAATGACAGGGTAACATGGAACCAGTCTTTGGAGTCCTAGGACCTAACCTTCCTAGAATCAGAGATGTATCTCTCTATTAGGTGCAAAGGATGCATTCTTTTTGCTCTAGGGTTTTGATTTTATGCTAGTTATGAGGTGTAAGGTTTCTGGTTGTTTTGGATGGGTAAGATGGTCAAATGTAATAAGAGGAGTGAGAGGATTTCAAAGCCATTGGGATATGGAGTAAAATGAAGTCAAGAGTGTCTAAATGATGAAACAGAGTGTACTGCAGTGTAATATTCCTAAATTAGCATGCACCTAATAGGAATATTAATTTTTCTTTTAAAATCTAGTTATATGAATAAATGGGCAAGGAGGCTCATAAGTTTCTTAAGTAGGAATAAAATCCATCATAATGTGAAAAGGGATCATGTAATAACCAGATAAAGCATCCACATGTGTGAACAAGGTCTAAAATGTGTGGAAAAAGTCATGTTTGACCAAGTCAACAACATTATTATATGAGGAGTGCATCCTAAATAAAGATAGCTCAATGTGAATGAAGATCAATCTAGCTTGTCAAAATGAAGACACCTTGAGTTGAAAGGAGACAAGGCATGAAGATCCAGTAAATTTGATCCAGTCAAGATTGACTAAATCAAACAACGTTGTAAATAGATGAGCAAGACTAATGGAGACAATATAGTTTTGGTGGAGGAGCCTTTGCATGGAAGAAACCTCATAATGGGGTGGGACGCTTGGTGAGGAAGCTCATCAACTATATAATGGAGGGGATGGAAAACATATGGGGCATGACTGAAGATTATATTTTATATGTGGTCTGTTTAGACTTCTTTCATTCTTTGGATGTTTAGCTAAGTTTGTTGTAATGTTTAGTGCAAGTGTTTTCTCATGTGAGGATTCCCTACTCTTTCTTGGTGATCTTGTTTAAGAAATATAAGAGGAGATTTCTGAGCTGCATTTTCCACTATCTAGTGTTAGGCCAAGTAGTTACCTTCAACAAAAATGCAGTCTCTTCCAAAAAATGCATTATTTCTTAAGGTGTTGTAGTGGGAGGGGTTAAAACCCCACTTTTATGAGCTAATTTACCAGGAGGAGGATCAACCTTTTTCTCGGAAAGCTACTAGGAGAGTCTATAGCCATTTATTTGCATGATTAGCCATTTATATGTAGATCTTCAACTATACAGCATGATTCAGCCATATATCTGCAACAGTTATTTCATGTATATCATTTCTGTCAAGAAACCCTTACCGGGTCATCTTGGGTCTATGAAAAAGAGACTAGATCTCTGTTTTTGAGAATTATTGATTCATATATGAGAAGATATATTTTGTCTTTATATTTCTGATTATAACCCTCATTAGACTATGCAGTCACTTTATGCAATAATTTATGTGTTGTAGTAGTCATGGGGTTTCATCATTTTTAAGTTGTTTTGAGCATGGGAGGCATGTTTAACTAGGAAAAAGACATTTGTTTCTATTTTACTTTCAGATGTGGTTGATATAATGTCAGATATAATGGATCCATGGGCTACATTTTTTCTGTTAATTCTTTTATTTATGAAAAATGCATTTTTCTAGCATGTATTACTGAATCATCCCTTTTGGGGATATTACAGTGGTATCAGAGCCTTAATCTTGGCTCAGCCTGTGTTCTTCATCTATCATGGAGTCTTCTCACGGGGAGGATAAGATCTACAAGAGAGATCAAAGCAAACCCTTATTTTCTAGAGGAAAGAGGTTTTCAAAACTTCTATGTCAAACTCTGCAGGGTAGAAGCAAAGACATCAAATAAATGAGGAGGGAAAGGCATGGAAGTCCCTCAATAAGATCTGAAAGATCTATATATGAGGAAAGATGTAATTCCTCATCTTATGGGTGTGATCATTCAGCCACATAATCAGATTTAAAACACTCTGTCAGCCACTTTTTAATGAAGAAGAAGGAGAATAAAGGAGATGTGCCAAAGAAGGAGACTCTTGGTGATTATTTGCAGGAGTATGAAGCTCAATCTAAGGAGTTCAAATATCACTTGAACTTCCAAGGGTCTTGCAAGATCAAAGAAGAAAGAAGCACAAGGAGCAAGAAACATGGTGTGGGTAGATTATTTCTATCTACTTTTGATGGATCACCTAAATGTCCATCTAGGGCTTGGGTGAAGGAGCTAGACACCTATGTGCAACAACATCAAGTTTCAGAAAAGGAAGCCCTCAAAGTAGCAGCGCTACATCTTGAGGGTAAGGCTTATGCTTGGTGGTTTTTTGAATCTTTTTCCTTAAAGAATGCAAATACATCTACTTATGCAAAGTTCCTTAGAATAATAGTGGAAATGTTTGATGAAAAATATTATGAAACACTTTCTATGAAATCTATCAAACCAAATCAAACAAAAATTTTGCATGGGATGGAAGGGTCCGTAAATTCAACTCCATTGCAAAAAACCATTGAAGGGGATGGAAGCTTGTATGATATATTTCCAAGGGCAAATTCCCCATTGCATGAAGAGCTTCCTTTTCAAAAGGAAGACATGGAGATTCCTCCTTCCAAAGAAGACCAAGATCTAAGGTCTCTTATTGATGATGAGGCATTTTCAACTATTGAAGAGGAGGAAGAGAAGGCTGGAGATGATAATGCAGTCATGACAAGAGCACATAGAGTACCTCGTGAAGAGGGGGGTGGATCACTTGCTCCAAGGAGGTAAACTCTTGCACTCTTGTAAGGAGTTCCAAAGAATCTCACATATGGAGATCATGGCACAATCCATGTGCAGCATGTGCCATCATTATCAAATGGTGAGATCTTGAAGATAGAAGAAGGTAAAGGGGAGGGAAAGAATCACATGATGAAGAGAATACACCCCTCTTTATTTTAGAAGATTGATACACCAAGAAGGCAAGAGGATATATGCAAGGAAGGCAAGGACAAATCTGTCCACACATATATACATCCTGTTGTATGCCTTGATGTCTCTTTGCATGGAGGCATTCCACCAGGAAGACCTCCTGATTGGAGGAATATTAAAGTGTTCTCTCAACTATGGGAATAATTTACATACTTGGCTAAGGAAGGAGCCTTGGGAGAAGCTAGCACAACACAAATAATCTTTCATGGATTCAAAGGAGAGATCAACAATTTTCTGAAATGGACATTTCTATCTCCCACTCAACTATTTGCGCTGAAAAAGGAGAATTTAGAAGTATATGATGGCATGGACATGATGTCACATGGCCAC
Source organism: Pinus albicaulis (assembly GCA_034641835.2). Lineage (NCBI taxonomy): Eukaryota > Viridiplantae > Streptophyta > Pinopsida > Pinales > Pinaceae > Pinus > Pinus albicaulis. Next base: position 431,143,440 of record CM076576.1, on the reverse strand, counting down.
TCCATATATTTGGGGCAGCCTATGATATTTTCACTCACCAAGGAGATTTCTGAACATGAAAAGAGGATACCAACACTCTTGCATGCATGGGCCAAATTAAGGAAGTTTTGGAAAGCAAAAAAATTTCAAGGAGAGGTTGACTTCCATCTACTTTAATATTGTCTTGAGAAAGATTAGCTGCAAGAGAGGCAGCAAAAGAAAGTTTATAGAACTCCAACATGTGACTTTGGCATCAAGTATGACAAAGAGGAGAGCCATGTTATGACAGGGGTTGCATTTCATATTTCTACGGTGCTATCATTGTTGAGAAGCCTAGATCCTTATTGGGAGTTCCAACTCTTGATGGAATATTCCAAGGACCTCTTCACATGTAAGGTTCTTGATGGGCAAGTGATGGATGGGAGGTATAAGGTAGTTGATGGAGTCATATATTCTCATGATCAGATCTATTTTACTAGAGATTCCAAGCTCAAGGGGAAACTACTTAATGAAGCCTATGAGATCTTGCTTTCAAAACCCACTGGTTTCATTAGAACATGCCATACTATCTTAGATGGATTCATGTGGGTGAACTTCAAAAAGGAGATGCACTCTCATATGAGGAAGTGCATGGATCATTTGTTGGTTAAAGAGGAACATAGATCTTGGGAAGAGTTGTCATTATCACCTCCTTATTCATTGAGTGTAAGAAGGATTTCATCCATGAGCTACCTCACTGATTTAAATCAAGTGTATGGTGAGACTTGTATTTCTGAACATCATAATGTATCTTCTATATGCTTGTATTTCCTTAACACTCATGTACAGGGATTTTCTCCAAGTGGGGGCACTTTTTCTTATGGGCTTCATGAGCCACTTTGGGCCATGAACAATGGTGATGTTGGTCATTCCTTGGAAGATCTTGGAGAAATGATGTACTCTTCATGGTGTGATTCATTAACACTAGCCATCATACACCTTCTCCAAGCATGCAAGAAGGATGGGGTAGCGAACAAGAGTTGGGAAAATCACTTGTCATATCATATCCTATGGCAGTTGGGAGTAAAACTGCACTGGTTGCAGTTGAGGAATCATTGTCCTTCCCCGTTATTGCATATGGCAGCTAGCATGACTCTAATTATGATTCCCTTTGCTGAAAATGTTCTTATATTTGTAGAGGACATGGTTGGAGGAAAGACACATTGGTTGGATGTGTCCTTGGGGGAATAAATTTCCCACACTTTCTTCACTACATGTTTCAAGGGGAGCATGAAAAAGGATATGGCTACCATAGTAGATCACTTGTTTCTTTATGAGGTAGGCCATATGATTGTTTGGAGCACTTGGGACATACCTCTCATGAGCACTTGGGAGGAGATTTTCTATGAATTAACAAGCTGGGAGGTGATTCATTTCCTTTGGATAATAGCATGGAGATGGGAGTCTTTCATTGATGATGGAATTCCCCATGATTGTCATCACTTCTATCTTGAGGAGGCCATTGATTAGCAAAAAGGTTTCCATATAGACCTTACTTTCTTTCATGATGAGAGCCATTTGGTTTATCCACCAAAGGCCAACTTGCACACTTGGGAGGAACCATTGGGAGAGATAATTATTTCAAAAAATCTAAAGCAATGGTGGAGACTATTGGAGGGAGAGGCCACAAGAGGAGAAGGGGAAATTTTGCAGCATCCTTGCAATTGCTTGAGGACAAGAAAAATTTGGGAGGGGAAGACTGTAATATTCCTAAATTAGCATGCAGCTAATAGGAATATTAATTTTTCTTTTAAAATCTAGTTAGATGAATAAATGGGCAAGGAGGCTCATAAGTTGCTTAAGTAGGAATAAAATCCCTCATCATGTGAAAATGGATCATGTAATAACCAGATCAAGCATCCACATGTGTGAACAAGGTCTAAAATGTGTGGACAAAGTCAAGTTTGATCAAGTTAACAAAATTATTATATGAGGAGTGGATCCTAAATAAAGACAACTCAATGTGAATGAAGATCAATCTATCTTGTCAAAATGAAGACACCTTGATGTGAAAGGAGACAAGGCATGAAGATCCAGTCAAGTTGATCCAGTCAAGATTGAATAAATCAAACAGCGCTATAAATAGATGAGCAATACTAATAGAGATAGCATAATTTTGGTGGAGGAGACTTTGCATGGAAGCAAACTCATAATGGGGTGGGACCCTTGGTGAGGAAGCTCATCAACTATATAATGGAGGGGATGGCAACCATATGGGGCATGATTGAAGATTATATTTTATATGTGGTCTATTTAGACTTCTTGCATTCTTTGGCTGTTTAGCTAAGTTTTCTGCACTGTTTAGTGCAAGGGTTTTCTCATGTGAGGATTCCCTACTCTTTCTTGGTGATCTTGTTTAAGAAATCTAAGAGGAGATTTCTGAGATGCATTTTCCACTATCTGGTGTTAGGCCAAGCAGTTACCTTTATCAAAAACACATTCCATTCTAGAAACTTCATTATTTATTAAGGTGTTTCAGTGGGAGGGGTTAAAACCCCACTTTTATTAGCTAGTTTCCCAGGAGGAGGATTAGCCTTTTTCCCGGAAAGCTAGTAGGAGAGTCTACAACCATTTATTTGCATGATCAAACATTTTTATACAGATATTTAGCTATACAACATGATTCAGCCATAGATCTTGTTATCACTATTAAAATTCTCTGAATTCAGTTAGTTCATACTTGTTCTTATGTCATGGTATTAGATAGGGTTTGAGTCATTTTTATGTTTTATAGGGTCCAATTCATAGTTTTAGAGTCTCATTTTATCACCAAACCAAGTTCATAAACTTTTTTTTACATTTTTTTAGTCTCATGCTATGTTTTGAAACCCATATTTTAAGTTTTTTTTCAAAAAGTTTCGAATAAGCCACAAAACCATGTTTTCGTAGCGCGCTCAGTGTAAAAAACTGCTTCTGTGCTATGAAAACACTGGTCTTTTGGTAGCGCAAAATCCCAAAATAACACTACCAGCGCTACGAAATCGGGGTTTCAGAATTTTCGGTTTAGCTATCTCATCCATCAACTTGGGGTTAAATTTTCATGATTATAGTGTGTAATGTTCCTTTTTCAAGAATGTCAGCAATCAGCAATCTATTCCAGAGATTGACTGAAGGGGAATTTACAAGATATGTCTCCTTCCAAGGAAAGGAGAGATCCTGAGGTTATCTGGCCCTTTTCAGACTCTGTCTATAGAGTTTATTGAGGAATCCCACTCTAAAGTGAGCTACAGCAATATGCAAACATATACATGATCATAACATGAAGAGACAATGTTATTCAATAAGCTGTGAGACAATAAGATGAACATATAGCCAAGAATAATGTATAGCAGAAAAAGAGAGTACAAATATTGAGGAAACAACCTCTCAAGAAAGGCAATGAAAGCCTTAATAATACATGTACATGAATATGAAAGAACACTGCTATTTCTGCATAAACCCAGGCTATGAGGACGCATTCTATGATGGAATACTACTGCAAAATGATGTCAATGCATGAATATGACAATATATGGCTCAAATACAATAGGGGAGCAAAGCTCTACCCCTTAGAAGCAAAAATACATCAATCCTCCAAGGGATTGGCTGAATTATACAAAATGGAAAAAATGTCGGAGTTGCTGGGAAATTGCTGCAACTCAAATTTGGAACTCAATGAAGAAGGTTGAAGATGATGAAAAAACTGAAGTAGACCTCCTCCAATGGATCTCCTAAGTGGATGACTGATCCTTACACTTGAGATCTCACCCTCCAATCAATCTGCAAACCCTCACTGCAGATACACCATGAAAATAACGCAGTCACTAAGAGGGACTGTACAGTGAGTGGAATGGAACACTATGGACAAGTGCCAAGATTTTCAAATCAGCTCCAATGCTTCCAAACTGATCCTCCAATGGCAAGAAAGACTCTCCCTCTGAAAAACAAGCAATGGAAGAGGTGTTTTGGAGTCTCCACTGCAACACCCTACAACACAATATTATGCTGCTGTAGCAATAACGCTGTCCTGAAGGAGGATGCTTTGGACTTGAGCCAAGAAATGTGGAGAATGAATAACCAACCTTCAAGAGGCCTCTCAAGAAGGTGAGGAAATCCTAAATAGGATTTTCCCAGCAATTCTTTATAAACAGCAGAGAATGCACAATGTCTGAATAGACATGAAATCATAAACATATGCATGAATAGCAATGGCTCTCCTCCTCTCCATATCTAGCAAGTGAAGGCTCTCCATGGGCCCTACTTCGAATTAGGGTTTCTCTTCCTCTAGAAGCTTCCCTCCTCTATCTCTGCGCTGTCCCATGTAGTGCTTTCCACCTCATATCCTGCGCTGGTTGACTTGGTCAACCCTCTTTGCAAATATCTCCTTTCACACATGAGGGTGTAAAATCCGGTTCCATGACTGATCCATTTTCATACTAGAGGGATTTTATTTATGTTTTTATTGTCATTGGGCCTCCTTACCCAATTATTCATCTCCTAAATGAATTTAGGCAAAAATTAATGTTCCAATTTATTGAAGAAAAATTTGGAACATTACATAGTGTCAATCCACAATCATGGTGTCAGTCCACGAATCATCCTTCATGCATGCAACCATCCAAATTATTTATGAAATCATTATTAGATTCATTAGCGGTCATTTTTCAATGGTCCTTTGCGAATTTGAAAAGGGAATTGGTTATCATTGTATTTTCTCATGCAAAGAATGCACTGCATGCATATCTATTGCTGAAAGAGAAAGCTCATGATAAGATACCAGAGCTCTCATTAAGTTATCAAGCGAGGAAAAATTTTCAATCAAGCGAGGTGAAATTCAATTGGTGATTATGTCAGCAGTTTTTATTGCAAATCCAATAATTTTGAAAATAGTTGCTGATTGAAACAAGGTTTTAAATCAAGCGAGGTAGAGTTTTCCATCAAGTGAGGCTGAACCAAATTCTCAAGCGAGCCAGTTTATCCAACAAGGATTTTATTGTAGTTTTTCTGAAGACACAGGGTTTCCGGGAAGAAGATGGAAGAAGAAAAAAGAAATCATCGGTCGGGTCACTTCCTGAGGACAAAACCTGAAGGTTTAGAAAGCCTCACCAGGGATAAATCTGTTGAAGAAGCCTTCATGAAAATAGGTTGTTGGAGGTTTTGTGAAAAGCTTCAAGGAGGGCATAATCAGGTCACCAAAGAATTTGATACCAACTTCACAGGGTCAAACACAAAGTTTGGTTTCCTCAATTTACCAATTTATCCTGAAGGTATATCAGCAGTCACAGAAATCCCAAGAGGGGAGGAAAGATGGTTTAAGAATTTTAGGTTTGAAATGCAACCCTGCAAAATATTTTTGAAACCAGAGTTTATGGACGCCGATTTGAATAAAGTTGTGCCAAGAAGTTGTGTCAAGGACGCATTTTCCCACCTGCTCTACAATATCCAAAGATACTTCACTTGCGAAGGGAGATATCACAAGATGTACACTTATCACTTTAAACTCTTACTGCATTTCATAGGAATAATCTCTCTAGACTTACCTTTCTTTCTATTTCGAAGTCTGGCCAAGATGGAAGACAAAGTTCAGATGAAAACTTAGGCATGCGAAACCTCTTTATTTCATCATGGTCTAGTCAAGTTAATAGTTTTGCATGAGATTCAGAAGGTGAAAAGAGAATGGTCTGCATTTCTCTTTTTGAGTGGAATAGGGGTCGAAGGAACAGATGCTAGCCCTCAAGTCAAAGAAACATCTTCATCAAAGACTACTGAACCTGCAGAAACAAAATCAAGGAGGTTTGTCAAGCTTAAGCGCAGAAAACAGGTTAAGGAACCTATGATAAAGACATCACTGAATATCCAAAAGACTCCTCAATCTGCACATAAGAAGAGAACTAAGGTCAAAAAGACAATTCAGGAACAATGAATTAGTAGAACAGCTCAGAAGAAGTTGACTAGGAGTCAAAGGTCAAAGGAGAAGGGTAAGGCCGTGGTCACAAATGAAAATTCACAATTAAGAGGTAACTTGAATGATATATTACAAGCTATTGACATTGAGGAGTCTCCCCTGGTTCAAGCAGAGTTCATAAAGCTGGATACAGGTGGCAAATCAAAGAAATTGAAAACATCCAAAAAATTATATTTTGAGGATGAGGTGTCAGAGTTTTTTTTTAAGCCTAGAAACCATAGACTAGGAAGTCTAAGAAAATGCAGCAACCATACATGGAGATAGACCAAATTGGAGGTGAGGATGCAAGTGTTTTTGAAGAACCCATTAATACATCATCTCAAATATTTGAAGAAGACAGAAACAGAGTATTTAATACTCAGAGAGAAAGGAGTAGTTATGAGGAGGTTAAATACAAACTCATACTTGCAAACAATGAGATTGATAAATTGAGGAAGAAATTGAGAATGCATGTTTTAGAAAGGTAAAACTTTGAGAGGTTGAAAGGTCTGTGGGAGCTGGAAAAGGTTTCAAACAATGAATCAATCAGCAGTCAGGATCAATTCTTCATATGGACTGTCCCTACAATCAAGGAAGAAAAATTCATAAGAATGGTTAACACCAAGCTGAGGGCTAATAACATAAGGCTTAAAACGCAGGTTGAAGACCTTCAAATACAACTAGCAAAGCCTGAAGATCAACCACAGCAAAAATCTGTGTAAACAGTAAGTGACATCTCCTAACACATTTTTGGAATTTTGTGGAAGGTTTCATTGTTGAATATAGTTCAAAGTTGATTATTGAAAACTTATACATAACTTCAAGGATAGTAGTAAAAGTGGGAAAATCAAATTTTTGGAAACAGGCTGTGAAAATAAAAGACACAGCAGTTTCGTAGCGCGCTATGAAACTGCTGTAGGATGCAGTTTTACCAATTTTGCAAGCTTTTAAAGGGGAAAAAGGTATGTTTATTAAACCATGATGTTGTTGGAGGATGTATAAGGACCACAGGTGAAGATCCAATGACGAAAGATAGAAAATTGAAGGTTTCAAATGGAGTTTTCAGAGGTGAAGCTCTACGCTACGAAAACAACAGGCAGTTTCGTAGCGCAGTAATGTTAAATGTTTTGGGCATTTCTTCAAAGGTTTGGTTTGGACACAGCTGGAAGGACGAAGTAACAAGAGCTTAATGAGACTTTGCCACATGTTTTGAGCACAAGTTCGGCAGCAAATGTTCTGAAGAAACATAAATGAAGAAGTACACCTATTTTGCAGGGAGCATGTTCCTATTTTTTAGGGCAGGTAAGAAGCAGATCATTATAGTTCAACAGCAAGAAGATGGACATCATCAAGGTCGAATTTTAGGAGGAGAAGTTTTCAGATAGAATATTTAATATTTGGATAAGGTTGTTAAGGTATAATAAAGAGTTTTAATCCCAGTTGTATTAGGACTCTGGAACAGACAGTTTAAACTGTGAGATGTAATTAAAGTTTGTTTTAGCAGTTAATAGGCGTCAAGCTAGCAAATTCAAATTCTCTAAAGTGTTTGGAGAGAATCCAAAAAATGTAATGATGACTCTATAAAATATAGGAAGTTGAATTGCATAGGGTTGGCAATTTTCATTAAAAAAGATATTGTTTTGTTGTAGCAGACACTGTGTTTTTATATTAATACAGAGATATTGGTTTCATCACTCAGGATTAAAAAAGGGTTATGGATGTTTTATATTCTCATGTTTTTCCTCTTTCAATTACTTGCAATGGCATGAATCTATGTTACTTATAATTCACTGAAGGTGCTCTAACTTCCTTCATATGTTCATGAACTGTGTTTATTTTCTGTCCTACTGTTCTTTTGATGCATCTAAACCCTGAAATTCCCTGACTTCCATATGAAGCTGATACTCATGTTTTGTGAAAACACACTTGACTCCATAAGCCCAATAGATGTTTTTTGATTAGCAGTACAACCAATTATCCATTTTTATCCATATTACTCGTAGATTTAGCCATCTAATCCTTATTTGAAAATCATAAACCTATTGAGAGAGCCCTCTCAGGTTGAGAAGGCTAAGCCTCAACTAAAATTCTGGTTTGAAATACTTACTCAGAGTCTTCTTGATCAGCAGCCTATCAGGGTCTGATTTTGAGATAACATTTTGGTGCGTCTGCCGAGTGTCTGAAGATTATTCATTCCTAAAATCAAGAAGTTGAACGTCTGAAGGTAGTAGGAGCTCAGAAAGGTTTTCGAGGCTGAAATATACCTTAGTGACTCCATACATTTTTCAAAGTTTAAAGGTGGCTTCGAGAAGAAGATACACACGGATCAATCCTGACCCCAATCCACCTACCGCTGTGGACAATCCAAACACTATTTCAAAAATTCAAAGAATTTCATAAATATCAGGTACTCCATCTCATTCGAAATCTTTGTCCTATGAAATATTAAGAAGTCCTAAAGATAAGAAAGTTGATGACAAGATTCATGAAGTGTTGTTTAGATCAGAAAGTGAAAAAGAACTCATTGATGTTATCTTAGACTTGCAAAAAACAGGAATTGACACTTCAGCCTTAGTGACAGAAGAAGACATGGAAGAGTTTTGGGAAGCTGTTACCTCTGAATTACTGCTAGAAAAAAAGTCTTTAGATAAACTCAAAGAAACTGATCCTTTCGAAGTCTTGCTGAAATCCAAAGCTGGTTTACCCCTTCCAAATTGGAGTTCTATTTTCAGTGGCTTACAAAAACCAAGTAGTCCTCCTCATATCAATTCCTCGTATTCTTTTTCTTCTCCTTCTACATGTTCATCCTCCAGTCATGGCTGCTCCTGCTAGGTATGCACCACTTGTACTTCCTGTTGTTTTGCATGACCTTCCTAGTAAATATGCTGCTAGGATTCCTAATTGGGGTAGTGATGATGAAATTTTAGCAGAGGAATTTGTAGACAGATTTAATGATTTTATAGACAGGGAAGAAGTTGATTATGAGGATGTGAAGCTAAGTTTATTTGCACAGAGTTTTATTGGTGAAGTTAGAAAATGGTTTAAGGCCCTTGCACCGAGCAGCATTAGAAATTGGAATGATTTTGAAGATAAATTCTTAAGAAAATGGGGTAATAGAACCAATATATTCCAAGCACTCACTGAATACAATAGCCTTAGGAGGGCAGTTGATGAATCTGTCCAAAACTTTTCAAAAATATTCAATAAATTTTTTGACTCAATTCCAGCCCATTTGAAACCTCCAGAAGCCTTAGCACAAATGAGATATGTTGAAGCATTTGACTATGAATTTTCTATCCTGTTGAGGGAAAGAGAGTCACCTACACTTGCTGAAATGAAAAGTGATGCAGTTAAGGTGGAGGTAAACATGATAGCTTCTAAAAAGTCAAAAATGGGAAAAACTAAATTGAAAGAAGAAGAGAAACCATCCACCTCAACTTCTGAAGACAAATTTGAGTCAATGATGAAAACCATGGAGAATTTGATGGATAGGTTAGCTGTTGGAAAAACTTCAGCTCCTCCTGTGCAACATGAACCTCAATTCAGAAATCCACAATTTAGGAGACCTCAAAATCAGCAAAGGCCAAGAGAGAATAGAAACTAGCAAGCTGACCCTCCAGTGAGACCTCCATTTCAGCAAAATTTGGTAGATGAAGAAGATGAGCCTGAGATTCCTGAAGAATCCATCCATTGTCTTGACGAAGAAATTTCAGGAATATTTTTGACTAAAGAAGAGCATGACAAGTCTGATTTAGCTAATCAAGGAGAAGAACCATCATATTATCTTAAAGGGTATCAACATGCTATTTTCAAGATTTAAAAGCAATATAATCTCAGAAATAGAAATGTGCCTATCATTGCAAGCAAAGCACAGCCCAAGAAAGATGCTCCAAAGGCTGCTGAAGCTAAGAAAGATACCCCAAATATGGCTGAAGGTAAAAAGGATATTCCACTTGGTAAGAAATACACTCAACTTCCTCCTCTTGTCAAAGATGCTGAAAAATATGTTTCTGTTTTCAACCTTGAGAATGAAATTTCAAAGATTAAAATATCAGTCCCTTTCAGTGAGATTCTCAAGGTGAATGAATATAGAAGCAAGATAGTTAAGATGTTGAATTCACAACCAGGGGTTGTTGATATCTTGAATTTCCAAGAAGATAATCCTACTATATATTTGGGTCCAAGGTTAGAAGATGATCAAAATGAAGAGTTTCCTCCTTTTTATGTAAGCATTATTATTCATGATATGACTTTGCATAATGCTATGTTAGATTCAGGAGCTTCTCATAACCTCATGCCCAAGGTTATCATGGAGAGAATGGGATTTCAAATCACAAGACCGTATAAGGATTTGTTTTCTTTCGATTCTAAGAGGGTTCAATGTATTGTTCTAATCAAGGATGTTGTTGTTGGCCTCACGCAAATTCCAGCAAAGACAGTTGTTATGGACATTTTTGTAGCTGATATTCCGCCAAAATTTGGTATGCTATTTTCAAGATCTTGGGCAACAAAGATCAAAGGCACAATGCAGATGGGTCTTTCTTACACCACTATTCCTGTTTTTGGTGAGCAAAGGAGGTTGTATTGGGAGACTAGAATGGCCTATATGGTAAGCAGTAAAGATAAACCTCAGAATTTTCCTATTTATGCCTTTGATACTAAACTTGGATCTGCCATTATTTTCAACGAATCAGTTGATAGTGTTGAGGAAGAAATAAGAGCATAAAATCAACATTCAGAAAATCAGCACTCAGAAAATCAGCATGCAGAAAATCAACAAGCAAATGACGAAGAGATGGAGGAATGGTGGTCATTGTACTTTGATGGATAAACAGGAAAAGAAGGGGCAGGAGCAGGGATTTGGATTACAAAACAAAATGATGAGAGTAAGTTTTACTCTTACAAAGTGAATTTTGATTGCACAAACAACATGGATGAATATGAATATTTGATTTTTGGTCTCGATATTTTGAAAAAGATGAAGGCTCGAAATATTTCTATTTTTGGAGATTCTGAATTGGTTATTAGACAAGTTGAAGGTGTCTATCAAACGAAGGATGTAAGAATAAGGGCTTACAGAAATTTAGTTTTAGACTTGTTGGAAAACTTTCAGTCTTATTCCTTCATAGTCAAAACTAGAGATCAAAATTCTATTGTTGATTCCCTTGCTGTTTCTGCAAGTCTTTTCATTATTCCTATGCATTCAACTGAAAAATATGAGATTGAAGTTCATCATAGGCCAGCTATACCGGACAATATCATAAATTGGCTAGTTTTTGAAGATGATCAACAGGTAAAGAATTTTATTGAGCTGAAAGAAGAATTTGAAAATACACATGTAGATCAGTAAAATATGCTTGTTGAGCCTAAAGAAAATTCTGAAGTTTTGCAATTGAAGAATAATTCATTACCAAAAGGTCTTATTCCTCTTGATAAAAATTTTGATCAAAATGATGTGTTTAAAGCACCAAAATTGCAAGCTGATGAAGAGGAAGTAGAGAGCTGTAATCTTGGTACATTAGCTTTGCCTAAAATGATAAAAATTTCAAATCTTCATTCAGCTGATGTGAAATTCAAATATATTGAGATGATTAGAAGGTTTATGGATGTTTTTTCTTGGAGTTATTATGATTTAAAGCAATATTATCCTTCCATTATTCAACATACTATTCCTATCAAGGAAAATGAGAAGCCTTTCAAGCAGAAATTGAGGATAATTAATCCTCTTCTCATGCCATTGATTGACAAGGAGGTTAAGAAAATCTTTGATGCAAAGGTAATTTTTCCAATCAGATTTTCAAATTGCCTTGCAAACTTAGTTCCGGTAAGGAAGAAGAGTGGAGAAATCAGAATTTGTATTGACTTCAGAAATTCAAATAAGGCTTCACTAAAGGATAACTATCCTCTTCCTAAGATGGATTCAATTCTACAAAATATTGTCGATTCACAAAGTATGTCTATGCTTGATGCTTTTTCAGGTTACAATTAGATTCTTTTTCATCCAGATGATCAAGAAAAAACAGCCTTCACAACACCATGGGGTACATTCATGTACGCTAAAATTCCCTTTGGTCTCATGAATGCGGGAGCCACTTTCCAAAGAGCAATGGATATTTCTTTTTCTGAAGAAAAGGATAAGTCGGTAGTTGTTTATCTTGATTATATTACAGTCTATTCAAAGAAAGAAGAAGATCATTTGAAACGCCTAGAAAAAATTCTGCTGAAATGTAGAAGGTTTGGTATCTCTCTTAATCCTACTAAAAGCATCTTTTCTTTAACATCGGGCAAATTACTTGGTCATATTATTTCTGAAGAAGGAATTAGGATTGATCCTAATAGAGTTAATTCAATTCAAAGGGTAGATTTGCAAAGAAGTAGGAAAGAGATTCAATCTTTTCTTGCGAAAGTGAATTTTGCTAGGCATTTCATTCCTAACTTTGTTGAGATTGTCAAAAATATAACAAGGATGCTAAAGAAAGGAGTTGACATTAAATGGACAGCTGAAGCAAGGAAATATTTTGAAGAAATCAAAAAGGCACTCACACAAGCACCAGTGCTCATCAGTCCAGATTTTTCCAAAAAATTTATGGTTTTTACATTTGCTTCTGAAAACACAATTGTTAGAGTTTTGCTACAAAAAGGAAAGCAAGGTATTGAAAAACCTATTTCTTTCTTTAGTAGGACATTAGAAAATGCTGAACTAAAGTATAATATTCTAGAGAAGTAGACCTATGCTTTGGTGAAAGCTATAAAGGACTTCAGAATTTATGTTTTGCATTCGCACATCATAGCATATGTTCCAAGTGCTGTGGTAAAAGACATTCTAACTCAGGCAGATCCGGATGGCAAGAGGGGAAAATGGAACATCAAATTGCTGGAATATGATATAGAGATTAGACCAACGAAGTTGGTGAAGGGACAAGGCTTGGTAAAGCTAATGACTCAGTCAAATTTGGAGCCACAGAAGTGGAGCCACTGTTATCACTATTAAAATTCTCTGAATTCAGTCAGTTCATACTTGTTATTAAGTCATGGTATTAGATAGGGTTTGAGTCATTTCTATGTTTTATAGGGTCCAAGTCATAGTTTTAGAGTCTCATTTTATCACCAAACCAAGTTCATAAACTTTGTTTTACACTTTGTTAGTCTCATGCTATGTTTTGAAACCCATATTTTAAGTTTTTTTTTCAAAAAGTTTCGAATAAGCCACGAAACCACGTTTTCGTAGCGCGCTCAGTGTAAAAAAATGCTTTTGCGCTACGAAAATGCTGGTCTTTTCATAGCGCAAAATCCCGAAATAACACTACCAGCGCTACGAAATCAGGGTTTCGGAATTTTCGGTTTAGCTGTCACATCCATCAACTTGGGGTTAAATTTTCATGATTATAGTGTCAATCCACGAATCATCCTTCACGCATGCAACCATCCAAAGTAGTTATGAAATCATTATTAGATTCATTAGCAATCATTTTTCAATGGTCCTTTGCGAATTTGAAAAGGGAATTGGTTATCATTGCTTTTTCTCATGCAAAGAATGCACTGCATGCATATCTATTGCTGAAAGAGAAAGCTCATGATAAGATACCAGAGCTCTCATTAAGTTATCAAGCGAGGCAGAATTTTCAATCAAGCAAGGCATAATTCAATTGGTGATTATGTCATCAGTTTCGATTGCAAATCCAATAAGTTTGAAAATAGTTGCTGACTGAAACAAGGTTTTAAATCAAGCGAGGCAAAGTTTTCCATCAAGCGAGGCTGAACCAAATTCTTAAGTGAGCCAGTTTATCCAACAAGGAGTTTATTACAGTTTTGCTGAAGACACAGGGTTTCCAGGAAGAAGATGGCAAAAGAAAAAAGAAATCACCGATATGGTCACTGCCTGAGGACAGAACCTGAAGTTTTAGAAAGTCTCTCCAGGGATAAATATGTTGAAGAAGCCTTCAAGAAAGTATGTTGTTGGAGGTTTTGTGAAAAGCTTCAAGGAGGGCATAATCAGGTCACCAAAGAATTTGCTACCAACTTCACAGGGTCAAACACAAAGGTTGGTTTCCTCAATTTACCAATTTCTCCTGAAGTTTTATCAGCAGTCACAGAAATCCCAAGATGGGAGGAAATATGGTTTAAGAATTTTAGGTTTGAAATGAAACCCTACAAAATCTTTTTGAAACCAGAGTTTATGGACACTGATTTGAATAAAGTTGTGCCAAGAAGTTATGTCAAGGACACATTTTCCAACCTAATCTACAATATCCAAAGATACTTCACCTGTGAAGGGAGATATCACAAGGTGTACACTTATCACTTTAAACTCTTATTGCATTTCACAAGAATAATCTCTCTAGACTTACCTTTCTTTCTATTTCAAAGTCTGGCCAAGATGGCAAACAAAGTTCAGATGAAAACTCAGGCATGTGAAACCACTTTATTTCATCATGGTCTAGTCAAGTTAATATTTTTTCATGAGCTTCAGAAGGTGAAAAGAGAATGATCTACATTTCTCTTTTTGAGTGGAATAGGGGTCGAAGGAACAGATTCTAGCCCTCGAGTCAAAGAAACATATTCATCAAAGACTATTGAACCTGCAGAAACAAAATCAAGGAGGTTTGTCAATCTTAAGCCCAGAAAACAGGTTAAGGAACCTATGATAAATACATCACTGAATATCCAAAAGACTCCTCAATCTGCACATACGAAGAGAACTGAGGTCAAAAAGACAATTCAGGAACAGTCAATTAGTAGAATAGTTCAGAAGAAGTTGATTAGGATTCAAAGGTCAAAGGAGAAGGGTAAGGTTGTGGTCACAAATGAAAATTCACAATTAAGAGGTAACTTGAATGATATATTACACGCTATTGACATTGAGGAGTCTCCCCTAGTTCAAGTAGAGTTCATAAAGCTAGATACAAGTGGCAAATCAAAGAAATTGAAAACATCCAAAAAATTATATTTTGAGGATGAGGTGTCAGAGTTTTTTTTAAAGCCTAGAAAACCATAGAGTAGTCAGTCTAAGAAAATGAAATAGCCAGACATGGAGATAGACCAAATTGGAGGTGAGGATGCAAGTGTTTTTGAAGAACCCATTAATACATCATCTCAAATATTTGAAGAAGACAACAACAGAGTATTTAATACTCAGAGAGAAAGGAGTAGTTATGAGGAGGTTAAAGACAAACTCAGACTTGCAAACAATGAGATTGATAAATTGAGGAAGAAAGTGAGAATGCATGTTGTAGAAAGGTCAAACTTTGAGAGGTTGAAAGGTCTGTGGGAGTTGGAAAAGGTTTCAAACAGTGAATCAATCAGCAGTCAGGATCAATTCTTCATATGGATTGTCCATGCAATCAAGGAAGAAAAATTCATAAGAATGGTTAACACCAAGTTGGGGGCTAATAACATAAGGCTTAAAAGGTAGGTTGAAGACCTTCAAATACAGCTAGCAAAGCCTGAAGATCAACCACAGCAAAAATCTGTGTAAACAGTAAGTGACATCTCTTAACACATTTTTGGAATTTTGTGGAAGGTTTCATTGTTTAATACAGTTCAAATTTGATTACTGAAAGCTTATACATAACTTCAAGGATAGTAGTAAAAGTGGGAAACTCAAATTTTTGGAAACAAGCTGTGAAAAGAAAAGACACAGCAGTTTCGTAGCGCGCTACGAAACTGCTGTAGGATGCAGTTTTACCAATTTTTCAAGCTTTCAAAGGGGAAAAAGGTATGTTTATTAAACCATGATGTTGTTGGAGGATGTATAAGGACCACAGGTGAAGATCCAATGAAAAAATATAGAAAATTGAAGGTTTCAAATGGAGTTTTCAGAGATGAAGCTCTGCGCTACGAAAACAGCAGGCAGTTTCGTAGCACAGTAATGTTAACTGTTTTGGGCATTTCTTCAAAGGTTTGGTTTGGACATAGCTGGAAGGATGAAGTCAAAAGAGCTTAATGAGACTTTGCCACATGTTTTGAGCACAATTTGGCTAGTAGATGTTGTGAAGAAACATAAATGAAGCAGTACACCTATTTTGCAGGGAGCATGTTCCTATTTTTTAGGGCAGGTAAGAAGCAGATCATTACAGTTCAACAGCAAGAAGATGGACATCATCAAGGTCGAATTTTAGGAGGAGAAACTGTTAGATAGAAGATTTAATATTTGGATAAGGTTTTTAATGTATGATAAAGAGTTTTAATCCTAGTTGTATTATGACTCTGGAACATACAGTTTAAACTGTCAGATGTAATTAAAGTTTGTTTTAGCAGTTAATAGGTGTCAAGCTAGAAAATTCGAATTCTCTCAAGTGTTTGGAGAGAATCCAAGAAATGTATTGATGACTCTATAAAATATAGGAAGTCGAATTGCATAGGGTTGGTAATTTTCATTAACAAAGATACTATTTTGTTGTAGCAGAGACTGTGTTTTTATATTAATACAGAGATATTGGTTTCATCACTCAGGATTCAGAAAGGGTTATGGATTTTTGATATTCTCATGGTTTTCCTCTTTCAATTACTTGCAGTGGCATGAATCTATGTTACTTAGAATTCACTAAAGGTGCTCTAACTTCCTTCATATGTTCATGAACTGTGTTTATTTTCTATCCTACTATTCTTTTGATGCATCTAAACCCTGAAATGCCCTGACTTCCATATGAAGTTGATACTCATGTTTTGTGAAAACACACTTGACTCCATAAGCCCAATAGATGTTTTTTGATTAGCAGTACAACCAATTATCCATTTTTATCCATTTTACTCATAGAGTTAGCCATCTAATCCTTATTTGAAAATCATAAACCTATTGAAAGAGCCCTCTCAGGTTGAGGAGGCTAAGCCTCAACTAAAATTCTGGTTTGAAATAGTTACTCAGAGTCTTCTTGATCAGCAGCCTATCAGGGTTTGATTTTGAGATAACATATCTGTAGCAGTTATTTCATGTATATCATTTCTGTTAAGAAACCCTTGCCGGGTCATCTTCGGTCTATGTAAAAGAGACTAGATCTCTGTTTTTGAGCATTATTGATTAATATATGAGATGATATGTTTTTTCTCTATATTTCTAAGTATAACCCTCATTATAATGCACAGTCACTTTATGCCGTAATTTCTGTGTTGCAGTAGTCTTGGGGTTTCATCATTTTTAAGCTATTTTGAGCATGGGAGGCCTGTTTAACTAGGCAAAAGACATTTGTTTCTGATTTCCTTTCAAATGTGGTTGATATAATGATAGATCTAATGGATCCATTGGTTGCATTTTTATTTTAATGCTTTTATTTCTGAAAGATGCGTTTTTATAGCATGTATTGTTGAATCTTCCCTTTTGGGGATATTACATGCAGGGCCATTTTAGCAAAGTTAATGGATCCTTAAGGTGATGTATGAAGTGTAATGAACAATAAGTTTGGGAAAATACTAAGAGGTCTTACACATATATAGTTTGAAGCAATAACTCATGAGGTAGGGCAAACCATTAATCTCTATGAACAATACTCAAACTGATAAACATATAAGATGAACATTCCAGTGAAACATAGAAGCATTAGAACTCCTAACTTTAGAAATTCAGCTTCAGATTTTGGGAAAACATACAAGATTTAAACAAATAACTTAATTTATGAATAGGGAACTCCTAAAAATCATATTTCAAACTATTGGGAACTCTGAAATAAATTGACAAGCATGGACAAAGGGAAAGATCGAACGAGACCTCTTTGACTTAACCTAATCAATCAATATTCCACAGAAAGGCTTCAAGATAAGGTTTTGAAAACTTCAAATAGGCAAGGCATACCATGAATCATATTTGTAAGCTAGCATACTAACCATTCATGAAACTAAAAAAAATTCTCAGGGGACCTAAGGAGCAATTAAGAATTCCTTAAGATGGCCAAAAGAGGAAAACATCAAAGCTATAACAAACATGACGTTTGAGGTGCTTCCAAGAGCATGTCTCAACCTATAATTTTCTGTCTTAAAGCAGCCAAGAAGAATGAAACAAAATGATAAAAATAAAACATTAAAAAGTAAGAAAAAATCACCATTCACCAAGCTATGAAATCCTGCAACCAAACATCTCCATCATCAAGCTAAACAAGCCATTCATCCAACTCACAAAACCAATTTCTTCTCCAAGCTCATAAAACCATGTATATTTCTATTCAAGCTCATCAAATGTGTACCAAATACATAGGGGCCTCATGCTCTATTTATGGATAAAATGAGGACTAAAACCCTAAATGTGGTAGGAAAATGTCAAATATGGTCATAAATATCATTTATGGCCAAGAGACCATGCAAGGCCCAAGGCACATAATATCCCAAGAAATAAATGCTAAAATATCTATTTGCACCTAATTCTAGCTTAATTTTCCTTAAAAAACTCAAAAATATCTATTTTCAATAAATTAGGGTGTTTTTTTAACTTTTGGTCCAAAACACACTCGGTAGCCTCTGTGCGCAGCGCCACTTCAGTAGAAAATAGGGTCTCTTGCACCTAAGATTTGGACCCCTTCCAGACACCGGATTTGGCTCTGTGATGGCTCGTTGGAAAGCCTGATGAGTCTAATTTCATAAATTATTGATTTGTGCTGAGTGAATGCCATTTACCTATCAAAAATTCAAATCTCCCAACAGTGCTCTGTGCGCAGTGCCTGCTTTGAAAATGGGGCAGAAAGGTCAAATTTTTGATGTTTTTTGACCTTTTGAGGGGGTAAAAATGCTCCAAATGATTTGAAAATTGGTGAGTAGATTGTTGGTGATGTGATAAATACAAAAATGTAAACTTTGAGAGCTGAGGATGCACCAATGTTGTGCGTAGCGCCTAGGGTTTTGTGCACAGAGGGGTCAAAATTTGGAAAAAACAAAAAATTGTCCAATTTGCCTCAAACTTGGTGGACAAATCCTTCAAGGGTTTTGAGAAGTCTATGAAAAATATTGAATCATGTCTCTAAGTTTTTCTAGGTCTTTACCTTCTTTGAGTGCTTAATTTTGGCCCTGTCCTTCATTAGGTCATCTTCTTGGTTATCTTCTACACTGTCACTTTGAGTTTCTTGAATAGTTAGAAGTTTGAGTAGTGCCATGATAGTCATGACAGCTGTCATGACTATAATGGATATATCCTTGCTCACAATTTGATTGTGTCATTTGTGCTATGGCTCTGATCAATGCCTTCTTCCTCTAACTCTGTTTCAGCCTCATAATCTGCCTTTTCTTGTGTTTGATCTTTCATCTCCTCAACATCTTCCTTGGTTCCTTTACCTTTATCACCTTTAGTTATTTTGTCACTGTTTGCACTTATCATTGTGCTCACTATCATGCTTATGTACCTTGTTTTCTTTTCTGTCCTAGGCACTCTCTTGTTTACTGTCATCCTTATTACTTTCTCCATTGTCATTACCTTTTCTTCCTTTGTTAGGCTCTTCTTCTGCCCCACTGTCTCTATCATTTTCATCATTTAATATTCTTGATTAAGCTTTGTACTTGCCTCACTGTTTTCTGCCTTTTCTTCATTCTCATCACTCTCTTTCATGCCATTGTCATCCTCTTGGTATTCCTTATTAAACTCTTCCTCTTCCTAGCTATTGTCATTTCCTTGTTCCTCTTTTAACATTGTCTTTGACTCATTGATTCTTATTTAGACATGGTGGCTGGCCCAGGGTAAAAGGATTTTCAACTTGGTGAGGGTCTTTAGGTTTAGGGAGGGAAATTGAGTGATGTGAGGGAAAACTTCGGCAAATGGGGGCAAGGTGAAACAATCAAGGAGTGCTCCAAAGTTTAGAAGCAAGCTTGTTGTCATTGAATGTCTTTACAACCTATGTCAACCTCTCAAGTTAGCAAACCCTGTCCTAAGAGGTTAATAAATTGATCTTTTATGGAGATTAGGGTTTGGTCATTTTAAGCCTTAAATGTCCTCCTTGTTTATGAAAATATTGCTTGTAAGGTGAGAAAGAGAGTTATCAAACTTTTTTGACTGAAGCTGTAGCTTTGGAGGAAAAAAATTTGAGTTTTTTGGCCTTTTTGAGAAAATTGGGTTAAAGGTTGTCTGTGCGTAGCGCCTGCCCGACTGCATGTTCAGGCCGGGTCAGGCCTATCAGGCTTGTTGGAGCGCAGTGCCGGTGTGTAGGTGGGCAGTCGGGCCATTCTGGGCCTGTGCGCAGTGCCCGCCCAGGTGCGTAGCGCCAGGCATCAGGTGCGCAGCGCAGTGTTAAATAACACTGCAACCACCTTGTCTGTGCGTAGTGCCAAGGGCCATGTGCATAGCGCCGGCCTCGGTGCGCAGCGCCTGAGATTTTTTACCAAAGTGCCCAAGAAACCTTAAAAACTCCTTTCAATGGTTTTTCTTCTCTGTGAAGATGAATATGAAGTGGGGAAGAAGTCCAGGAGACCCTTATAATATTTTTTTTAAAAATGATTTTATGCCAAAACTCACTATCCTTATGCTCATTTCTTTTTATCTTTTTCACTATGCTTTCTTGGCCTTTTAGTCCTGTAGGTGGCATTTTGACAAAAATAAGGTTCTTTTCTTCGCTAGAAGCCTCTTGATGTCTTCCTTGTGATTACAAACCTTTTAACTAGTTCAAACATGTGCCTTAAAACCATTTTGAAAAATGAACCTATTTATGATTCTTATCACTTGCAAACAACAGATTTGAGTGATCTTTTGACATATCTCCTTTGACTGACATTTTGTCAGGATTTCTCTCTAAAACAGTGAACAACCTCTCAGCATACAAACCCTAATATCAAGCATGAATAGCCCCTTTAGTCTTTATGTGGGCAATAATTGTGAAAAAAAACTTGGCCTGTTTTATCCTCATCAACCTTCCTGTAGGTAGCTATTTTGACAGTCCTGCAGAAATGTCACTTTATGGCTAACCTATCTCTTGCAGAATATACCTTTATAAAGAAAACATTTTGGAGGCCTTACTGCTCTTAAAATAGCTACATGTTTGTTGCTAGTTTTCAAATGATGTATGTTAGTGAGGGAGGTGAGGTTTCTAAACCATTTTTGTGCTTTTGCTGGCCACTTCTGTTCTTGTAGGTGCCTACACCACTTCTGCCCTTTGATCACTGTCTCTTTTGAATTTGGACAACTCCTTTTATCAATGATGAAATTATGCTTACCATAACCACCTCCTAGGGAAATTTTAACTCATGCTTGCCCCTTTTGATAATTTGAACATGCCTTTGACTGTTTATTTGAGAAAGCAGACCCTTGAATTGATATTTTGTCTCTTTTATCCCCTTTGGTGAAGTGGGGTTAATGCCTTTTTATCAAACCCTAGAAGGTAGTTTGAAAACCTTTTGAAACCATCTGTTGTGATGAAGGAGGCTTCTTTGTCATCATTTTACCATCTTTGTTCATCTTCTCAAACTCCTAGGTTTTAGGGCTACTTAGGAAATATTAAATAGTGTTGTCTTCTAAGTTCTCAAAAACTTCACAAAACTCATTAATCATTCCTAAAAATTCTTTATCGAGCATTTGAAGGAGTTGAGGTGGCCTTTGCCTTTGTAACCTTAGAATTGATTCCTTTTTTGGTCAAAACTGTTGCAAACCCTGATTCCCATCAAACATATGCTTGCTGCTTTCTTCTTGCTATGAATGGTCTTCTTATGATGATTTTCTCTTTTACCTTACCTCATTGCTAATCTGATGGCTTTTTGATCTTCTTTGTAATAATGTGAGCAAAGGGCAGCTGCCCCCTTGCAAGGTTCATGCTTTAGGCCCAAAACCTTCCTTGAATGATCTATTTGATGAATTTAGGACAAAATGACATGTCCTTTTCTTCTTTGAAGGCAGTCTCCTTATAGATATAAAACAGAGATTTGTAGGATACCAAATCCACCCTATGACTCATGAAACCCTAGGTGACCTAGTGGAGACTTTCTGGGACTTGGATAATGGACTGAAACCTAGAACTAGGGATTTATCAAATGTGAGATAGAGTTCATGATAAAATAATGCATTGAAGATCCAAAATCCAATGTACTTGATTTATCTAAAGAGTCTACAGAGATAGTTTGAGACTATCAGTGTTTTAGGAGTAGTTTGGGGGGATACAACATGTTGTTTGATTGGTGGGTTTAGGTAGCAGTGGGGTTTTTAGGTAAAGAAAAAACAGGGGATTTGGATCAAAGCTGATAAGATATAGACAAAAATGGGTGACATGGGATCCTAATGGGTTTTCTGAGACTGGTAGGCAAATCTAGACAGGATGAAATGATGAAATAGTGAAAAATTATCTTAAGGATAATGAAGGCAGTGAGATTTCTAGAACTCACAATGTCTATGAACTTTGTTTCTAAAATGTTGGGATAATCATTTATTCATCAACAAGGAAAAAATTACTTATGAGTAACAGTGGCTCCACTTGGGGAGGGCAGCTCTTTTTTGGGAGGTTTCTAGAACCTCAGAGTTCAGATCTCTAAGCTTTGAAGACCAGTGCCTTAATTGCACTTTGCAGATCTTTCTTTCTTCATTTGTTGATGTTCTTTTGAAGTTATGATCTCACAATCTGAAAAGACATTTTTTCTTCAACCTCTTTCCTACCTACCCATCTTACTTGGCCGAACATTTTTTCTTCACTTGGGTGCACTTGGATTTGCAAACCCTCAACATTTTTCTTTTTGACAACACAAATTAAACTATCTAATTGTACCGTTATTTCTTCCAAGAGTTCAGATTAGGCTAATGAACTCTCTTATTCTCTACCTAGTCTAATCATTTTGTCAATATTAATTTGTTTGACAAACTTCTTTCTCTAAGCTATAAACATGAAATTGAAAGCATGGTTTAAATCAGGATTAGGCAATCTAACTTACCATAAGTTGTGGCATAAGAACAAGCTACACACAAAAATTATTTTGCATAAAAGTAAAATAGAAAGATAAGGTTTGTTATCTATCATTTTTTATGCATCCTCATATTCCTCTTTGATTCTATTTTGAGCATGTGGAACCAGTATATTTCATTCCCTAATCTATCGCTTTTTTACAAGTCAAGTTTGAATGATTTGACAAGCTCTCTTTCACTAAATTATTGACAATAAATTGAAAACATGTTTAGCCATGATTAGGATAGATGACTGAACAAGACTTTTTGGCACAAGTAGTGGCATTTAGGCTTACACACTTTCATCATCACTATTTTTTGGGTATGGGGCTGTACCACTTTTCAAATCTGCCCTCTTTTTCTACCTTCCTTTGTTTTTGTGTTTTTTCATTTTTTCCAAACAATCTAGAACTAAAAAGATGCTCACAAGGCTGAGCTTATTTTGCATACCTATCTATCTATCCTAATCTAACCTATACATAATATACATTCATTTCGTGAAATCTCTTTTCCAACATAGCCAATCAAGTAGATGATTCCATGAGGGATTTTGTTTTAGCTCTTTGAGAGTGTTGAAGAAATAAAAAGGCCACTTCCACCTTACTTGTTTTCAAACAGTAGTGCCTAAAATTTTTCTCACACTTTGCAATAGACTGCTTTTGGTAGAACACACTTCTTCTTCATATTTCTCAAGGAAAATAATAAATGGATCTTGGAATAATACTTGATCTAGAGGATTTGAGATATAAGCTTCATTCATGACTACTCCTTCTTCCACTTGGATATGCTTGGGACTCTTTTGGGAAAGAAACTCCACCTCTCCCTCATGATCATATGAACTGGTAGATTCATCATATGTGGCAATGTTATCCTCTAACAAACCTGATGTGCTTTTATAGAGTGGGCTGAAATCTGTGTGAAGGCCATCATATTTATGGGCAGGAGTACTCTTTGGCAACAAATCTTCTTGAGAAAGAAGTGCGGCAACGTTCTTGTGATCATCAATTTCCATGCCTTCATCTACAATTTGTAATCCAAAGGAACTTGGTGGCTGAAAATCTAGAGTTAAGGAGGATTCTGTATCCCAGATGATTTCCTAAACCATTTCAGGAAAAGGCTCCTCATTAACAACTTGCTCAAGAAGCTCATCATCCTCCTCAATCTCAACATCAAAGCTGAAAGACTGCTGATTTCCAACTATGTGAAAGTTATTTCTGATGGATTGAGATGAAGTAGAGCAAAGAGTCAGAGACTCTTCACTTACTTCTAAACTTTCAAGGCTTTCCTAATTAGTGTCATAGGTGACCTGTCTTGGCTAATTACTACTTTCAATCTGATGATAGTGAACTTCATCCCTCAAATCAACTGCTGATGGCTCTGCAAGGTTAGCTTCTGTTTGGAAACCATCATCATCATCAGATTGATCAAAATTTGGAGAATCATCAACATGAATAATTTCACCAATAAAACATATTGGGTTACTAGTTTTTTCTTCTTTGAACTGATCTACAAGTTCACTTTCTGATTTATGGAAGATGGCATTAGTAGGAGGAGGAACATGAATGTTTTGTTCATATGAAGGCTTAGAGGTTGGCTGAATGTTTAGCATCTGATTTATTTCCTCTTCAGTCAAAAGAGGAGGAATTTTTCTCTTTCTTTGGATAGAAGTACCACAGTTCTCTTTATCTTGTGAAGGCTGATTTTGAGGCTGAATGTTTTCTTGAGCCTGACCTAGAAGATATGGTGAATCATTATTTGTGCCTTCAGAGAGATTCTGTGGGTTTCCTTCTATTTCTTGATTGGGTTCTAAATCTTCTAGGTTGTCATGATAGTTATCTTGAGAATGAAATGCATGGAGTTCTTCTAATAAATCTTCAGGATGCCAATTCCCTAAATCCTCATCAATGTTTACAAGGTTTTGTATGAAATCGTCAGATTGATCACAATAATTTTTAGCTATTGATAAAGATGGAAAATATTCTTTATAATGTTCATAAAACACCTTGTGGAAATATTTCAAGGAAAACAAGCTACCAGATTTTAGCCATTCATACCATTCTCTTGCCTTACCCTCTAGAGTTTCCATAAGCATTTTCATGAGGCAGTCCTCATGCCATTCAACTTTTAACCTCCATACATGTATATGAAATTGGATGAGGTGTAACAAGGGGTCATCAACTTTTTCATCTTGAAATATAGGTAGGTTTTTCATCCAATTTATTTGAGGCATTTTGTGTGGGAATCCAGGGGTATGATCTGTACACATTGAAGCATATATCCTTTGTATCCTTGGATCCATTTTTGTTAATGAGAAAAGGTCACTGTGTTTTTTCAACTAGTCTAGATTTCTCTACCAATGGAGTCTTTAGGTCTATTGAGGGTTGTGGAGTCGCCAGGTGGAATATTTCAACTTTGTTGTCTACCATCAGCATTATTGGGATTGCTTAATGCATTCCCAGGGGAGTTTATGAGAACTAGTGGGGTCAAAACGATTATTGAAGACCAGTGGAGCCACTAGGTGGAGGATACTTATTGTTTTAAGGGTGTGTTTGTTGTCCACCACCAACAACTGAATACCAATCTAAGGAAGTTTGTGGGTTTTCTGAGTTCCTAAGGATGTCTAAGATGTTGTATTCTCATAATGTCCCACCGTGATCGCCAAAATGTTAGTGTGGCGATGAGGTGGCAGATAAACCATCAGATACTATCAATCAAGGGTTTCTGAATCCTAAGGGATACTTATATTGTCACTAGCTTAGAAGGTCCCACCGTGATCGCCAGAATGTTAGTGTCTCGTGATTTGGCATATTGGCAGACCAAATGACAGGGTAACATGGAACCAATCTTTGGAGTCCTAGGACCTAGCCTTCTTGGACTCAGAGAGGGATCTCTCTGTTGGGTGCAAAGGATGCGTTCTTTTTTCTCTAGGGTTTTTATTTTAGGCTAGTTATGAGGTGTAGGGTTTCCGATTGTTTTGGATGGGTAAGATGGTCAAATGTAAAAAGACGAGTAATAGGATGTCAAAGCCATTGGGCTATGGAGTCAAATGAAGTCAAGAGTGTCTAAATGATGAAACAGAGTGTACTGCAGGGCCAATTTAGCAAGGTTAATGGATCCTTAAGGTGATGTATGAGGTTTAATGAGGTGATACACCTTAAGGATCCAGTGAAACATAGAAGCATTAGAACTCCTAACTTTAGAAAATCACCTTCATATTTTGGGAAAACATACAAGATTTAAACAAATAACTTAATTTATGAAGAGGGGACTTCTAAACATCATATTTCAAGCTATTGGGAACTCTGAAATAAGTTGACAAACATGGACAAAGGGAAATATCGAACGAGACCTCTTTGACTTAACCTAATCAATCAATATTCCAAAGAAAGGCTTCAAGATAAGGTTTTGACAACTTCAAATAGGCAGGGCATACCATGAATCATATTTTTA
Source organism: Pinus albicaulis (assembly GCA_034641835.2). Classification (NCBI taxonomy): domain Eukaryota; kingdom Viridiplantae; phylum Streptophyta; class Pinopsida; order Pinales; family Pinaceae; genus Pinus; species Pinus albicaulis. The sequence continues at coordinate 431,117,224 of CM076576.1, read as the reverse complement.
AGCTAGCATATTAACCATTCATGAAACTAAAAACAATTCTTGGGGAACCTAAGGAGAAATTAAGAATTCATTAAGATGGCCAATAGAGGAAAGCATCAAAGCTATAATGAATAGGAGGTTTGAGGTGCTTCCAAGAGCATGTCTCAACCTAAAATTTTCTGTCTTAAAGCAGCCAAGAAGAATGAAAAAAAATGAGAACAAGAAAACATTAACAAGTTAGAAAACATCACCATTCACCAAGCTATGGAATCCTGCAAACAAACTTCTCCATCATCAAGCTAAACAAGCCATTCATCCAACTCACAAAACCAATTTCTTCTCCAAGCTCATAAAACCATGTATATTTCCCTTCAAGCTCATCAAATGCCAACCAAGTACATAGGGGCCTCATGCTCTATTTATGGAGAAAATGAAGACTAAACCCTAAATGTGGTAGGAAAATGTCAAATATGGTCATAAATATCATTTATGGCCAAGAGACCATGCAAGGCCCTGTTATTGCCTAAATCTACCTCAAGATGAAGGAAGGCAGAGTTCAGGGTAACATCAAACCACGCTTAATCTGGTAGCTAGCCCTACCAGATCGGGAGAGGGCTCTCTCCGGGTCAATCTCAGCAAAGATAATCAATAAGGCTTGAGATGACTTAAAACAAAGGCTGATTTTAGTCTAGGTATATAAGTAAAAGAGTTTGATTTTTATTTTGGGGGTTTTGTTGGAATCAAAGGGAAAGGCAGTTTTGGGTCCGGGGATAAGGCCTAGTTTTTGCAGAGTTCTGAATGGGGCATATTCATGGATCCAGGTACCATCTTAATTCCAGAATATGGTGAGAATTTTGTATATACATTCATTGATTTGCACACACTTACCATTCTTATGCAGTGCACTGCTTCACAAGAGGGCAAGCTTGTCACATTGCTCCATGAGTTTTATTGGGCCAATCTACATGATGGAGGCAGCCATATCTTTTGTGGCCTTGGGAAAATGTTTTATCATCACATGTATGTTCAGTTCTGCACTATAACATGTATCATACGAAGACATGCATGATTAACCATGTAGAAAGAAACATTTTGCCTTGTACTTTCCTCAAGCAATAGCTTGTAAAACTGCGTTGTACTTGTTTGGGAAGTTGTTGGTACCTTCTTGCACCACATGAAACCTTCAAAATTCTCTTCATTTTATTGCTGATCATGAATTAATTTGCTGATATAGATCAGATTTGTATGAGAAGCATGATTATGATGGAGGCAGATAAGTTGGATGTGTCTTTAAGTGGGAAAAAGTCTCACATTTTCTGCACTACATGTTCTAAAGGGAGCATGAGAGGAGATATGGCCACCACAGCCAAATGTTTGTTCTCTTTTGAGGTGGGCCATGAGATTGATATTCATCCATTGTACAACCATGGGCAAGTGCTTGATCATGTATTACTATTACATTCAGCCATTTACTATCCTTTAGTAGATGTGATGAAACTTGTACATTGCTTGCCATGTAATTTTCTGAAGTTGCAGTGGATGGAACTGCGCTATATCCTTGTGAGGCATTGTTTGCATCATGTACCATTATGTAAAACCTACATAAAACTCCTCATTTGGATATTCTATGATGACCATGTCCTATTCATCATGGATGATATGTTTTGGGCCAACTTGTTCTTCATTGTCGGAGGAGAACTCTTTGGAGGATTTTTCTTCATTTTGCCATTTGAGGGCAATAATTTTGCAGCCCAGGATCAACACACACTCTACACTTATCATAATTGGGGAGATGGATAGCTTGAGGTAGGCTATGATGCTTTCCATGTTCAAATTTTCAGCCCACCTTCATTTCTGGAGCTTGAGGTGGAAGGACAATTTCAGAAGTTGCCTTATTATGAGGTAGCTCATTTTGTTTGGATGATTGCTTGGGGATGGAGGATCCACATGAGGGAGATGTTCCTCATCCAATTTCAGACTCCATTCCTTGAGTGGAGACTTACCAGTTCTATCCTTGCAGTTTCTTGAGGACAAGCAACATTTGAGAGGGGAGGACTGTAATGTTCCTAATTTTTCTTCAATAAATTGGAACATTAATTTTTGTCTAAATTCATTTAGGAGATGAATAATTGGGAAAGGAGGCCCAATGATAATAAAAACATAGATAAAATCCCTCTAGTATGGAAAGGGGTCAGCCATGGAACCGAATTTCACACCCTCATGTGTCAAAGGAGACATTTGCAAAGAGGTTTGACCAAGTCAACCAGCACAGGGTATGAGGTGGAAAGCACTACATGGGACATCGCAGAGATAGAGGAGGGAATATTCCCTTATGGAGGAAACCCTAATTGATGGGGCCCATGGAGAGAGAGCCTTCACTTGCTATACGTGGAGAGGAGGAGAGCCATTGTTATTCATGCTTGTATTATGATTTCATGTCTATGCAGACATTGTGCATTCTTTGTTGTTTAGCAAGAATTGCCACGAAACTCCTGTTTAGGATTTCCTCACCTTCTTGAGAGGCCTCTTGAAGGTTGGTTCTTCATTCTCCACATTTCTTGGCTCAAGGCCAAAGCATCCTCCTCCAGGACAGCGTTATTGTTGCAGCAACATAATACTGTGTTGTAGGGTGTTGCAGTGGAGACTTCACAACACCTCTTCCATTGCTTGTTTTTCAGAGAAGGAGTATTTCCTTTCTTTGGGAGATCAGTTTGGAAGCATTGGAGCTGATTTTTAGATCTTGGAACTTGGCCATAGTGTTCTATTCCACTCACTGCGTAGTCCCTCTTATTGACTACGTTATTATCATGGAGTATCTGCAGTGAGGGTTTGCAGATTGATTGGAGGGTGAGATCTCAAGTGTAAGGATCAGCCTTCCACTTAGGAGATCCATTGGAGAGGGTTTACTTCAGATTTCTCATCATATTCAACCTTCTCTATTCAGTTCCAGATTTGAGTTGTAGCAACTGCCCAGCAACTCCGGCATTTTTTCCATTTTGTATATTTCAGCCAATCCTTTAGAGGATTGATGTATTATTGTTTCTAAGGGTTAGATCTTTTCTCCCCTATTGTATTTGAGCCATATATTGTCATATTCATGTATTGAAATCATTTTGCAGTAGCATTCTATCATAGACTGCGTCCTCATAGCCTGGGTTTATGCAGAAATAGCAGTGTTCTTCCATTTCCATGTACATGTATTATTGAGGCTTGCATTGCCATTCTTGAGAGGTTGTTTCCTCAAGAACTTGTACTCTTTTACTGCTATAACATTATTCTTGGCTATTCATAGATCTTCTTGTCTCACAGCTCATAAAATAATGTTGTCTCTTCATGGTATGCTCATGTATATGTTTGCATATTGTTGTAGCTCACTTTTGAGTGGGATTCTTCAAGAAGCTCTATAGACAGAGTCTGAAAAGGGCCAGATAGCCTCTGAATCTCACACTTCCTTTAGAAGGTGACACATCCAGTAAATGCCCCTTCATTCAATCTCTAGAATAGATTGTTGATTCCTGACATTCCTGAAAAAGGAACATTACAATAAAGCACCTACTGATTTAACAAAGTCCAAAGCAAGGTTTGTTAAATTGAAATATTTGAGATATTTTATTTTTGATAGAAATATGTTTTGGAAGGATACTGGTGGAATTTTTTTGAATTATTTTCTGGAAGAGGAGGCTAATAAAGTGATTGAGGAGTTCCACAAAGGATATTGTGGAGGTCACCATTATTGGAAGGCGACAGTGAACAATATTTTGAGAGCAGGGTATTATTGGCCTACAATGTTTAAGGATGTCTACAAGAGGGTTGTTGCCTGCCATGAATGCTATATTTCCGAGGGTAAGAAGAATCTTGTACCTTTACCTTTGATGCCTATCTATGTAGAAGCGCCATTCCAGCAGTGGGTACTAGAATTTATTGGGGAGATTCATCCATCATCATCAGGTCAACATCGTTGGATTCTTACAGCGACTGATTACTTCACTAAATGGATTGAAGCAATCCAAACTAGACAAGAAAATGATTCTGTGATTATTTCTTTCTTAGAAAATAATATTTTGTCTAGATTCGGTTGCCCCATGAAGATTATAACTAATAATGCACAGGCATTTAAGTCTAAGAAGGTGATCAATTTCTGTCATCAATATCATATTAATCTTGAGCATTCTACTGCATACTATCTGCAAGGAAATGCCTTGTTGAATCTTCTAACAAGAGCATTGTAAGGATCATTAAAAAGGTGTTGCATGAGAATAAGAAGGCTTGGAATTTGAAGCTGAAGTATGCCTTATGGGCTGACAGGATATGCACAAAGAGGTCAATCGAAACTTCACCATATGAATTGGTATATGGTGCTGAGGCTATTTTCCCTACATCACTAGGGGTACCTATCATGAAAATGATTCAAGGTCTAGAAGAGGAACCAATGCAATCCATAGGAGGATTAATAAGCTGATAGCTTTGCAAGAGAAGAGGAATGAGGTTTATGACAACAATCAGCAATCTCAAAACAGAATCAAGAGGACATTTGATAAGAAGATCAAGGAAGAAAGTTTTCAAAATCAAGATGAAGTGTTGAAATGGGAGGCTAGAATTGAAGAGAAAGGCAAACATGGTAAGTTTGAGAACTTATGGAAAGGTCCTTTCAAGATAGCTTCTTTTCATGGAAACAATACTTACATACTGTAGGAGATGGATGGAAAACCATATGTTGGAGGACCTGTCAATGGCAGGTTTTTGAAGCATTATTCTTCCTAAAATTTGATGGATTATTCATGTCATTGTACATATTCCATTTTATGAGTTTTGTTAAATCAACTAAAAAACTTGAATTTGAGGGTGAAAATGCAGGCTTTATTTTCCAAGCAAGGAAACCTTTAACTAGGCATGCAGAGAAACTCCAAGAGGCAGTAAAGAGGTCCAAGTAACTATTGAAATAGCCAGAGTCCCTGAAGAGGTGGTTGATCTCTCATCACCTATAGTGGAGCATGCAGCCAACAAGACAATGAAGGGAAAGAAACACATGACAGAGTGTCAACTGCTTGAGGAGAGATTGAAGCTAGAAAAACAAGAGATTTCAATGATGAGAAAGAGGGCCAGAAAGCACAACATTGAAAAAATAGAGTTTAAGAGGATGAAGGCAGTATGGGAAGGCCAAACTGTTTCTAGGTCTAAGATTCCAAGTGTTGCAGAACAGTTTTTCACATGGACAGTGCCAGCTATAAAAGAAATAAAATTTATCAGAGTGATCAATACTCACTTGAGAGCCAGTAATACAAGACTAAGAGGCCAAGTAGAGGATTTGGAGCTGCAATTGAAATTGTCTCAGGATGAACTAAAAAACCAAGGTGCAGAATGACAAATTCAAAGGCAAAATCAAATGGGTAATGAAGAATAAACCTCATGAAATGGTTTTTTTAGTTCATATGGTTGTTTGTCTTGATGAAACTAGTGAATTTATGAATTTTTGGAAAATTTTGGTTTGCGTTTTGAAGAAAATCTGAACAAAACTGCTCACTTAGCAGTTTCGTAGTGCAAATAGTGCAAAAAGGGTGAAATGCGCTACGAAACTGCTGTAGTAGCATTTTCCACCCTTTTCCATAAATTTTTGAAGGGAAGACCTATATATTTTGACCTAAAAATTATAAGGAGCATGTGTTAAGTGAATATGAAGATAATCCCAAAGGAAGGAAACCAAATTTTGAAGGAAAATAAGTTAAAAGACTACGCTATGAAAAGTGCTACGAAACTGTGTTGTTTTCATAGCGCAGGATTTTTTTTGCTATTTTGGGCAGTTTGATGATGATTTTGTAAAAGTGGCACTTATGGATGATTTTTAACATATGTTATTTCAATTCCTTACAGAAAATGGCTTCGAAGTCATGGGTTCATGGTGGTTAAAGTGTCCCAAGAACACAAAGAATCCTAAGCCTAGAAAACAGGGGACAGTTTCCTAGTTTGCAGGAGATCAGCATTGAGGTCATAAAGTGTTGGAACTTATCATATGGATTCAACCTTATGGGAATATAGTTTGAAAATGATGTAATCTAGCTTAGATAAGGTTCGTGTGAGTAGAGTTAATGAGTTTGAGTCCTATTTGTAATAGGACTGTTCACTAGGTTTGCAGCTGTCATTTTGTAATAAATACCATGTCACATGGTTAGGAAAGGTGTCAAAAAGTAGGAATTCAATGTATCTAGATGGGGATAAGGTTATCCTATGTTGAAAATTATCTATAAAGAGGAATAATTCGAAATTCTAAGGGTTGGACATTTTTAGCAAAAAGACTGTATTTATTGTAAGTGACTATTTTCAGCTTAATACAGAGTTTTCTACTTAGCCAACTCAAGATTCATGAAGAGTTCTTGTATGTTTGTAATATTCCTATTTTAATAGGAATATTCAATTTCATTTTTTTTTCTTTGTTCAAAGGATAATTATGTAAAGGAGGTTCATTAAACTCCTAATGGAAGAATAAATCCATGCCCAATGTGAAAAGAGGTAAATCTGGGCCACTTTAATAAACACACTTGAGTGTGAAAAGAACAAATCCACTTGACTGGGTCAATCTTGACCATATCTACAGCGCATTATTGGAGGAGTGCTCATCAATGAGGCACAACGTCATTCTGGAAGGAGGTCTCTTGTGTGAAAGAGATAAGTTGATGAAGGTGGTTTAGGGTTTTGGCCAGCTCTCATCTTATAAAAGGAAGGGGAAGGAAACATATGGAGGTTGTTCATGATTTGATTTCTGATTTTTTGTCTTTTTAGACACACAACTTCTTGGCTGTTTAGCCTAGATTGCATATGTTGTTTAGCATTGGAATTTCCTGTTTAGGAGTTCCATCTCTTCCCATTGAGGAGCTGTTGGGAGAGCTTGTATTTCCTGTCCACTATCTGGTTGGAGACCAAGCTTATACTTCCAACTGCAACACAGATCCAGTGATGGTTTTCTTGCTTTTGTAAGCTGCAGCAAGTGGAACTATAGATCTGTTCAAATCTAGCTTGTATTGGAGCCTCTTCTCAATGAGTGTGTCTTTTAACCTCCTAGATGAGTGCATCCATTGTTTGAGCTTAAATTTTGCATCTTGGCATGAAGCCAACTCAGTTATTCAATTTTCAGCACAGTCTCCCTTGAGGGACTGCATTTTTCTCAGTGGAGATTAGATCTCTTCGGACCTAAGTTATTCCAGTGTTCTTTTTCAATGGAGGAGGCCTCTGCTCTATTGGAGGGAGTGTATTGGAGTGCATGAGCTTTAGTTTCTAATCTTGGAATTGGGCCATTAGCTATCTATCCCCTACAGCGCAGTTTCTACTTCATATCTGCGTTATTCTAGTAGGTGGTGTTGCAGGGAGTTTGGGTGCACCATTTGGAGAGCTAGTTTCTGAGTGTTGGGGCATCTACCCCTCACTTTGAGATCCACTGGAGGAGATCTACACATTGCAATTTTTAGTTCTGATCTGCATAATCTGAATGCTTCAACATTTCTATATATTTCTGCAGATCTTCTTTCTTAGATCTCAGATCTACTGTTCATGCTTGGTGTAAACCCCAAAATTCCAAGGGGATTTGAAAGAGGAGCTCTTCTAGTGCATGGATCTGATTTGGATCTGAATTTTTATGCACGGATCTATTCTATATCTAACATTTAATCAACAGCAATTGAAACCTAATAAAAATAACATTGTTAAGGCAGTTTCCAGTCATTCATATGGTTGCAGACCTCTTTTGAGGGAATTTCTTTTGTTTATGACTTGTATTTTCATCCATGTATTTGATAAACTTCATTGTATAACATATTTGCTGCTGTAAGTACTATTGAAGGACATTTCATGAGCCTCCTATCACTTATCTATAGAAACTGCGTTATTTTCTGAGCAGACTTGTTTATTATTGTTGCCGTCCCTCTTTGGGGCATTTTTAAAGGGAACTAGGTGTGGGAGATATGTTTAACCCACCTAGAAGGATTTCTTTTTTATACCCTCTTGGATTTAGGACTTAGATACTCAGATCTAAGGGATCCAAGAGCTGGTTTTCATTTTTGTTTCATACATTACTGAAAAATGCATTTTTCAGTCATGCATTGCTGACAGATCCCATTTTGGGATATTACAGTGGTATCAAAGCTTGATCCTTGGCTCAGCCTGTGAGCATCAAGCCAAAATGACTTTTTAGGGAGGGTGAAGACAGAAGAAGAAGAATGATTGCATGGAAGACACAGAAAGTAAGGGTCAAAACCCTTTACTTGGAAGAATGGAAGGGAAAGAGTTCTCAAGAACTCTGCTCCAAACTCTATTTAAGCCTAAGGAAAATAAAAACTAAATAAAGGGGATAGACCATGAAGTTTCCCCAACTGGATCCACGAGATCTATGCATGAGGAGGATTCTACATCCTCATCTTATGGGTATGAGCACTCAGCCATATCATCAAAGCTACCATTTTCTATCAGCAACTTCTTCATGAGGAGGAAGAGAGGAGATGTACCAAAGGGAGGATCTACAAATTCAACTCCACCTATGAAGATCATTGAGGAGAATGTGAACTTTTTTGATACCTTGCCTAGAGAAAGATCCTCACTAGATGAAGAGTCTTCTTCTCAAAAAGAAGACATGAATATTCCTCTTTCAAAGGTAGACCAAGATCTAAGGTATCCTATTGATGCTGAGGCATTTTCCACCATTGAAGAAAAGGCTAAGGGTGATAGCACAGTCATAACAAAGGTATCTCTAGCATTCCATGAAGAAGAAGAAGAAGGGGCAGCTGCTCCAAAAAGAGAAGCTCTTTCATTCTTGCAAGGAGTTTCAAAGAATCTCACATATAGGAATTATGGCACAATCCATGAGCAGCATGTGCCATCATTATCAGATGGTGAGATCCTGAACATTGCAGAAGATAAAGAGGAGGGGAAGCTTCACAGGGTAGGAAACATTTACCCCTCTTTATTTCAAAGGAGTGATGTACTAAGGAGGCATGAAGATCTATGCAAAAAAAGCAAGGACACATCGGTCCATACATCTTTCTATTATGATCTATGCCTTGATGTCTCCTTGCTTGGGAGAAGCCCACCAGGGCAATTCCTTGATGGAAAGAGCGAAGTGTTCTCTCAACCTTGTACAGTAATGATACATTTGACCAAGGGAGGAACTATCACAGCGTTGGATATTGTGGGTAATAAGCATGCTTATTTCAACCACATTTTACTTTATAATTGCATGCATTCTTTTACTTTACATGTGCAGGCCATGACTCCTAAGATAAGTGTCCTACCCTATAAACTTCATGGCCAACTATGGGCCAAAACTATTCTCAAATATGGCCACTCCCTTGATGGGCTAAGGGAGGTCTTGCAGCATGATGGGTGCCTCCCTAAAACACCAAATATACATTTCACCTTCAGCCATGGTGGGATGATGAGTGCAGCATGTAAGTGGTATGTAAACCACTTACCACATCTAGATCTGAAGTAGGGAGGAGATGACATGCGCTGGATTCTATTGGGTGAATGTGGGTACCACCCGAAGTTTTTGATTTTCTTGTATCATGCCTTGTATTTCAAGAGAGGGATGCATAAAAAGGAGGCATGGTTGCTTTGGTTGACAAGAAGAAAGTATGGGCACCCCATGATGAATTCCATGTCCATACATTTTCTTATACCTATGATGTATGTACATGTATTTCTGTTTAGAATGAATATCATAATCATGTATGTACCTTGGGTTGGGGGAGAATGTAACCTTCTCATGAGGTGGTATGAGGGAGCTTGTTTATATCATGATGTTAATAATGCTCCAATCTTTGTTATGAACATGAGAGGAGGAATGTCACATTGTGTGGATGTGTCCATTCGGAATGCAATCTCCCATATTTATTTGTACTTTAAGAAGAGGATAGGGCCTTATATGACTGCTGCCCCATATGCTATGTTTTCTTATGCAAAGGGTCATGTATTGGGCTTATGTCATGAGAAAATATCTCTCACAGGGGAGCACTTGGAGCAAGGCATGTGTTGCCGGAATCATGTTCAGCCAACACCTATTATCCTCAATCATTTTCAAGCTTTGAAGAATCTTATTTCAGCAAGGAGGTGGTGGGATGACCACTTATTGCACCATGATTTGAGGCAGCAAGATGATGGACAATGCTGGTCTCAAGAGGAGGACTATTGTCACCATCCCATATATCATATGACACTTAGTCCATGTTTCTTTTGGAGCACATATGGTGAAGATAATATACTCACTATATGCATGGGAGAGTGGGCAAGGAGACTCACTAGAATCAAAGAATAAAATCATGAATGTCCAAGTTCCTTTGGGCTTCATGAAGACTATTTTATTGCAGCCCAGGATCAAAAGCTCCACATTCATCAAAAATGGAAAGAGGGATAGCATGAGTTGAGTATCCTCATCTCTCATTTCCATGCATGGAGCCCCTACACAATGCAAATGGGGGAAATTGGTGACTTTTTCTGTGAGCTACCCAGGATGGCTCACTTTGTTTGGATGATATCATGGAGATTGGAGCCTCTCATGGGGTTTAAGTACCCTACATCTACCATCTCTTACGCATTGAGAAAACCAATGGACAACAAGAAACTATTTCTATGTATCTCCCACTTCTTTATGATGAAAGCTAATTGGTTCATTCACCAAAAGCACACTTATACCCTTGGGAGGAGACAATTCCATTGGAAGATTTTGCAAATTCCTTGTAAGTTGCTTGAGGGAAAGCAACATTCTGGAGGGGAGGACTGTAATATTCCTATTTTAATAGGAATATTAAATTTCATTTTGTTTTCTTTGTTCAAAGGATAATTATGTAAAGGATGGTCATTAAACTCCTAATGGAAGAATAAATCCATGCCCAATGTGAAAAGGGGTAAATTTGGGCTACTTTAATAAACACACTTGAGTTTGAAAAGAAAAAATCCACTTAACTGGGTCAATCTTGACCATATCTACGGCACAGTATTGGAGGAGTGCTCATCAATGAGGCACAACGTAATTCTAGACGGAGGTCTCTTGTGTGAAAGAGATAAGTTGATGAAGGTTGTTTAGGGTTTTTTCCAGCTCTCATCTTATAAAAGGAAGGGGAAGGAAACATATGGAGGTTGTTCATGATTTGATTTCTGATTTGTTGTCTGTTTAGACACACAACTTTCTTGGTTGTTTAGCCTAGATTTCATATGATATTTAGCATTGGAATTTCCTGTTTAGGAGTTCCATCTCTTCCCATTGAGGAGCTATTGGGAGAGCTTGTATTTCCTATCCACTATTTGGTTGGAGACCAAGCTTCTACTTCCAACTGCAATGCAGATCTAGTGAGGGTTTGCTTGCTTTTGTAAGCTGCAGCAAGTGGAACTCTAGATCTGTTCAAATATAGCTTGTATTGGAGCCTCTTCTCAGTGAGTGTGTCTGTTAACCTCCTGGAAGAGTGCATCCATTGTTTGAGCTTCAGTTTTTCATCTTGGCATCAGGCCAACTCAGTTATTCAAGCTGCAGCACAGTCTCCCTTGAGGGACTGCATTTTTCTCAGTGGAGATTAGATCTCTTCGAATCTAAGTCAATCCAGTGTTCTTTTTCAGTGGAGGAGGCCTCTACTATATTGGAGGGATTGTATTGGAGTGCATGAGCTTCAATTTTTTATATTGGCATGTGGAAATCATCTATCTATCCCCTACAGCACAGTTTATACTCCAGATCTGTGTTATTCTAGTAGGTGGTGTTGCAGGGAGTTTGGGTGCACTATTTGGAGAGCTAGTTTCTGAGTGTTGGGGGATCTACCCCTCACTTTGAGATCCACTGGAGGAGATTTACACATTGTACTTTTTAGATCTAATCTACATAACCTGAATGCTTCAACATTTATGGATATTTCTGTAGATATTCTTTCTTAGATCTCAGATCTACTGTTCATGCTTGGTGTAAACCCAAAAATTCCAAGGGGATCTGAAAGAGGAGCTCTTCTAATGCATGGATCTGATATGGATCTGACTTTTTCTACACAGATCAGCTCTAGATCTAGCATGTAATCAACAGCAGTTGCAGCCTAATAAAAATAACGTTGTTAAGGCAGTTTCCAGTCATTCATATGGTTGCAGACCTCTTTTGAGGGAATTTCTTCTGTTTGCGACTTGTATTTTCAGCCATGTATTAGATAAACTTCATTGTATAACTTATTTGCTACTGTAAGTACTATTGAAGGACATTTCATGAGCCTCCAATCACTGCTCTGCAGAAACTGCGTTATTTTCTGAGCAGACTTGTTTATTATTGTTGCAGTCCCTCTTTGGGGCATTTTTCAAGGGAACTAGGTGTGGGAGATCTGCTTAACCCACCTAGAAGGATTTATTTTTGATACCCTCTTGGATTTAGGAATTAGATACTTAGATCTAAGTGTAATATTCCAAAATTTTCCTACAATAATTTGGAATATTAATTTTTGCTGATTTCACCTAAGAGGAGAATAAATGGGTAAGGAGACCCATGCATAATGAAAATCTCAATAAAACCCTCTTATTATGGATGGGGATCATCATTGGAGTTGGTTTTCACACCCTCATGTGTGAACAAGGTTATTTGCAAGTGGACAAGGTCAAGTTTGACCAAGTCAACAGCGCTAGGCCAAGAGGTGGAGAACACTTAGAGAAATAGCGCAGTATGAATGGGAAGAGGGTTATTTGGTGGAGGAAACCCTAAGAGGAGTGGGACCCATGGAGAGGGGCTTTCACTTGTTTAAAAAGAGGGCAAGGCAGCCATTGTTTCTCATGCTTGGTATTATTCATCTCATTCTCTATTCATACATTGTGCATTCTTTGCTGTTTAGCAAGAGTTGCCGGGGGAATTCCTTTAGGATTCTTTCTCCTTCTTGAGAGGCCTCTTGAGGTATTGTTCTTCATTCTCCACATTTCTTGGCTCAACTCCAAAGCATCCTCCTCCAGGACAGCGTTATTTTTGCAGCAGCATAATTTTGTGTTGTAGGGTGTTGTAGTGGAGGACATCAACACCATTTCCGGAGCTGATTTTCAGAGGAGGGAGTCTCCATTCCTTTGGGAAGCTAGTGAGGAAGGTTTCAACACCTATTGCACATCTTGGTAGCAGGCCAACATATTCCCTTTCCCCTACAACGCAGTTTTCTTCAGTGACTGCGTTATTTCTAGTGAGCAATAGCTATGGGGCTTTGCAGATATGTTTGGAGGGAAAGATCTTTGGTGAAGGGATCAACCTTTCACTTGGGAGATCTATTGGAGGAGGCATATTCAGTTTGGGCATCATCTACAACCATCTCCATCCAGTTATATTTCTGATTTGTAGCTGCTACCCAGCAACTCCGGCATTTTGATGATTTTGTATTTTATAGCCAATCCTTCTAGGATTTACATGAGGTAGCCTTTGGGAGCTGAGATCTTCACTCCCAATGTTGTATTGGGCTATATAATTGTACATCCATGTATTTGAAATATGTAGCATGAAATTTATCTATAAAATTGCGCTGTCATAGCTTGAGCATACATGTGTAGTAGTGGTTTTATCATGTTTCTTGTACTTGTTTCTTGAGGCTGAGTATTTCCTATATTGAGTAACCTTTTTCCTCAAGATCTTGTATTCATTTGTTGCTGCTATTAATTAATGAGATGGCTATGGATTTCTCTCACATTTCTATGAGTTGATTGTTACTGCTGCTCCATTGTTGTGTTTGCATATTTTTGGGTCTCCAACTTTAGAATATCTTGAGATATTCTCATTGTTGTAGCATTTTCCTGATTTGGGATATTACAGTGTATCAAAGCATGATCTTTGGCTCAGCTGATGGATCTCATCCATCATGCTATCAAGGAGATAGAAGATGAAGACTCCACTATGTGGAGAGAAAAAGGAAGATAAGCTTACAAAAATTCTTCCAAGATCTGTACAGAGCATTCATGAAGAATTTGAGAAGATAAGGAGGGAGATATGTACAGGATCTCCAAGAGGGTTTGAAACTGAGTCAAACTCTAGTTTTTCTTATAGGGAGTGTGAGCATGTAGCCACACCCTATGAGGTACAACACAGTCATATGGCCAGCTTTGCCGTAAGAGGAAAAGAAGAAGGAGGAATGCCGAAGGGAGGAACTCTTAGCGGTTTCTTGCATGAGTATGAATCTCAAACTCAGAAGTTTAGAGCTCATGTCACTTTTCCAGAGTTTTGCAAGATCATGGTGAGGAGGAGCAAGCAACACAATGTGGATAGATTTGTTCTATCTATCTTTGATGGTTCCCCTACTTGTTCAGCCAGGGCTTGGGTGGAAGAGCTAGACACCTTTCTGCAGCAGCATCAGATTTCCGAAGATGAAGCCATCAGAGTAGCAGTGCTGCACTTTGGAGGTAAGGTCTATGCATGGTGGTTATTTGAGTCATTTACTTTGAGGAATTCAAATACTTCTTCCTATGCAATTTTCATTAGAACTTTGATGGAAAGATTTGATAGGGAGAATTCTGAAACACATGTGGAGGAAATAAACACATCTAAACAAACAAAACCCTTGCATGTGATGGAGGAAACCATAGACTCAAAATAACTTCAGAGAATTATGAATGAGGCTGATATCTTTCATGATACTTTATTGGAGGCAAGACCTTCATCTTGTATTTTTTCACAAGAAGGCAAAGAGATCCCTTTTCCAAAAGAGGTTCCAACCATTGGAAGGTTTCCCACTCATGTTGAGGAGGCTGAGGGCAATAGCGCTGTCATTTCTAGAGCTGATCTAGCAACTCATGCAGAGGAAGGAGGAGCTCTTGCTCCAACTAGAGGGATTCTTGCATCTTTGCAAGGAAGTTCCTAGGATCTCATACATGGAGGTCCAAGCACAATCAGTGAGCAACATGATTTTGCAGCAGTGCAGCTGGAAAGAGGAGGGAGGAAGGAAGAGCAGCATCATGTGATGAGAGGCATACACCCTTCTCTATTTCAGAGAACTAGTGAAAAGAGGAGGCAGATTGTATTGCGTTGTGAGAGCAAGGGAAAGTTTTCCCAACCACATGAGCAGCCTACTCTTGACATTGATGTCTCACTACATGGAGGCATTCCACCTGGAAGGCCACCTGATCTACAATTGATGAGATATATCTTGTCTTTGGGTTCACCACTCTTGGATTTCGGAGAGGTGAAGACTTTTGGGTAAGACTTTGGCATGGGGGATGTCAAAGTAGTAGAAATCAGCAGGAGGAGAGCTTCACATGCCAGATCATCAGCGTTGTCTCTTAGGAGGATTGATCCTTACTGGATATCTCAGCTCTTGGTAGAGTACTCCAAGGATCTTGGTGCATGCATGATTCTCGATGGCCTAGATAGAGATGATGAGTATATGGTGGATGATATGGTCATCTATTCACATGGCAGAGTCTTCTTGACAAGAGATTCTAGTCTCTAAAAGAAGTTGCTGCATGCAGCACATGAGGACTTCTTTTCCATGCATTTTGATGCATATATTTCCTTGGCAGAGGAGTTCATTTGGGAGGGTATTCAGTAAGAAATATTTCAGCATATGGAGAGATTCATAGCCCATATGATGATGGAGAGGATTTCACAGCCACCTTCCTACTCATTGGGAGTAAGGGAGCATTTTCAGTTGAGCCATTTCAGCTCAAGTCTTCAAGTGCATGAGGGAGAATGTATAATTTCACCTTATGTTTTGTACTTCTTGTATTTTTAGGAGTATCATATTGTACCAAGAAGGATTATTCCTTCTTTCATATTGTATAATAATGTGCTTGAAGCCATTTGTAGCATTGAGATTGGCTATCTCATTGGTGGATTGTGGGGAAAGCCACATGACTTTTGGTGTGCACCATTGACACCTTTTTGTACTTCCATGTCTATATCTTGTAAAATGATTGTGGCGGCAAACAAGTGGCTAGAAAAGCACTTTTTTTTGTTTGATTTGATGTAGGCAAGGAATGAACTGCGTTGGTTCCTTGTGTGGGACCTTGATCCACTTTCCAATTGTCATGTGACAACTTGTTTCTATTGGTTTTTCCTTCCATGTATTGCTGGTATCACTATGTTCATGGGGGGATTTGATTGGAGAGTGGGATTGAAACTGAAGATGCTCATTGGGAGCATGAATCTCCCTACTATACATGTTGTACATTTTAGGAGGAACCATGGGCCAGCCATGAATTCCACATTACATTTCTTCTCTTCTTGTGGGAGGAACCACTTGAAGAACTTGAGGAGGCACTCCATGGATCATAAGGAGATGGAGGAGTTAGCACAGTCAACTCTTTTCCCTTTGAGGATGAGGGGAGACTCTTCCATGAGCCACTCCATTTATATGAGAAAAACATGTGATAAGAGTATCGTTGATTTGCATAGTGATTTGTCTATATGTATGCATCTCTTAACCATATATGTGCAGGGATTTTCTCAAAGAAGGAATATCCTTCCTTCTAGATTTTATGGTCTACATAAGGCCATTATGGATTATCACTCCCTAAGAGGATATGGGGAGGGGATTTCTTATGCAGAATATACTCACATTTCACATGGCATCATTCACTTTCTCCAGGAGATCGGGGCAGCAAGAAAATGGTGGGGAGGCCACCCATCATTTCAGTTTCTATGGCAGTGGAGAGTCAAACTACATTGGCTACATTTGAGGACCATTTTCCTTCTCCTTTAATTCACATGGCAGCTAGCATGATTCTCTTTATGGTTCCCTTGGTTTATATTGCTAGAGATTTCCTTGGGAGCATGATTGGAGGAGAGACACATTAGGTGAATGTGTCGTTGGAGGGAGAAAACTCCCACACACTTTGCACTACATGTTCTAAAGGGAGCATGGGAGATGGTATGGCCACTACAGTACCTCATTTGTTTCCTTATGAGGTGAGCCATATGAGGAATATGATGCCATATGATGATGATTTCCAACTCATCACATATGAGATGATTTGGGCCAACATGTTTCATAACATTGGAGGAGAGATCCTTAGAGGTCTAATCTCCATCTTTCCATTTGAGGGCAATGTCATTATAGCCCAGGATCAGCATACACTCTACACTTATCCTATGTGGAGAGGAGGAAAACGTGGGGTAGGCTATTTTGTCTACCAAGATCATATTTTCAGCCCACCTACATTGCCGGAGCTAGAGGTGGAGGATGACTTTCAGGAGTTGCCATGTTGGGAGGTAACTCATTTTGCATGGATGATTGCTTGGAGGATGGAGGATCCACATGAGGAAGATGTTCCTCAACACATCATAGACTCCATGCCTTGAGAGAAGGATTTCCATTTCTTTCCTTACAGTTGCTTGAGGACAAGCAACATCTGGGAGGGGAGGATTGTAATATTCCAAAATTTTCCTACAATAATTTGGAATATTATTTTTTGTTGATTTCACCTAGGAGGAGAATAAATGGGTAAGGAGACCCATGAATAATGAAAATCTCAATAAAATCCCTCATATTATGGATGGGGATCATCATTGGAGCTATTTTTCACACCCTCATGTGTGAACAGGGTTGTTTGCAAGTGGACAAGGTCAAGTTTGACCAAGTCAACAGTGCTGGGCCAAGAGGTGGAGAACACTTAGAGAAACAACACATTATGAATGGGAAGAGGGTTATTTGGTGGAGGAAACCCTAATAGGAGTGGTACCCATGGAGAGGGGATTTAACTTGTTTAAAAGGAGGGCAAGGCAGCCATTGTTTCTCATGCTTAGTATTATTCATCTCATTGTCTATTCAGACATTGTGAATTATTTGGTTTAGCAAGAGTTGTCAGGGGAATTCCTGTTTAAGATTCCTTCTCCTTCTTGAGAGGCCTCTTGAGGGATTGTTCTTCATTCTCCACATTTCTTGGCTCAAGGCCAAAGCATCCTCCTCCAGGACAACATTATTGTTGCAGCAACATAATTCTGTCTTGTAGGGTGTTGCAATGGAGGACCTCAACACCATTTCCGGAGTTGATTTTCAGAGGAGGGAGTATCCATTCCTTTGGGAAGCTAGTGAGGAAGGTTTCAGCACCTATTGCACATCTTGGAAGGATTCCAACCTATTCCCTTGCCCCTAAAGTGCAGTTTGCTTCAGTGATTGCGTTATTTCTAGTGAGAAATAGTTGTGGGGCTTTGCAGATATGTTTGGAGGGGAAGATATTTGGTGAAGGGATCAGCCTTTAGCTTGGGAGATCTATTGGAGGAGGCATATTCAGTTTGGGAATCATATACAACCATCTCCATCCAGTTCTATTTCTGAGTTGCAGTTGCTACCCAACAACTCCAGCATTTTTCTGATTTTGTATTTTATAGCCAATCCTTCCAGGATTGACATGAGGTAGCCCTTGGGAGCTGAGATCTTCACTCCCAATGTTGTATTGGGCTATATAATTGTACATCCATGTATTTGACATATGTAGCATGCAGTTGCTCTATAAAACTGTGCTTTCATAGCAGAGCATACATGTGTAGCAGTGGTTTTATCATGTTTCTTGTACTTGTTTCTTGAGGCTGAGTATTGCCTATCTTGAGTAAAAATTTTCCTCAAGATCTTGTATTCATTTTTTGCTGCTATTAATTAATGAGATGGATATTGATTTCTCTCACATTTCTATGAGTTGAGTGTTACTGCTACTCCATTGTTGTGTTTTCATATTGCTGGGTCTCCAACTTTAGAATATCTTGAGATATTCTCATTGTTGTAGCATTTTCTCGATTTTGGATATTACACTAAGGGATCCAAGTGCTGGTTTTCATTTATGTTGCATATATTACTAGAAAATGCATTTTTCAGTCATGCATTGCTTACAGATCCTATTTTGGGATATTAAAATGTTCTTGTTCTAATGGTATCTTTTTAATATCCTATTGCAGTGGTGTTTCTTATGTTACTCAGAATTCATCACTGATGCTCTGACTTCCTTCATAGAAAAATTGACTGTGTGTTTTATTGTTTCACATGTGTATTCCTTGACTTGAACTCTGATATGCCTTAACTTCCATGTTAGGTAGATTGTTTGGTTTTGCTGAAGCTATTATGACTCCATAAGCCTAATGTACACTTGTTAATGTGATTTACAACCAATTTATATCATTTATTTATTTTTTCCCCACATAGAGTTAGACATCTATATTTCTGTCAAAAATCATAAACCCTTGAGAGAGCCTTCTCAGGTTGAGGAGGCTAAGCCTCAATCAAAAGATTGGTCTAAAATAGTTACATGAGATTAACTTGATGGGCAGCCTATCAGGTCTGATTTTGTGATAAAAAAATCCATGTGTTTGCATATGTTGGCCCAAAGAGATCTGTAGGTATGTCTCCGATAGCGAGGCGAATCCCTCACGACTTTGATATTTTCCCTCATGGTGAGGGAGGCGACGAGGAAGATATCATGCGCAATTTGGAGAGAATCACCCGTGGGATCACGGACTAGGGCACGGCTGTTGGCACAAGTATCGGGCATGGACATACGCCAATATCCCTATTTTCTAAACTGGGGCGCACCCATTGGTGCGAGTGTTTCTAAAATAGTGGCGCCAACTGCGCAAACCATTTTAGCTTGTGAATGCAAGAAATTAAGGCCAATTTATTAAATCAAAAGATTTTAATTTGGCTAACGAGGTTCATATGAACATTTTTGCAGTTGTGAAGTGGAAAAATGGTGATTGAGTGGAAGGAACGGGAACACAGTGAAGAAGATGAGCTTGCCATGGACAATGAAAGATGCATGGAAGATCTCAGAGACTGTGGACTAAAAAAATTCTTCTTGACACCATGCCTCAGAACTCAACCGGAGATGCTATAATACTTAATCATTATCTGGGATAAGTATCAGGAAAAGTTCATTCTTCGTGATCAAGAACTCGAGATCTATAATATTCCTAAATGGGGAATGCAGCAATACAATGTAGAATGATATAAAAATAACACAGTTCATCATAGACAAAGTAGGATACCAATATGTAGAACTTTCATTTGTTATTACAACAACAAAACATGTGAAATAAATGGCCCATAAGATGTATAACAAGAAAATAAAAGTCTCCAATGAAGAAATCCCTCAAAATGAGCTGTTGCAACCATAGATTAAGACTGGAGAAGCCTTACAGTGTTATTTTATTGGCTCTGCAACAAATATAGATTACACATCAGATCTAGAGCAAGTAAGTGTGTAAAAATTTAGATATGTAGCAGGTCCATGCACTTTACAAGCTCCTCTATTGAACCCCCTTGGGGTTTTCACCAAAACACCATGTACAATTTGTAGATCTGAGATATAAGACTGCATATCTACAGAAATATTTAGATATTGAAAGTAGATGTGATCTGATATAAACAACAAAATGATCTCCTCCAACAGATCTCCAAAGTGAAGGGAAGATCCCAAACATTAGGAAAATCACTCTCCAACTGGTGTGCTGAACCACCCTGCAACTGCACCTACTGAAATAACGCAGATCTAGATCTATATTTTGATGTAGGCATTAAAATCTGGTTGGCCTCATGCCAATATCTAGAAATAATGCTCAGTGTCTTCAATACAGTCCTTCCAATGGATTAGAAACCTCCTCCATTGAAAAGAAGCACTGAAATGGACTAGATCTGACATATCTAATCTACACTTGTTGCAGCTTGCAAAAACAACCAAACCCTCAATAGGATCTGCGTTGTAGTTGAAAGAAGTAGCTTGGCCCTAAGCTATATAGTGGAAAATGCAATACAAACTCTCCCAAGAGCTACTCAATGGGAAGAGGTGGGATTCCCGATCAGGAACATCCAATGCTAAATAACATTCAATCTCAGCTAAACAACAAGAGAAAGGTATATTTCTAAATAAAAAATATATTCATAAAATATGATAAACATCAACAACCCTCTAATGATGCCATCCCCTTCCTTTTATAATACAAGAGCTTGCAAACCCTAAACCACATCCAATGATAATACTCCTTTCACACAAGGCGCCTCCATCTAAAACTACGTTGTGCCTCATTGATGGCCACTTATCCATGACAGTGTTGTAGATTTGGTCAAGGTTGACCAATTCAAAGTTTTTTAGCCCTTGTCCACACCTTAGGGTGCTTTATTAGGCTGAAAATATGATCCACTTTCACATGAGAAGTGGTTTTATTCACAATAAAGAGCTTTATGGATCTACCCACCCAATTATTCACCTATCTATGTGAAAAAACAAAATTTTAATATTCCCATTAGTTGTAGGCTAATTTAGGAATATTACAAGATCAATGTTTCAGATGTTTAATTCATTACCAGACTGTCGCGGAGGGGAGCAACACCAATCTTGACCGGCACCCGGCCCACCATGGAGAACATGAGCATGGTAATTGATAGGGTATGTCCAGGGGCACGGAAAGGATCAGGAAGCGGGAAAGTGGATATCCAGACTATCCCGGATTTGGCACTAAATGTAGTGCTACATACCATCACACGAGCTATGGGATCACAGACACTACATGAAGCAACAAAGACACGGCTAGTCCTTGTTGTAGATTGTTTGACACCAACCATCTACAATTGGGCAGAGGTAGTGACAATCAACATGAAGCATCAACTGAAAAATTGCAAGAAAACCAAATTGAAGCAGTTGGGCTATGGGTCCATTCTGGTATCGTTCTTCTTGGAATGACTACCAATGTTTCAATGATAGGAGGTGATAGTTCTGACACCACCAGCACTGGCACCACGGATGGCCCATTGGGCAGCTCTGATGCCAAGGTCAGGGGGCAGTCAACAGATGTCCTGGAGACCGGATTTCTTTGATTGGCTCCGCTGATAGCTAATTGTCATGGATGATTGGCCGTACTCTGGCACAGATTTCACTGGTGATCCAGATCTCCCACTCCCAGAATGAGAGGATTGGGATGAAGCACTTGGTAAGACTCTTTTTTTATTTTAATGAGTATTATGATTCTTTTTGTTATGTATGTTCTAAATCCATGTGTTTGCAGATGTTGGCCCAGAGAGAACTGTAGGTATGTCTCTGATAGCAAGGCGAATCCCTCATGACTTTGATATTTCCCCTAATGGTGAGGGAGGAGAGGAGGAAGAGATCATGCACAATTTGGAGGGAATCACTCGTGGGGTCTCAGACTAGGGCATGAAGGTTGGTGTGAGTATCGGGCATGAACTCATGCCAATTGCTCAATTTTCTGAACTGGGGCGCGCCCATTGGCACGATTGTTTCTAAAACAGTTGCGCCAACTGCGCAAACCATTTTATCTTGTGAATGCAAGAAAATAAGCCCAATTTCTTAAATCAAAAGCTTTTAATTTGGCTAATGAGGTTCATATGAACATGTTTGCAGGTGTGAAGTGGAAAAATGGTGATTGAGTGGAAGGAACAGGAACACAGTGAAGAATATGAGCTTGCCATGGACAATGAAAGATGCATGGAAGCTCTCAGATACTATGGAATGAAAAAATTCTTCTTAACACCGTGCCTCAGAGCTCAAACGAAGTTGTTGCAATACTTAATCAGTATTTGGGATGAGGATCAGGAAAAGTTCATTCTTCATGATTAGGAACTCGAGATCGATGTTTCAGACGTTTACTTCATTACAGGACTATCGTGGAGGGGAGCAACACTAATCTTGACTGGCACCCAACCCACCATGGATAACATGAGCATGGTAATTGGCAGGGTATGTCCAGGGGCATGAAAAGGATCAGGAAGCGGGAAAGTAGATATCCAAACTATCCTGGATTTGGCACTAAAGTTAGTGCTACATACCATCACACGAGCTGTGGGATCGCAGGCACCACACGAAGCAACAAAGACACAACTACTTCTTGCTGTAGATTGTTTGACATCGAACATCTACAACTGGGCAGAGGCAGTGATAAACAACATGAAGTGTCAACTGACAAAGTGCAAGAAAACCAAATTGAAGCAGTTTGGCTATGGGTCCATTCTGGTATCGTTCTTCTTGGAATGACTACCAATATTTCAATGACAGGAGGTGATAGTTCCGACACAACCAGCACAGGAGCCACAGATGGCCCATTGGGCAGCTTTGATGCCAAGGTTAGGGGGCAGTCAACAGATGTCCTGGAGATCGGAGTTCTTTGATTGGCTCTGCCAACAACTGATTGTGGTGGAGGACTGGCCCTACTCTGGCATAGATTTCACTATTGATCCGGATCTCCCACTCGTAGAAGGAGAGGATTGGGATGAAGCACTTGGTAAGACTCATTTTTTATTTTCATGAGTATTATGAGTTTTTTTGTTATGTATTTTATGACATTAAATCCATGTGTTTGCAAATGTTGGCCCAGAGAGACTTGTAGTTATGTCTCCGATAGTGATGTAAATCCCTCTCGACTTTGATATTGCCTCTCATAGTGAGGGAGGCGAGGAGGAAGAGATCGTGTGCAATTTGGAGGGAATCACCCGTGGGGTCCCGGACTATATGTGATTCGATGATGTTCCTCACACATACCAGAGACAAACAGTTGCTGAGGTGGCTTGTATGGGCAGTGACATTATATCATGAGCATCACGCCGATTAGACACCTAGGTTTTATTTTTTCATATTTTGAGAGACATGATGTCTCAAGATGTAAAAAAAACACACATATTTTTTGGGACTTGTAATTTTTGCTGATGCAAAAAATATGATATATATATATATATATATATATATATATATATATATATATATATATATATATATATATATACATCTATTTTCCTATATGAATATTTTTCATGTGATGATTATTTTATATATTATACAAATTTCTATCTGTTTACGGGAAAAAATGTCCGGCCAACAGTAGGGGATCTCCCCGGTATAAAGTCCCAATTAGACTCTAAACCATTTTTGATAGGGATCCCATCCGGGGTGTGGGTCTGGCTACCGCTGTATATTCCTTTTCTCGAACACAAAAAAGCTTTGCAAACTTATGAATACACAATTATTTGAACAATACAAGACAAATGATTGATGAGTTCTAGTGACATAAAACACTATGAATAGCAAAGCGAATTAAAGCATGTAACCAAATGAGATTTTGTTAGCAGCATATCATTAGGGTCATGCTTGTAAATAAAGTTGTTCGAACCACACAAGAAATAGTTCTTTATGGTCAAACACCCTTCAATTCCTTCAACATTTTCATAGATAAAATCATGCTAATAACAAAGTTGATAACAATTTCTTAATTAGATAACCTCATATCATTCATACATTAAGTAAGCTGAAGTATATAGATGATATAAGAAGAAAAAATGAATTAGTTAATCAGACAATAGAATCTGACACATGAGACGAGAATATTCATAATGTTGGTACACAAGTTCTCATCAAATCCAATAGTGGAATCAAAATGTTTGTTTGTATTCATTCTCAGAAATATGCATTCAATGATGTACAATTATCTGTGCTCCTTTGGAGTCCCAAAAAAATATCTTTTACATTTCTCCAGAGGGAGTATTTATAGAACAAAATTGACCCTTGGGTGTCCCTGACTTTTCGCCTTCTTGACTGTTGACATACTCTGTGACCCGAAGGGAATTTGTGACTTGTGACCTCGGATTTGACTATGACCTGCGACACCTCTTCTCTGTTTCGACCTGCGAACCCTGTTGTTTGTTGTGACATGTGACTTGGTAATGGGAACAATTGGGTGATCGTGATATCAGGGACATCTACCTGTTGTTGTTCTTTGAGGTAATTTCACCATGCTTGATAATCTACAGCAACTGGGGAGACTTGAAAAGTATCTTCTCTCAATCTGTGAAAGCGCTCAAGAGAATTTGGGATCAGAGTCCCTCTCTTGATCGTGATCTGATTAGACAGGGAGGCCTGCTTAGTATAAATCCAAACCAGTGTCACGATGAATTGAACAAGGTTTTCTTGTGATGCTGGAAGGTCTTGAGAGGCAACTACTTGCCTTATGGGTTGTAGAAATGTTTGAATGTCTTGGGCGACTTCTTCACATGTTTTTTCTTTGCTTAGTGCACCCATAGAAGGAATGCAGTGTACTTTGGCCTGTTATCCTCCTGTATTCTACAGATTTCACTAGAAGACTGTGGATGTCCTACAAGCACCTAAAGATAGCATCATTTTCCCATCAACTATATTTAGAGGCCTCATTGCCTTCATCAGCATAAAATGATTGTTTCTCACTAAGCCTTCCTATCTTCATGCCTCATTAAATGTTCACCCTGCCATTCTAAAAATAAAACTCCATTTTTGGACTGTTTTAAAATCTTACACCATTTCATTAACACCCTAATTTCATCTCCCTTATTCTCCTCTAAAAACCCTCAAAAATCCCTCCTCATGCATCATTTTCTCACAAAAACCCTTAAAAAATGTAAAAACCCTCCTTACATTATTTAAGCTTTGATTTAAACCCTATCGGAGCCCTTAAAAAGCCCATAAAAACTCTATTTTTCTGTGAAAGACCCACTTTTTACATATAGTCCTTAAGCCCCAGCCCCTTCTACCCATGTGACCCTAGACCATGACCTACCGCTATTTCCTATGCCTTTCCCTTCCCAATCCCTGGTCTTTTCAACCCCCACCGGACCATTCCCCCACATATCTTCTATCCCATTTATTCCTTGACCTTACCCCGCCCCTTTTTTTTATTATTTTTAAACCATCTTGCCTTGTATAAAACCCCGCCACTCTATTTTCTTCTTGGGTCCTCTCTCGACCATTGATCTCGAGCCCTGAGCCCTGATCCAACAACCACTGCTTCACCATCTTCCATCCAATCTCATAACCCAGCCCTGCTACCAGACAAAATTAATCACGTCACCACCCGACCCCACCTTCCACTCAAACCCCTCGCCCCAATCATCGTTCGCCACCTGTACCCCACTTTCCCCTCTGTCAAACCTACACACCATCTTGATTATTTGGGCTTCGTCCGCACCATCGATCTCTCTCATAGAGATCTGACGGTCTAAATCACATATCGCATGGTTTCCGCCTCCGAAGGTTAACACCCCAAGCCCACCGGAAATGGGCAGTTTAGCCCAGGACACGTGGCAGTGAGTTTGTGGAATTGCGCGGTCCCAGCCAAAAACCATTTACCACTGATAACTCACGCGATAAACCACTGCGGTATTGTGAAACCGCCTTCCTTTTCTACGCATCAAAATTCAAATTTCCTCACCTTTACTTGCATTTCTTCGTAAAAACGCCTCCAAGATCATTCCCCGGCACCCTCTGTTCCTCTGTAAATCGCTCCCCGATGCCAGAAACCCAAAAATGTAGTTGTTACCCCCTTCGCAGGTTTTTAAATTAATATTTGTTTGTTTTTTGCAGGTTTAAATGGTGGATGAAGGCCCAAAATGCCTCCCACGGTCAAAAAGTGGCAAATTATACCTGAGGATTATGATCTGAGAGGTAAAATCATATGAAAAGAACCAGGGGAGCCTGCATAAATGTTAATCCATCAATGAATCATGATCATCGATGGGTTATAAACCATAGTACCATAAAGAAACCCTGCATGCATACAAAGAACAGATACTGTCAGAGAAATAAAGAGGAAAGTGAAGACAAGAAGATTAAAAGGGCTAATTACAGATCAAAGAACAAAATAGAGAATTAGCCCTTTTAAGTAGTGATTAAATATAAAGGTCAAAGGCTTAAAGACGAAGGACAGATGGAAAAAACAATTATAAAACAGAACAAAGGATAAAGGAAAGGAAGACTTAATATTAAAGAAAATCAAGGTTAAAGGCCTAATACAGAAGATTGATGAATACAACAAGGCAGATTACCCAAAGACACCTTCGAAATTACTCAACAAAGGAGCAATTACTTCTTCAAGGACAAAATTTGCCACCTACATCATTATTTCTTTCCATAAAGGCATAAAGAAATTATTACACAGTCATAGATATTTTGAAGTAGCTCAACAGTTATTACAAAGTTATTACAAAGCCTTAAAATTCAAATATTTTAGCTAAATTAACTTAGAAGTTAAGACATAAGTTATTATGCAGGGTAACTCTTTCAAATATTTTTGCCTTGGGCCTTGCATGGTCTCAAAGGTAAAAAATCATTAAATCTGTAATAAATAACATTTAAACACCCAAGCATAGCAACACCTCCTCATTTTTCATATAAATATTGCATATGAGCCTCATTGTAAATGTTGGTTACTGGATGGTTTTTGGATGGATTTCTGTTGCTGAGCTAATTGAGGAATGCTAGACTGAAGTGAAGAAAGCTCTGAGTTGCATAGAGTTTTTGTACATGGAGTATTGTAACTGGTTTGATCATCAATAATACAAACATGTTCACTAGATCCTTGAGTTATATCAATGGTGAAGTTTTCCTAATTTTTATTGTTTCTTCTTATGTTTTTCATTATTTTCATCTTTCCCTGATAAATAACCAGAAGTTTTAGATTAGGAATTGATGTTTCAACACCCTATTTCTGTATGTTTTCTTTATATTCATGTTTTCCTTTGCATGGGTTTGATTAGAAGATTCTTAATTGTCTTCTAGTTATATCTGGCTTGTTGTCTTGGAAATGATTCAGTAGAGTGAAACCAAGGAAATTATGATGAACCCATGTTCCTTTGAGTAAGACTTGAGATATTGTTTTTAAGATATTTCTTTAAAGTATACTTATTAGAGTAAAAAACCAGTGAGTTTTATGGTATTCCCTGCCCTCTAGACTACCTTGAAATGTTGCTTTTAAGAGTCTTTTAAGAGTTTTTCAAAAGAAGATTAGATTGTTTATGTTTGATCTTAGACCACTCTTACTATTATCTTATATGTTTTCTTTGTCTAAAAGTAGTTCTTGAATTGCTGGATTTTTGTCTTAAAATTTTACTTATTAAAGTTTTTCCAAAGAGGATTATGGTTTGTCATTCCCTTTGGCTTGCTCCAAATAGTTACTTTGAAAGGATTTTCTTGTCTAAGTAGATCTAGAAGATTCTTAACTAACTATAGCTTTGCTTCCTTCACAACTTATTAATGTTTCATATCACAAACTAATCTAAAGAATCCACTTAATATAGTTAGCTTGCCCTATGAAAGCCCTTGCAGAGTTGATGAACAATTAAATCCTTTTATGACTCCATTTCCCAATGAATTTATGTCTTCTCATAGTCTATTTGTTCAGCTGAAGCATTCTCTCAAGCAGTCACACCATTGATCCTTCAAATCTATCAATTAATCCAACCAAAACCAAAACAAATCCTTAGAACTTAATAACTAGCCTAAAA
The DNA here is from genome assembly GCA_034641835.2 of Pinus albicaulis. Classification (NCBI taxonomy): domain Eukaryota; kingdom Viridiplantae; phylum Streptophyta; class Pinopsida; order Pinales; family Pinaceae; genus Pinus; species Pinus albicaulis. Next base: position 431,089,043 of record CM076576.1, on the reverse strand, counting down.
TCTTAAAACAAAGAGCACAAAGATAAATCAATCAAAAACACCTTAAATAGAGAGACCCTCTCTGAATCTAGGAAGGATAGGTCCTCGGATTCCAAAGCGGTTATGATGTGGCCCCTGTAGTGTTTGTTCTTTCCAATCTAGCAAATCACAGGGAGCCAACATAGTGGCGACCATACTGGGGAATATTGAGTAATAAACATTTTAGATTCACTCAAAACTTAGAAAACCTCATTAGTTTAAAATGAATCAAGTGTCATCCAAGATTGGTTCCTGATTGTTGGTGGTGGACAAAAAACAGTCCTATAAAATAAGTAAAAATCCTCCACCTGGTGACTCCACTAATTCTCATTAACTCCACTGGGAAAATTACCCTATCATCAAAACATTCAACAAAACCCAATCAAGAATACCTTGTGGATTAAGTGTCTCTTTTACAGTTTGGTTTGTCTTAAGATTTTTATATCTCTGAAAAAACTTTTTGACCTGTTGGGTCCAAAATCCTGGCTTCTAGAAAGATCCATACTAGATCCCATCCCGACCCAAATCCTCCTGCAATAGTTGAAAATCCTGAGAGCATCCTTAGGAAGTCTCCTACATCTAGAAACCCAACTATTATCAAACCCATCCATAGAGAAATTTTTGTCCCTGAAAACCTTATAAACTTGCAAAATACCCAAGTTGACTTACCTCATATCATAAGCTTATCTAGAACCAAGTCACAAAGTGGTATAGACTAGATAAACCTTGAGCTTGTAGACTCACAACAAACTAGTAGCAGGGAAGCCTCCCCTTCCACTCCTCCTGATCTCCATTTTCTCCATAACTTTGGCTTCTCTCATCCTAGATCTGCTCAACATCACTTAGCTGGTCCAAGTACTTTAGTTGGACCCATACATACACCCATTATTCAAACCACTCCACTTCATCACCTTCCTCCACTTGTTAATCCTCCACTGTTTCCACAAGTTCAAATCATGGCAACATGGTATGCTCCCTTAGTCCTTCCTTTACCTCTAGTTGTTCTTCCACAGGACTATCAGTCCAAGATTCCATTATATGATTCCAGTGGTTCTACTACAGCTCAGCAACATGTGGATAGAATGAATGACTACTTTGACAGACAAGAAATAGATGATGAAATTGTTAAACTTAGAATGTTTTCTCAAAGTTTGGGCAGAGAAGCAAGAAAATGGTTCAAAGGCTTAACCCCTAATAGTATCAATGACCTCCCTGCTTTTCATCAATTATTCTTAAACAAATGGGAAGTCAAGAGAAACCCCCTTCAAATCCTGTCAGAATACAATGACCTTAAAAGAAATGATGGAGAGAGTGTCCAAGATTATTGCACTAGATTCAATAGTGTTTATAATGCACTCCCTCCACAAATGAAACCACCACAATTCTTAGCCTTAATAAATTTTCCTGAAGGATTTGACCTAGAAATGTGTTATCAATTAAGGGAGAGAGAACCCCTCACATTAGAAGACATGCAGAAAGGGGCAGTAAGTGTAGAAGCTAACTTAAATGCCAGAAGGGCTAGATTGAAAGTAGAGAAAAATGTTACTACAAAGATGAAACTGGACCCTCCACATTAGATTCCAAAATTGATAGTCTGGTTAGAACCATGGAAAGGATGATAGAGATAATAAACATGAATGAGAGAGCTTATCCTAAATAGAACCAAACAGCTCCTCAAAATAAAAATCAAAATCAGAACCAAAACTTTAGAAGGAATGCCCCTCAAATAAGGCAAAGAGGCCCTGATCAGCAAGTCATACTTGCTTTCCAAAAAAACTATGCTGATGAAGATGAGGGAGTGATTGAAGAAACACAGGAAGATCATATAAAATTATTGGGAGTAACAATGAGGGTAATATTTTCCTCACTGAAGAAGAACAAGGCATATATGCACCCTATGATGAGGAAAGCCCAGAATCTGAAGATTACAAAAAAGGCTTTGAAAATTCTATAATGGAAGTACACAAAAAATATGACCTTAGGAGTAAAAAGAATCAAGATACTCCCAAAAAGAAAACCTCTGAAATTTCTGCTAGGAACAATCCTGAAAAATTTTCTAAAAAGACAGTAGAAAGCAACAAAACAATAGTTGAAAGTTCTGATAAAAACAAAGGAAAAAACACCCAAAATTATGACAAACCTAGTGGTGACCAAAGTAGCACTAGCAACTCAGCTAATGCTCCTAGTAAAACCATTTTAACTGTTGTCCATAATAAAAACCAGCAAGCTTATTTTGCTGAGAAAACGGTGACTAAGAAGGCTGATTTAAACATGTTAAAAAATCAGATACCTTTCAGCATAGAAAGTGAAATTGCTAAAATCAGGATCCCTGCTCCTCTAACTGAGTTAGTCACCCAAGATGTATATAAAACCCAACTTTTGAGAGCTTTAAACATAGGAGAACAAACTAATTCTTTCAATGTGAATGATGACAAGCCTGAGCTTCTTTTTGGACCAGAAGTAGAAGGAAATTTTCAAGAAGGAAGTGTACCTCCCTTTTATGTCAGTCTCAACATCCATGACAATATTTTGCACAATGGCATGCTTGACTCAGGAGCCTCCCACAACCTTATGCCTAAAGTAGTGATGGAGAGACTAGGCCTTGAGATAACTAGACCTTACAAGGATTTATTCTCTTTTGATTCTAACAGAGTTAAATGTCTAGGCCTAATCAAAGATCTATGTGTAAAGTTAGCACAAATACCAGCCAAGAGCTTAGTGATGGACATTGTAGTGGCTGATATACGTCCTAAATATGGCATGTTCCTTTCAAGTTCATGGTGTGCTAAACTCCAAGGTACCCTGCAGATGGATATGACTTATGCAACCATCCCTGTATTTAGTCAACCAAGAAGACTATATAGGGAAACACACATGAAATACATGGTTAGTAGTCAAGAAAAACCGGACAACTCCCCACTTTTTTCTATTCACACAGACCTTGACTCATTCATTCTTTGCAATGATGAAAATATTAATGAGAAAGGAGAAATAGGTGACAAACCAATAATAGGGAAAGAGAGAAAAAATGAGAAAGGGACAAAACAATTTGCTAATTTAGAAAATTATAGCAAACACAAGGAAGATCCTATGCAGAAAACTAGTCACCAACATAATGCTGATCATGAGAAACAAATGGAAAATCCTCAACACAATGGAAACCATGAGGACCAAGACAAAACTCAGCATAGTGCAGACCCTAAAGAACAACATAGTGGCAGCTATGACAAGCAGACCAAAGAGGACATAAATGACTTTAAAGACAAATCTGAACATGAACCTCTTTGGAGTATGAGTTTTGATGGGTCTTGTAGCAAAACTGGTTCAGGAGCAGGCATATGGGTACATAACGCAGTGAATAATAATGCTGAGGGCCATTCATACAGACTAAACTTTCAATGCACAAATAACATAGCTAAATATGAGGCTCTCCTCTTGGGACCACAATTATTGAGAAAACTAGGAGCCAAGAGGATAACTATTCATGGAGATTCAGAATTGATTATCAAATAAGTAAATGGAGAATATACTGCCAAGCATCCAAGATTGCAATCTTATAGAGATGATGTTGTTGACCTTTTGAAAACATTCACAGAATATAAGCTTAACTTTGTAACTAGAAACCAAAACATTCTTTCTAATAGCTTAGCCTTTGCTGCTAGTTCATGTCAAAAACCATATGAGAGAAAAAAATACATAGTCCAAATTAAATATAGACCAGCAGTCCCTGATAATATCAAATATTGGCAAGTCTTTGAAGGAGATAAACAGATAGAGGATTTCCTATAGTCTAAAAATGGGTTTGAAATGATCAATTTAGACTCAGAGTATGAAGAAGACTATCCCATCGAAGGAAAAAACTTATGAAGAAGAAACTCCTAACATTGCTAATATAAACATTGATGATATAGATCTGTTAGCTAAAGAACACCCACATAAAACAAAACTGAGCACTAATTTAGAACAAGAAGATTTTGAAGTGTTGTAGTCTCACACTGATAACTTGTCAAAGGCACTGGTGCCTCTAGAAGAATTGTTTGACTTTAATGATGTTGCTAAAAAACAAAAAATGGAACCCACTGAAACTGAAGTAGAAGAATGAAATATAGGCAATAAAGAAAAGCCCAAAATGATCAAATTATCCAAAACACTACTAGCTCATATAAAACTGAAATATTTTGAGCTTTTTAGAGAATTTTCTGATGTTTTTGCTTGGAGTTATGAGGACTTAAATCATATGATATAGAGATAATCCAACATAAGATACCCCTTAAAGAAAAATAGAAACCTTTTCGACAAAAATTGCGCAGAATAAACCCTGTGCAATTACCCCTGGTTGAGAAAGAAATCAAAAAAATGTATGATGCTGAAATCATAGTCTGAGTGAGATACTCAGACTGGGTATCCAATCTTGTATCTGTGAGGAAGAAAATAGGAGAAATAAGGCTTTGTATAGACTTTAGAAACTTAAACAAAGCCTCTTTAAAGGACAACTACCCCTTGCCCAAAATGGATCATATTTTACAAATGGTGGTAGGTTCTAAGAGAATTTCTTTGCTAGATGGATTTTCAGGATATAACCAAGTGCTGGTACATCCTGATGATCAACTGAAAACAACTTTCACTACACCTTGGGGAACTTTCATGTGAAAATTCCTTTTGGTTTAATGAATGTTGGTGCCACATTCCAAAGAGCCATGGATATTGAATTTTTTAGAAGAGATAAGCTTCTTCATTGTAATATACTTAGATGACATTACTGTCTATTCCAAAACAGATGAAGAACACCTTACTCACTTAAGAAAAGTCTTTGAGAAATGCAGAAAGTATGGTCTATCCTTAAACCCCAAGAAAACTTTATTTGGCCTCCAAGAAGGTAAACTTCTAGGCCATATTATATCTAAAGAGGGAATAAAAATAGACCCAAAAAGGATTGAAGGAATATTGAAAATCAGCCATCCTAGAAACATCAAAGAGCTGCAATATTTCATTGGAAATATTAATTTCTTAAGAAGGTTCATACCAAACTTCGCTGAACTCCTTAGAAACATAAAAAACATGCTAAAAAGAGAAAAAAGAGTTAAATGGACCATTGAAGAAAAGCAACCCTTTGAACTGGTTAAACAAGCACTTACTCAAACACCAGTTCTCATTAGCCCTGATTTCAAAAAAGATTTCTTCATTTTCTCCTTTGCATTAGAATATACAGTTGTTGCTGTCCTACTACATAAAAACATAAAAGGACAAGAGCAGCCCATTGCATTCTTTAGCAAGGCTTTAAGAGATGCTCCTCTTAAATACAACATAATGGAAAAATAGGCTTTTGCCTTGATCAAAGCCTTGAAAGACTTCAGGGTTTACATTTTACACTCACACATCATTGCGTTTGTCCCACACACAGTTGTCAAAGACATTTTGACACAAGATCCTGATGGAAAAAGAGGAAAGTGGATTGCTGTTATATTAGAATATGACTTAGAAATCAGACCCACGAAACTGATAAAGGACAATGACTTGCAAAACTTATGGTTGAATCAGACCTCAAAACCTTAGACATGAACATGATTGATGTTTTAGAAGAACAAGAAGAATGCCCAACCCCTCCTGTTGAAGAAGTATTGTTGAATTCACTCTGGTATGCTGATATTTTATATGTGCTCTTCTATCTTAATGTTCCTCCTAATTTATCTAAAACAAAGGCAATATTTTTAAAGTTAAAAGCTGTAAATTACTGCATTATAGATAAATGGTTATATTGGAAAAATTCTAGTGGTCTATTGCTTAAATTTCTGCCTGAGAATGATGAAGAGAAGATCAAACATGAGTTTCATGAAGGGGAATATGGAGGCCACCTCTATTGGAAGACAACTGTAAACAAAATCCTCAGAGCTGGCTACTATTGCCCACCCTCTTCCAAGACATTCATAAATTGGTAGTTTCCTACCACCAGTGTCAAATATTTGAAGGCAAAAGAAAACTCTTACCCTTACCTCTGCATCCTATCTCTTTTGAAGCTCCTTTTCAACAGTGGGGCCTAGACTTCATTAGGGAAATCCATCCTTCTTCATCTGCCCAACATAAATGGATCCTCACAGCAACTGATTACTTCACAAAATGGATAGAGGCCATCCCTTCTAGGACTGCCACTGATCTAGTCATCATTGAATTCCTTGAAAACCATATTTTTTCTAGATTTGTTTGTCCTAGAAAGATTATCACAGAAAATGCGGTTACCTTTAGATCCAAAAGTATGGTGGAATTTTGCCACAAATATCATATTACATTGGGTCATTCCACAGCTTATTACCCTCAAGGTAAAGGGTTGGAAAAATCCTCAAACAAAATTCTAATAAACATCATCAAGAAGTTGCTCGAGGGAAATCAAAATTCATGGCACAACAAGCTAGTACATGCATTATGGGCTAATAGGTTAACATGAAAGAAATCCGTTGGAATGTCTCCCTATCAGCTAGGTTATGGAGCAGATGAAATTTTTCCAACAAGCCTAGGAGTGCCAGTCGTGAAGCTGATCCAGGAAGTACAGTTTGAAGAAAATGACATGATAAGAAGGATAAATCAAACCATACATTTGCAGAAAACAAGAGAGGAAGTCTATAGTAGAACATAGCAAGTGCAAGAAAACATCAACAAGCTGTATGATAGAAGGAAAAAAGAAAATGATTTCAACATTGGTGACAAAGTGCCCAAATGGGACTCAAGAAGAGAAGACAAAGGAAAACATGGTAAGTTTTAAAATCTATGGAAAGGTCCCTTGTTGGGCTAGAATTGTGAATTACGGATAAATTACGCTTCCCTAGACAAGTTCTAGTCTAGAACAACAGTTAAAAGACTATACGACTATTTCTCTTAACTCATAATAGATACACAGAGAGGATTCGAGGCTTACTTGTTTAATCGCTTCCAAATGGTTCCTTTTGTCGCTTCTGTTGCAGCTTCAAATTCAAGCGGTTTGTGAGTTGAATGTTTCCTACAAGAAAGAACATTGAAATAGAAGAAGATGCAATAATATAGATATCTATTCAAGCTAGTTAGCTAAATCAGTAAATCATAAACCATATACATCAACTAATATCTTGCAATATGGAAAATCAAAGCCAATACAGATGCATATAGGGAAAAATAAGAAGTACTCTTTATTGATGATAGAAGGAGAGGTTACAACCTAGTGATTGATTTGAAGTGACCTTCTAGAAACGTTCCCAAGCCTCATCACGGTATAAATCTCTCCAGCAGCAGCTTCACAAATCTAGCTCTCAATTGAAAATCCTCCAACATTTCTCTTCTCAAATTCTTCCTTCTCAAGCACTTAGATTTGTGCTCAATTTATAGATGAACTGTAGGTTGTTTTGCAATCAATAACTTTCCAAAAATAGTCAAGACATGTTTCCAATCATGTAGATGTCAAATGGACACTTGGATTCGAAGCTTCACACATGTGAACTCTTCTAGAAGGCACTGGCCAAGTGGAGATTCCGGAACAATGAGAATTTTCACTACAAGAAAAAATCACATTGGTGAGGGTCATGCTTGTGACGGACCTTTAAGGTCTGTCACCAATGTCACATATGGTGACGGTCCTTAAAAAACCGTCACTGTAAGTGTATATAGTGATGGTCCTTTATGGTCTGTCACCAAAGATATTTTCAATGACACTTTTGGTGAGGGTCTTTAAAAGCCCATCACTAATTCTCTCTTTGGTGACACTTCTAGTGACAAACTTTTAATGACCCTCACCAATGCTCTTTTTGTTACTTTTGGTGACGGTCAAAAAATGTCCGTCATCATTGATCATTAAAATATTTTCACTATAAGTGTATATAGTGATGGTCTTTTATGGTCCGTTACCAAAGACATTTTCAATGACACTTTTGGTGAGGTTCGTTAAAGGCCCATCACTAATTCTCTCTTTGGTGACACTTCTAGTGACAAACTTTTAATGACCCTCACCAATGCTCTTTTTGTTACTTTTGGTGACGGTCAAAAAATGCCCATCATCATTGATCATTCCAATGAGTTTTTGATGACACTATGTGTCTGTTATTTTTTTTTTTTCAAAAGATAACAATTCAATACCATTATTGTGGAGTATTTTTTATAATATGTCCAAGGCCATAGTGGTTAGGGTCAATCAATTTTTTTAGAAGTAATTAGTGTGTATCATTTCCCTCAAGTAATGACTAGTCGAATAGAGATTTCCTATGAGTCAACACATGATTCATATTAAGTTTATTATCTAGTAAATTCCCTTTAGATAAAGTTCCACTATTGTGTGTAGGAAATATATTATTTAATACATAATCAAGCTTTGACAATTCTATTAATGAGAAAGACCTAACAATCCTCAACAATCCGGGCACAGCTTAAATTAATGCTTTGGCACACACTAACATTTCTTAGCACCTCACATGTCTTGGAACATCATTGTACCTAGAACATCTTGTGAGGACACCGACACCCAAGCACATGGTAGCATGCACTAGCACAACATGGAACTCTCCTAGCATGTGTTGGCATGCTACATATAGTCCCTAGCATGCCCTGGAACACCTTGGTTGAATGCATTGACATACATTAGCACTTGTCACACAATGCCACTTGGCATGTATTGGGACCTATTATTAGTGTGCCTAGCATGCCCCTTTTCAAGAAGATAAAGTCTTGACTTATTAACCCTCTTATTGGTTCTTCCTTTTGTTTCCTTGACACATATTGACATACCCTGGCACCATGTGCCACATCCTTAGCACCTAGCATGTATTGACATATATTAGCACTATTAATTTTCACATGATATAATTAGCACACCCTGGAACTCCCAAGCACACTTTGGGAATTCTTGACATGCCTTGATATTCCCTAGCATGTCTTACCAATGCTTGCATACCTTGTCACTCCCTCCTTGGCATGACAACTAACACTCATTAACACTAGTCTCTGGCACAAGTTCCTCATATTCATTAACTTCCATGAATTTTTACCTAGTGCTCCCTTAATGTTTTTTCCTATTAATCCTTAACACTCATCAACATGCATTATCACTCTCTAGCACACCTTAGCACTCTTCAACATTCCCTTCCACTTCATAACATGCATAACACTAGTCCCTGACACGTATTGGCACTTGGCATGTGTTGGAGCTTGGAAAGTCTTAGCATGATTGGAATACGTTGAGATGCCTTGGTATGATTTGGCATGGTTTAATATTAAATTTATTTGTGATGATCAATTGTTGGAAAGTAGATGAGAAGCAACAAAGGAATACTTGGCACGTAGAATGCACTAAGACTTTGCACTTGGCACCTATTGCCCCCTAGTGTTGGTGTGCCTAGCATGCCCCTCTTGGAAATGGTAAATTGATGACTTATTAAACCTCTTATGTGTTCATTTCCTTGTATTTTAATTTTTTTCTCCCTTTTTTTTTCTTGATAGTCCCTAACACGCATTGACACACCTTTGCACATCTTGGCATGCCTTATCACTTGGCACATCTTAGCACGTTTGACATGTATTCCCACTATCTGGCACATCAAGGGGGTGAAGAGAGATGTAGTCCTAAAGTAGGTCGAGTACGAGGGCCAAGTAAGGGTTGCTAAATGGAGGTCATGATCATCCTCCAAGAGCAAGATCATCATGTGAGGGTTCAAAAGAATGTTTCATACCTTAATGGTCGGTTTGTGCTAGGAAGTAGGATGGCATATTGTTGGTTCTCTTCTGGCAGATCGAGCTTAAGAGAGGTTTCTCATGAGAATCTGGGCATGTGATTTCAATGGTGTCTTTGTGTGAAGGCCGCATCAAATTCCGAAATGTTGAAATTTGCAACAAGAAACAGTGAGATTGGAAACCAGAAAGGACAAAAAAAAATGCACCCACACTGGTAAGGAATTTTGATGCACCAGGAGTGAGGAATGTGGGGCGTCTAATTTATTTTTCCCTTAAATAAATTGGACAATAAATTGTAATTTCATCTCATAACAACTTGTGTTAGTTAATTAAGTCATGATGACCAAGTTAGCTCAAGAAATTCAAGTACTTGAGGGTCTAAGATGAGGCATCTAGAGGGATTCTAATATTTTTGGGGTCCAGTTGAATTTGATGCATTAGTGGGGTGCAAGTGTAATTAACTCAATTAAATGAGTTAAAATTAGTTTAACTAGTTCTAACTAAGTGATGAGCTAGTGATAGGTCCAGTGAATTAAATTAGATTTAATTCACAATGAGTGATCAATCATATAACTGAAAATTCACTATTAATAGTTGCATGCACGTTAGTTTCGAGGAATACCCAGCTGAGACAGACGTTAAAGGGAACATAACTATTAGTTGTATTCAGAGAAAATTTCCCATGTGAAATTATAAAGTCATTGGGATGCCATGATGGATTGCGCAATCAAGGAATACTTATTTTCCTAATTAATAAGGAGTTAATTCCCTAGGAATTTCATGAGCAAGGTAGGTTGAAGTAAGGATGAGAATTGGCTAAGTACTAGACTGAGTTTGCCTAGATCAACGGGATACAATTAACAGAGTGATGGAGAATCTCATGAGAGATTAAGCATTAATGTATTGTTTCATGATTCCTTGACTTAATAAACAATAGAGATAGAGGGGTTTTGAGCAGTTTCTTTCCCCAAATACATCATGTTGTTGTGTGATTGATAATTTATTTCTCTTACTTATATGTGATTGTGCGATCATGTTTTGTTTCCGCAAATTGTAGGAAGGATTCAATATATTGTTTTAGTAGATTACAAGATCAGATTGAATCTCGTTGGTTAGATTTTCTACCTGGTATCAGAGCAGGAATTTTTTGGGCGGTGAGTCTGCAGAGAATATCTGAATATATTGGTGTAAAATTTTCAAAAACAAATATAATATTTGGATTCCTTGCGAAAATCTACCCAAATGGAAAAAAAAAAAATGGGTTGAATCGGAGCTCAGATGAGGGAGATATCATCGATTTAAAATCAAATCTTTTTTAGAAAATTTTTGTAATGTCGGGACAATTACACTATGCGCAAGTTAAGAACCTATATGTACTTGAGGTACCAGATGCATGCAAAGCTTTCCGGAGAAAGGTAGAAGTTAGAGACTTGGTGGTTTAGAGGGAGCATAAATTACCTCTCAACATGCATCCTCATGAGAAGCAGAGAGGAGACCGAGTGGAAGTGTCCACTCAAGCAGAGACCTCCATGAGGGGGAAATTTCGAGCCAGATGGGAAGAGGGAGCAACCATACCTCGAGGTGTATGGTGGGGTGATGTGTAGACATAATCCCAAGATAATAAATTTGGGCAAGGTCCATTGAGATGGCGTGTCTCATGGATCGAACCTGGCTACGAGGAGCCCATAGTACAACAGTAGTAGGAAGGATCAGTTAGATTGATGTATTCAGATGTCAGCAAGACATAAATCAGAGTGACAGATGTCAAATACTAGAGCACAAATTAGAGTTAGCAACAGTTCAAAGGGCATGGATGCAGATGTCAGCAGCAGCGCAGAGAATCTAGTACTAGACAGGTGCAGTAGCTAGTAGCAGTCAGAAGACTCTGATGACATATGCATTATATTGATTCAGTTGTTCGGAGGCTATTCAGTTTCAGGATTTGCAGGTGCAAACAACACTAGAGAAGTGTAGCATGCAAAACATTCCAAAGGTACCAGATGGGGATAGATTGAATTCCTTTCTTGTTGAGAGGGAGTGTTGAAATTTGCAACAAGAAATAGTGAAATTGGCAACTAGAAAGGATAAAAAAAAATGCACCCACACTGGTGAGGAATTTTGATGTACCAGGAGTGAAGAATGTGAGGCGTCTAATTTATTTTTCCCTTAAATAAATTGGACAATAAATTGTAATTTCGTCTCATAACAACTTGTGTCAATTAACTAAGTCATGATGATTGAGTTAGCTCAAGAAATTCAATTTAAGGTGTTTGAGGTGGATATTGGTGGCCACCTGCCTATTCCACTTGGGCCCTCTCCATTGTCTCTTTAATTTTTTCAGTTTCCTTAATTATAGCACAATTTACTATTTTTGTCAGTTTTTTGGGTCCTGAACTTCCACAGCCATTTTGAGGCCCCAAACGACGTTTTTTGGGCATGAAAGGTTTTATGATTTCATAGAAATTTCATTAGCAATTGTAGTCCTCGGAGAGATCTTTCTAACGAGGTATCATGTGCGTCAAACGAAGATAATATGACCAAGTTACGACCCCGAGAAGTTGGCTGTCCAACTAACCCCAACGGGGCCCATAAAATCTTGGTGTTACATCTCCTCGGGTTAGGGTTTTGGTTGTTTAGGGTTTAATCTTATTTTTAAATAATAAAAAGACCCTTCATCCTTATTGTAACATAGTTCAAAGGAACATAACTATCAATTGTAATTATAGAAAATTTCCCATGTGCAATTATAAAGTCATTGGGATGCCATGATGGATTGCGCAATCAAGGAAGGTTGATTTTCCTAATTAATATAGAGATAATTCCATAGGAATTGTGTGAGCAAGGCAGGCTGAAGGAAGGCTGATAATTGGCTAAGTATTAGACCGATTTTTCCTAGATCAGCAGGAGACGATTGGCAGAGTGCTAGAGAATCTCAAGAGAGATTAAGCATTGTATTGTTTCATGATTCCTTGACTTAATACAAAATAGAGATAGAGGTTTTTGAGCAGTTGCTTCCCCAGATACATCTAGTGTTGTGCGTTTGATAACTTGTTTCTCTTACTTATATGTGATTGTGCGATCGTGTTTTATTTCCACAAATTGTAGGAAGGATTTAGTATCTTGTTCTAGTACATTACAAGATTAGATTGAATTTTGTTGGTTAGATTTTCTACATGAAATAGAAGAGAGGGTTGATACCATCTTGCCTTGTGGTGGTTAGTAGGCCGCAAGGTCTATGATAAAGACCAACATAAATGGAGGATGGATTGCACTGTAATTTAGAGCCATAACAGAAGTCGACGCAGGCGTAATATTGATTGAGTTAACCCAAATTTGAGGGTCGACATTGAGATCTGAAGTTCATGTCAATATTCAGTCAAAGAAATTCCTAGAATCTATGGATCCATATGAGCTAGGTCAAGTCTCTTATGGAGGCAAAAGTCGTGTTTTTTCTATGTGTGAATATGGTTTGTTATACAACAATTAGAAGTACATAAGTATAATGCCCTAGTTAGGACAGTTTCCTAGCATGTTTAGTTCATAAGGTATGCCCTTAAGACTGTGAAAAATTTGCATAGAAGAAGACGGGTTGTGACCCTTAGAGTGAGGTTTATTTATAATGCAATAAAGACCGCAAATCTGGAAGATGGTTTGCAGATTCAGTATGTGTGGAGACAACAGATCCAAAGGAGGGTGGAACCTAAGCAGAAGATTGAGCATGCAAAAGAAATGTGCCATATGAAGAATGGATTGACATGCAGAGGAGTTGATTTTGGTGGAATTTCCATAGAGTTTTAGACAAAGATCTGAAGAAACCTATGAAAAATTAGTAAATGGACTGTTAGTGGCTGATTTGTGACCCTAGTTCAGTCATCTATAGATTGTTAGAAGTATGATAAGAGGAGTATTTCATATTTTTTCATAGATTGGACAAAAAATTAGATCAAATTGTCGATACACAAGAATAGTGATCTTGAGAGGACTCAAACCATTGTTAGGTGGCAAATTTGAAGAGCCCTAGATGAAGACAATATTGTGGGCCCTAGATCAGTAAAAAGAATTGACTGTGGTTGGATAGATTGATGGTAGTCCAAGTACAATTGGAGGGTTGTTAAGTTATTGTCAAAGAAGATCCTTGAATCTTGTTCTAGTGAAGGACAACAAAATTGGTAGAAGGGTAGGTGTATAGTGCCTAAGGATGTGCAGACTTTGAAGGACTAAAGTAACAGTCAATTGGGCCAACCAACTAGCCCTAGTTCACTATATTGTAGAGGATTGATTCAAAGAGAAGAAGGGAAGCCTCCATAACCTTGGACTTCTCATCTTGGAGCTGTAGTATGGAAAAAGTGGGCATACCAAAGAGTTGTTCACAAATGGAATTGTGAACAACTTGTTACCACTCAAACTAGTAGTGGACCTAAAAGGGGTTCCTAAGAGGGCAATTGCTAGGACAAGGGAGACGATGGAGGCTTAGCACATTGTCACCACAGCTAAGGCTCCTTGCTCTTCACGGACTTTCATCGATGGGTGGAGTCCCGGTAGTTTAGGAAGTCACTTGTAGAGTATAGGTTAATTAATGGGTGGGAAGTGACCCTCAAAACAATTTCCCTAAGATAAAATGAAGAGTGGGACTTGCTTTCCTTTTAAGCAAGGGAATTTATCTTCTAGGGAGAGAGGAGGGGGATTGAAGGGTTGAGGGAGAAGAAAAATACTTATGAAGGAAGTTATCAATCCCTAAAATCCTTTGGGAACTTGGATTCCCAAATGGTCCTTTATGAAAGGCCTTTGACACCAAATGGGACCACACGTGGCCAAGTGGACCCAGCCCAGGTTCGGAGATGGAATTTAGCAACCAATGATGTTCCTATCCTGGACAAGGTGAGGGAAAGGATCAGACAAGAGTTTTTACTTCGATAGGTCAAATTGATCCTACTAGGTTCCATCCTTGGGAACACCTAGGAAAAACTTGATCCTAGAGCTAAGGCTTGAGGTATCCAGAGATTCCACCGTCAGAATTGGCCCAAGTTCTGAGGAGAGTGAGGGCACCCAACAACGCAACTGCCTCTAGGTTATAAAATTTTTCCTCTAGCTAGATTCCTGGGAAATTGTTGCCAAGGTGACCTAATGGGGCTAGACCTAGGGAATGTGAAAATCTCTTAATATAATAAACCCTAATGCAGTATCTTGATTTACTTCTCCTACTTGAATTAAGTTACAAGTTAATTTCTGAAATATTCAATAAATTAGTGAAGTAAATAGTAAATAAAACTAGAAACCTACACATACAGATCAAATATTGAATAACGTGCTCATAGACAAAGTGACACACGGATTTTCTGGACAACTATCCCCGGAAAAAACCCAATGCGGGAAAACTAGTGCAGCTAGCTCTGGAGGGTTTTCATTATTATGCATAATCTAAGTACAACAATCTTGGGCACCAAAAATGGTTCACCCAACAAAGAAATACAAATGGCAGTAATACGCTTCTCTGAATCCCTCTATGTCAGCCTGACTGGCCTGTTTCGGCCTCTGCGCTGCTCAGTAAGGGCCTACGTCACACCTGAAGGGCTTACACTGCCCCTGTGCTGCCCTGACTGGGCCTGCGTCAGCCCTGCGTGGCTCCTGCTGCCTCTGCGCTGCCCCTGGTGGGATTTGGCTGGACTGAGTGGCTCCTGCTACCCCTGTTGCTCTGGCTGGCTGGAATGCTTATGCAGAAAAAGCATAGGTAATAAATAAGGAACTGGCCAAAGGTAACGCATAACAGTCAGAAAAATTGAAGAAATGAAATGAAAATAGATCAATGTCCACAAATAACTGAAATAGCTCAATGGGACTAGAGAGTAAAAGCTTTGACAACAGCAATAAGTGCTTATAGCATTAGCTAAGAGAACAGAGGAGACTAGTTCATGAGGTTAAAATGTTGTATAATTGTTGGCACATGAAAACTATAGAATTGTTAGAGTAAATCTTTGCAGGTACCATTAGTTGGTGATCATCGATTATCATTTTATTTCATCAAATACCCTGATGAATGGGCCTTACAAGTTATTTGCGTAGACAAACGCCACAGAAGCTGTGTGATGGAAAAATATTCACACTATATTAAAGAAAACACCTACCAAATAAGGATGACATTTCAAATGGGGCAAGAAACAATAGAGAGATAAACATTGAAAAAGTTAAAATGCTAGGGCAACAGGAAAGCAACTAGGTAGCATGGTAGAAAGCACAACAAAGAAAATTATAAAAATGGAAAACCCTACAAATTAACACCCATCCAAACATCACCATAATTTTTTCTTTAACTCTAAATCTCCAAATTCATCAAATTATATCATGTATTCAAACCTGATCCTCTTTGTTAGCCATTCTGAAGATAAGGCTGAGAACTTACTACAGAATCATCACCTACATGTAGTGATCTTATTCTGTGACCAGACAACCTACTTTCGTGAAGACACGGAAAGGTAAACACTCTTTGCCAAGATTTTCCATCCAACCCAAGTTGAGCAACCACATATATACCACCAGTTTTTTCTCTTCAGATTTGTAACTTAGAAGAGCTTTGTCTGACCACCTCCGGATTGCTCCCAGAGTCACCCAGGAAAGCCCTCTCAGCATCATCCTCTTTCTGTAGTACCTAATTAGTAATTTAATTAACCATAACAGTTTCTTGATCATGTAGGTATTTCAAATATATTGCCAATAAGCATAAAGCTTTCATTTTAAACAATCAGGTCAAAATACTTTAGGCTATGATGCAAAAAATACAAAGAAACCTCACCAACACTCAAAGGACAAACAAAGTCAAACCTCTACAAAGTATAAATAGATATATGATAAACTTCATTCCAACACAAAAATGTGCTTAACTAAAGAAAATTCTAATTACTGTGCTTTCAAGACAAAGCTTTCAAGGGCAGTGATGTTATAAACCTACCCCTACACCTCGTGAACAATCAATGTGGATAATTAGACCATCATAAGGCTCATTTTAAACATCATTATTATCATTTTATAAATCATTTTCATCAAATCAACAAGAAGCAAGCAACAATTGCACTCAGTTCCACTAAAGCAAAGTATATGGAAGTTTCATATACTTATTATGAAGCTATCTAGATTTGCAACTTAATTGTAGAGTCAACCAATCATTTGTTGAATCCCAATATTGTCTCTTGTGAGAATCAAAGTTACATCAAGCTCTATGAAAATCTAATGTGTCATGACCATTTCAAACACATTGATATTCAATACAATTTCCTAAGATTCCAAGTTCATTAGGGAGTTGGTCGTGTTGGACCACATTCTGACAAAGTTGCATATGGTTAATAGTTTGACAAAGCTCCTAACAAAGGGGAAGTTTGACAAGTATGGGGAGAATCTTGGGTTATTGGTCACTCCCTCCTTAGCACATCCAAAACTCACTGACACTTCCTGTCACAAACTCTTATTCATTCATTTTTAAATATAGTTTTATCTGGTCTGTTATGATGAACTGTCTAGTGGAATATCCATGATAGTTTATGAATCACCCCAACATCTATCCTTTATGCAAGTCATATGATGATATTTATTCACACTTATTTATCTCTAGTTGTCCAAACACATTGCAGGTCATCACCACCACCCTTGCAAAATTGAACATGATAGGCTCGTGGTCCTATCTAAGCTTGGAAGAAAATTTCAAAACTTAGCTGCTCAATATCATGGAAGATTATTCTAAAGGTGTCCCATGCATTCTAATCAACAATATCTTATGGGATTGGAACAAAAACACATTTTGTTCACGAGAAATTCTAACAAAGAACACAATTAAATTGATAAAAAATAGTGTTTGGCAGACAAGATTCATCCTAAACCACAAAATAATGGATTTTGGTAATTCCTCCACTCCCTCTTGGATGCCCTTGTGACTTATTTGATGGTGTTGCACAAGTTATCCCACCTAGCTTCAAAGTGGGTGTGGTACTCTTCCTCTCCCAGTCTTACAGTGAGAAAGTAAGACATACCCAAAGTTAAGGCTCCAACAACTGAGTTGATTCCACTACTCTTTGTACCCTACTGGAAATTGCATCCATCAAAAGAGTCAAATCCCTATAGATCATGGGGGATTCAAAAATCATGATCAATTGGGTCAATAATTCATAATAGAAAACATCTACCTACACCCTATCCTACAAGATATCATAGATTCCCCCAACTCTTTGGACTAGCTATCTTTCAGACACATTCTGAAGGAGATAAATACCACAACATACAAGCTTTCAAAAGAATCTCTCAAATTTCCCATCGATATCTTTGTGGTATCAGACTCCATCGATAGGATGGAGTATGATCAAATGATTATTCATGTCTAAGCTCGAAAGACAAGCCAATCTAGATTGATGCATGCACATTCCAATCATGACAATTAATTTTTACATCTTCTCAATAGAAAAAACAATTAATATTTTTTCTCTGCTCACTTTAGAACATAAACACCAATTTCACCCATAATGTTAGGATAAGTTGAATGATATGACTGAAAAGGTGGGAGGAGTATTTTGTGGTGTATTGAACAGGACTGGGGGACACACATGTAGCATGGATGGGTAGAAGTGGGATGTCCAAGCATGGTTTACTAAGATCTATAATCTAGGCATTAGAGAATGAGAAGGGGGATTAAGACCTAATGTCATAGGGGCTAGGGGGCCTAGAGGGAAGGTAATAAGAGAAATTGAAAGGGGAACCCCTTATAATGGTGATAAGGGCATTAGGGGCCCCATTATCACAACCAATAAGTCATTAACCCATAACCATTAAATTCCCTATCCCTTAACCCTGAAGCCATACTCCCTTAACCCCTACACTCATACCACATAAGCCACTGAACCCTTGACGCATTAAACCTTAAGCTATTAACTCGTAACCTAGAATCCATGAACCCCCTAAGCACTAACCCCTTATTCTCTTAACCCGTGACCCTTAAATCCTAATCCATAACCCCCAAACACCTTAAAACCTAACCCCTTAGCCCCTAACACCTAAATCCCTTAATTATTAAGCCCTTAACCCCTAAATCCCTTCCCCCCCAAGCCCTTGACCCTTAAATCTTAACTCCTAAAGCCCTTAACCACTTAGTATCTAAGGCAAAACACAACACCTCAAACCAACAAAATAACCTCTTAGGATAATCCTTCACCTCTAACTAAGAATATTGGTACCATTTGATTTTTAGAGAACCGGGTATTGGTCTCGAGGGTGTGCGTTTGTGGGTAATGCGCTTATAACATGTATACAAAATGTAGAACAACTGGATAATTTTAAAAACCTCGATAAGAATTGCTCACAATATCTACTCTTCATGTTGTCATGGAGCTTGTAGTGTTCTCCCACATAAGGAGTTGACAATGAATAAATCACTCATAATGACACAACCTATTCAAACCTAATGAAAAAGGAGCTAACCCTTGATAGAAATATTTTATTTGCTAAAAAACCACAATTGTGTCAATGTATAATACTATAAATAAGAGAAAATAAAATGATATTATCCACATCAATTCTTGAAATAGCCTCACATTTTCCACGAGTGGTGAGCCAAGGGGTGAATGTAGTACACTATTAAAGTTACATCATGTTTAAATTCCTTTTACATCACGATATTGTTCTCCATTAGGGTTGATGCACCATCACAAGGGAGCATGATACCTTTTTGTGGGGGAGCGATACAAGTTGTAACACAATTCAGGTGACATACACCTCCAATGTAAATGACATCATTATATGTTTGTGTCAATTTGTTAAAGAGGTTATTTATAAACAACAAAATTAGTACTTGGACTTCATATTTTCATGGCCTTGACTCTAAGATGGATTTGTACTAGGAACACTTCATGCAAATAAGAGGGGCCTTAATTTTGAACCCTCATACACACAAGAGCACTAGATGTTGCCCTTCAGATCCCCCATGGTGGTTTCAAAGTGGGTTTACATTAGTGTCTAGTTGAAACCAATGACATCATGATATTCCTCTTCTCAATAACATCTTATAGCTTTTCCATATACACAACATTGAGTTAGAGGATCACCTCATCTAATGATCTTACAATTACAAGTTGTAAAATTTCACCTGCTAAATTAATACTAAATTTGAGAAATTTTAAGTGACCGAACCAAAAAATGGCTAACTTAAATGACTAAGAAAGTCATAATACATTGCATGTATTTCTCTGATCTCTAGGATGAAAGGGAAACCAAACTCAAAGCTAGACAACATACATACATTGAAGATGGATTCAATTTTGGAAACTATCATTTAAAAAGAGGCTAGCTCTGCCCCAAAATGACAGTCCCTCCTCCAATACCTTGCCACAACTTCCATAGTTGTTAATTTTTACAATAATAGAACCTCTAAGTACAAGCTTACCATATACTTAGAACTTAGGTTGGAATTTATTTGATTCTTGAACTCTTTAGATGATGACTAAAGATCATTAAATATATAGATTGAAGCATTTGCTTGTATTTATTGATGAACTTGTTAACCATCCATAGAGGAATACTTCCCTCAGACATGTACTTGATTTTTGGTATACTCGACAAGACTACATCTTTAAAGTAATGAAAATTTAATTATTAATGTTTGAAAATCCTTTAAGATGTGGAGACAATCAAATTCACATAAGAGGAGGTATTCCCTTTGTTTAGCGAACCTCCATGGAGAGAAAGCAATAAATGCAAGATTAACCTATTGTTTATGTGACAATTAGGGAATGTATATCCATTCTCTCAAAGATTAGTCTTAGATAATGAGAAAGAATCTCTTATTTATTCTAAATAATCCTTAACCCTATTTATAGAATACCTTCTCACCATCACAATCACAATAGTCATTTTTTAGGAAAAGAACTACAACAAAACTTTAAATATGCAAATAAATAACCTCTATACATAAAGGTGAAAACATATTTAAAACAATTTTAAAGTAAATTAGAATATAATATAGAAAAATTAACAAAAATCTTGATACAACATTAATTAAAATAATTTTCTTTAACACAAATATATTATTAAAAACTACAAATTAACATTAATAAATAAATAAATAATTTATATAAAACCCCACTTTAGTAATGAATAATTACTTAATTTATAATTGATTTATATATCGATTCAATATGACTCAAACAAATCACATAAGCCATTATAATTATCCCACCCAATCACTTAGTTTCATTCCTTTGCCATCTTGTTCCATTTATTTTTCCAAATTAAAAAAATATTAAACTATTCCAAATTCTTTGAAATCATTTGACTCAAATACAAATATATGGCGCCTTTACATTTAATGCCTCCTTTTATTTTTCCGCTATTGCATTATCCCTCTCCCTGCCCTGAAACGAGCTCACGCACTGTCTTTGTATTTTGCCGCTATTGCATTATCCCTCTCTCTGCCCTGAAACGAGCTCACGCACTGAAACGAGCTCAGGAGCTCGCTTTTGTACAATCTTGGTTTGCAATCACTCTGGAATAAATCCCCGAGCCCCCAGATCCCTTCCTGCACGACTTCCAACAAATCATTTTCGTTTCTACACCGTCAAAACAAGTTCAGAAAAGGTATTTTTCTGCAAGAGAATACTTAAATTGCAAAATCCCATAATTTTTCTTGTGGCTGTCATGAATCCTGTATGCTGTGTCTTGGAGAAAATTCATTAAATAAGCCATTGTATTCTCTGAACTAAATTTGTCGAAATAGGTCTTTCTCAAAACACTATTTTAAGCAGCAGATTTAGAGAAAAAAAAGGTTGATTAAAGTATCTACAATGGTTCTTTGGTTCTTTCAGTTCAATTATTCTAAGCTTTCAATGGAAAATTTTAACCTTATTTTGGCTTATAGACAATATTTCATAAGCTAAGGCTCTCTATAAATAGACTGTAATTTAGAGTTGCTGATACATAAAACTATTCATGGGAAATTCATTACAATGTTATAAACTCTGCTAAGATGAAAAGGGGCTTTCCAAGTACAACTCTTTCCAGTCCCCTTGGTTTGCAACTACACTAGATTCATCTTCTCAAAAAGAACAAACTCCCATGCTCAAGACTGCCAAAATGAGCGTACCTGATATTGATTGGCCTTTGGCACAAACTAAATTAATGCCATCCACTGGATCACATATATAACGGTGTGTGCTACCACATGCTTGCTTTATCCAATGTTGGATAGGACTGATATAGTCATCATCTTGGGCATATGAATAGTGAAGTCTATCATCCAGCTGCGAGCCACCTCCTTGCACTAAAAATGCCTTTACAAAGGTTGTTGTACATGCTCCAACAATTTTCCCCCTTCTCTGCCATGCAAGTCTCCTGTAATAGCTTCAAACAACAAGGTTTTAAAAGGTGGCTCCAAGATAAGCCTGCAAAACGTTGTTGCCCTCTACGAATATCCACATGAAGTATGCTGCAAAATTTTAGATTTGGAAAACCAAGCCAGCTTATGATTTGGGGCTTGATGGCCTCTTTTGAAAAGTTGAAAATTGCCACAATACATCGATGTTTGAACATAGTGCTGTCCCAAACATTTTGTAGTGCTGGGATTGCATTGCTTGCTGATTTTTTGCCCCATTGATAAGGACACATGAATGTTGTTTAAAATGGAATATGCATCATGTACCTCAACATCTTTTGGCTGTCCAAGATCACATGAAATAGGATCTGGAATGTCCTTTTCATGCTCCATATATGATGTGCGATGTCCTTCTCATGATCCATAAGGTGGCTCCCAAGGCCAATGAGAAAAAGAAGGCACAAATTCATGTCTTTATCTGTCAAGCTCTCACCATCCATGTCATAGATGTGATCTCCAAAGACAAATCACTATTAGCAATCCATGTTCCATCTACAGACCAACAATTAATGTCCCATTTATGTCTCTCAATTACAAAGAGAGTGCTCATGTCATCATCCTTGATGTTGAAATTTCGCATTATGATGGGACTATGAAAGCAGAAGCGTAAGTGAGATGGAAAGGAACTTTGAGTACAAGAAGATAGAGAACTTGAACAAGGTGAAGTTCACCATTACCAAGTTGGAAAGACATGCTTCTATATGGTGGGATTTTTGTACCACATGAGTTAATCCGTCTGAACAAAGAGAAGATAAGGACTCAGAACAAGATGGTGTCCAAGTTGAGAGAGAAATATGCAACATAGAGATAGTAAGTGCGAGGATATATCAAATTTCTACCTGCATAGGTCATCACGAGGATGAGAACTAGAAATTCTTGGGGTATATGACTGGGATGAAGTTTGTAGTGTAAGATGAGATGAGCCTCCACAATATAGTATAGTTGAGGAAGCTTACTAATTAACATCAACAGCAGAATATAAGTTAGTGTGCAAAAATAGGAGGAGGAGTGTTGGTTGAGGAAGAGGTGCCTAACATAGCAGAAGAAATTCAGTGCTTTACATGGAGAATTTGTTTGAAGAGACAGCTGATAAGTAAGGGGAAGTTCGTTGTAAAAGGCCTTTGGCAACTTGACAACTTTCAGTGCTAGTTATAAAAGGAAATTGCTCTTTATGACTTCAGTTAATCTTGAGAATATCCTTGACATCCACATTTTTTATATCACCAGTATGGTAGGAGCTAGGACATATGAAAATTTGGCACAGTGGTTATGTTGGGATTTGTAGAGTAACTTTTCTACTCTATGTTTCCTTGTGGATATGCTATCTACCTTATTACTTGAGTTTCCATGAGTAAACTGAAAATATTGTTCCATTCTTAGTTAGCAGTTGGACTGCCATTGACAAATTGATTTGAGTAGTTGGTTTTATTTTTTGATCTTTTTTGATTAATTAGTAAAATCCATATAGTTCATTTTTCTTTTTAATTACTGTGGATGTTATAGATATTCAGACTTATCAGTCATCCTCATATTTTTTAACTTGGAATTCTATGCTCCATGATATTTATTATTCATCTAGTGAGCATTCACATTGAATTGGGAACTTAATTGCAGAGTCTGTTCAGAAGGAAAAGACAAAGGATGTAGTCAGTACCAGCTACGGGCAGTCTTCAGGGAATATTCAGTATACCTCCTCTAGTTCCTTGAAACAGGTGCAATACGATACAGTGAAAATAAAACAGCAAGTTGCAAATGTCTACATTCTTTAGAAATTAGAATATATAATTAAATTTTTCTCAACCTATGTTGACAGTTGAAACATTGTTTCTGAATAAATTAAGGATTGACATGTCTGATCTGCATATGCAATCATTATATTTTCATATCAACGAGTGTCAAAAAAAATACATTCTTAACAAATTATGTATCAATACGGATGCAGGATAGTCTGATTATCACACACTTGTTGGTTACAACTAGTCTGTTTCATTTAAATTAGGAACACATCGACGACATTGAAGAAAAACTATATGACTGATGGCTTGCTCCCAAGAATCTACTGTCTTGCCTACATAGCCATTCTTCAATATATATTACAATAAATGCTGACCTCATAACTGTAGCCTTCTATTTTTACTGAACAACAGAGATTCCATACATAGCAAAGGTCCTGAGGCTGCTATCCATGGAAATTTTCCATGCATCCTCAAGAATGTTGAGCATTGGGATGCCAAATGGTTCCACCAAACTAGAGTTTCAATGACCCCTGAAGAATGCTAAATGTTGGGATCAAAATTGGCAGAGAAAGTGAAGTCTCCTGTTCATAACCAAACATAGGATATTAGATTGCACCACCAGAGAACTCGCATCAGTTACCCCAGCAATTCCAGTAAGACGGAGGATTTGTTGCAAAAAGAAAGAATTACAGTTCATAACCAAACATAGGATATTAGATTGCACCACCAGAGAACTCTCATCAGTTACCCCAACAATTCCAATAAGATAGAGGATTTGTTGCAAAAAGAAAGAATTACAATCCTTGAGATGCTAAGTTGTTGCATCCCAACAAAGAACAAAGAGATTCAAAGCTGCTGCCGAGATACAACTCAATGAATTAATGCATCATCAATTAGATTACCTATGTCGACTCTTCCTATTCATCTTTTTCACTGTTTGAAAAATGGTGCAACTTCACTCCATATAGTACAAACATAAGTAAACATGTAGCAGCAACGACATATTCAACACCCCTACTACTACAACAACAAAAAATCTAGCAACAACAGTAATAGAAGTAGCAACAAGTTGTTCAATTACAGGTAGAGTTTCATGAACAACAAATGCCACAACTTCAACAAATTAATGATTTGAATAATGACTCGAGGAAAAATTAGTCTTCTATTAAACATGAATTTATGCCGCAACACCATAAGTTAAGTCAACATTCAGTTTATGAACAACAATAGCAGCAGCTTAAGACAGGATATGCAGAGACTAGGTTTAAGAGCTCTCGGCCATGGCTATTGATATGATGTGTTATACCTTTCTATACGTTCAGGGATTGGGTTTAAGAGTGTTTTATTGACTTACATATGCAGCAATGGATATAATATAAGGTTTAATGAGATACCTCCACCTGGAACCAAAATTGGATATATCGTTCCAGAGTTGATAGATGAAAAGCCGAGCATTAAAGAACTCCAATAAGGGTATGGTTGTGAGCTTCCAAACACAATAATAATACTGCCTTTGTGGCCTGAGAAGGTTGATGCTGTGAAAGAGCAGGTAGCTAATATTCATCCTGAAGTAATTATGTTTATGTATAAAATCAGAAAGTTGTCTCTTCGTGATAATAATGAAGACTCCACACTGAGCAGGGTTAATGCAATCTATGTTTCACGAGAAACACCATTTAGAACTACCAAGAATGAACACAGTCAATCATTTATTCTTCATAATTAAAAATAAATAAAATAGAAATCACTTATGGAGATATTCACTTCAACTTGTCATGGAATTGAAACTCTAAAAATGAGTTCTTGGGATGGAGAAAATTTCACAAGGAGCAGGTACATATTTCTTCCTCCCCATTGCATATTAGAGTGAAAATCATTGACTAGAAATAAGCTTGAAGAAAATTGATTGCTAAACCACTTTCACGGGAAAGATTTACTATTTGCCCACATTTGCAAGGCTTGATATATCATATGAGGTACCCCATTCTGTTGGCATGGGATTGAGAGGGCCATGATGAAAGAAGAAACTGATTAAATAACCAATTAAATATTTATGATAGCATGGTAACATTTTTTACTACAATTTCTAATCCCTTTTATATTCTTCCAGACAGCTGAATTGTCATTTTTGATGGATTGAAATATTGTCATGGATATAGGCACATAAAGAAATTTGTAGCAGACAAATTACTGGATGGTTAGAGAAGAAAATACATTGCACTGCTAGCATCAAAAAGTCCCTTGTGGATCTTTAAGAATGTTAGGGTGACAGATTTCATTGCTAGGCCTGCATTCAAAGATGGATTTGTTCAAGTCCTTGACTATTATCTTTGCCAGGAGTTCCATTTTAGCAAATAAACAAGATTTAACTCCACGAATACTATTCACAGGTCAATCTCAAAATCAATACCCCAAGCGAACACATCACAACACGGGCCCAAAAAACAATCCTAGGCAATAGCTTATAGCTCCCTCCAGCTAGTGGCTTCTGCTCTAATGCTTTTCTACTATCAATTGCCAGCCTGTCTAGCTTACTTCAATCCCAAGAATTTAATCTATACCAAAAATGGGTTGAAATCTCCCTTGAAGATTATATATTCAGGTCTAACATTAAGCTATAGTCGTTTCTATAAAGACAGGCCTAAAATTCAACTATTTGTATTGTAAGATTTTGCAAACAACAAAGAATATTTCCATGCCCATGTTTTTTAGACATTTAGTAGGAAAAGCTATGGGCTCAATTGTAAATCCATGTTGCTTAGCTATGTATGTTTAGCTACGTGTGGTCTCACTATGGCCTGGTTGGTCCAAGCCAGTTTCACCTTGATTCAGAATCCTTGGTGGTAATGTTGAGTACACAAACAGTACAGCCTCAACAACAAATCAGGCAGTAACTTAAAAGGGAGTAGTAATTTATCCATCATATTTATATACAGAGCTCAAGCCTTTGAACCTCAATTAGTTTCATGCCACAATGACTTATCAAAAATGAAATAGCATCTCTACACCAAATCTGTCTATATCAGGAGAATTTTCCAAGACAATTTAGCTATTTGCAAGAACTGTAGGATAACAATCATCGACCAATGAATTGATATAGATTAGAAATAATTGATGCACATTTTAAACCCTAGTGCCATTCTGAGACACATTCCTTTCTTGACAAATTCCTTTTTTTGACAAACTAAATATTATGATTTATAATCTTGAAACTTCCTTTGTACTAGTTGGCTTGGTTGTATTATTCCATTATTAGTCCCTGGAACTTTGTCCTATTCCATTACCTCTTAGCATCTAAGCATGACTTGAATATGATTACTGTAGATGACATTTATAGATAGAGAACATTACTTCTCCTCCGGTGGGCCTTAGAAATATGATGGATTTGTACAAGAAGCACACTTCATGCATACATAGTGTTTGGATGCATGCTCTTAGGTTTTTCTTGGCCATTTTAAGGTCTTCCATGAGAGAAACAGCAGCATAATCAGCTCCAGCCTTTCTAGTACGACGTGTTCACCTTATCTGAAATTTCGGTTATCTCAAATTGCGGTTATAATGAAATTTTGGTTATAAGGAAAGACAGTGGAATTGTGAGTTTTGGGAATTCTTCAAATCTGTTAAATTTTCCTATGATATTTAGCAGAGGAGAATCCCACAAGGTGGAATTTGTATCTCCATCTGTGATAGTGTTTGCTAGTTTGGCTGAATTGGGTATATCTTCTCATATAAGCAGAATACCCATTTTGTGTATCTATTGGAAGAGGTAACTACAATATTGCATTTGTTTTTGATGCTTCTTTCTTTATTCTTGTTTGGGTTTTCTTGATTTTGTGAGTTTCTGTTTCCATTTTGTTACTGTACGAGGTCATCAAAATATGATTTATGTTTTCTTTGAATCTGCCCTTTGTAAGCTATGCTTTGCATCTTATTTGGAAGTTTTTTTGAATTCATTCAAGTGGAATCTAATGGATCTTCAAAACTAAGTTGATTATGGTTGTAGGCAAAATTCATTGTTGAGAGTAGCCATTATTTCTGCATATGGATGGAACTACCATTGAATCAAGTCATTGTTAGCGCATATGGATATGGTTTCTCAGCTATCTTATTTTGAATCGACTTTGAACCCAATGGATACTGATCATTCCTCCCTTCCATGAGAATGGTGGTTGCCTAACAGTCGTATTGTGTTGGGTGTTTGATTTGATTGTCATGTTTCAAATTGTAAGATTGGGTGTTTGGTTTCATTGGCATGTTTCAAATATACCATTGGTTGTGAATTTGCAATTGGATCTGCATTGTTATGTAGGGTGGTCATCTGAGTATGTTTTTGTGTTCATAAGGGGAAAATAATTTATTGGGCTCTAACAGAATGAGTTCTGCAATATGTTGCATTTCTGGAATGATAATGTTGTTGGTATCTTTGTTCTTCTAGGCTTCTCTCAAATTGTTCCAGAAAAATATCATTTGCAGCAACTGGACATTGTACAGCAGGCATCTGAATAAGTTTTGTTCTCTCAAAAGAAAAATAATTTATTGGGATCTAGTGTATTGAGTTCTGCAATATGCTCCATATAGCTTTCAGTGATATCATTGTTGGTGTTCTTTCTATTCTAGGCTCCTGTCACATCATTCCAGAAAATATATGTTTGCATCTACTGGACAAAATTGTAAATGCATTTTTTCCATGTATTGATGAATTAGCCTGAATGATTATTTGTCGCTTGATTGCTATGATATTGTTCAAAACCATAATCATGTACATCACAGTATTGTTGAATTATCATTGTCTGTTTGCCCAGCTATGAGATTTCTCTACTAGCATTGATGTCTATCATCATCATGTGCTACTGTTAAAGGTTTTCATGGGTTGATTTGTGCAAGTGGAGTTCAGTAATTTGGCATTAAATTTGAAATAAATTTTGTCTTTGGGAATTTTACCCTTGAGAACCAGATGGAATACAAAAATGATTTGGAGACAGGAAACCGGGCTGACAGTAGAGATGTGAAAAATCATCTTTCAGAAAAAATTAGTCGGCGTAGTAGATCAAAATCTAGTCATCCTAGTGGTAAAGGGGAAAAAAATGCAGATGTTCACTCCTTCCAAGGGAGTTCTCTTGTTGCAATACTTTGTACATATATTGTTGCCTTGGGGCCTATGGTGTTTGGATTCTCTGTAACTTATTTTTCTTATTTCTTAGTTTGCTTCTCAACCTTTGTCTTGAATACCTTTCAGTCTTCAAAACAGGGAAGGGTTGATTAAATTTCTCACGATTGTGGCAAAGTAATGTTGTAACAGGTTGAATATTCATCGCCTACTCAAAATGGGATCATTGATGATCTTGATTTAACCTTGTCTCAGGTATGTTTTCACTGTTAGATGATTTTTAAGAGCATGTCTTTTAGTCAAAATTTTAGGATAAATACACAGATGATCATACATCTCTTAAGAAATTCATGGACCTATTTAATATCTATTTTGGTGCATTTACTATTTTCCAATGCAATCAAGTCCATAAGTTTTGAATGCTACCACAAAAAATTTCAATTGTTGCCTACTGGGTTAAAGTGATTAATATTTCCCAACAAGACTACAGAAAGGCCCATTTTGACCTAAAACATGTTGAATTTTGTGTCAGTTCTCTTTATTTGGATCCTTATCAAACGTGGGAGCCAATGTGGGTGCAATAGTCAGTGGACAAGTTGCTGATTATATTGGACGGAAAGGCGTAAGTGCCCTTAATACTATGTATATCAAGTTCCAACCCTATCATTGCTCAAGAAGACTTGGATTTAGCTTAATTACTATTTTTTGTTTTTGATATTATAAAGCTTTATTTCAAATAGATATCAGTTTGTTATGTGGACAATCCATGTATTCCCCTCATTTATGTGGTCTTAATAAGATTTAATTTTTTTTTCCTACGGATTTCATCCTTTTGATTCAGTTTGGTAGGATTAATCTCTTCTATGTTTGTATGCAGGCATTATTAGTGGTTGCCATTCCAAATATTATTGGGTGGCTTGTCATTTTTTTTTGCAAAGGCAAGTTAAACTACCTTAGAGAAGGGTCTTGTCTAGAAATTAAATAGTTTCTGGTTCATTTGGATTCTAAATTGGAAGCCAATTTTTTATTTGATCTTACTATTGTTGCAGGATTCTTTATTTTAATACTGGGGAAGATTGTTCACAGGGTTTGGATTTGGGTTCATCTCATTTGTTGTAAGTAAGACCTTTCTCACAAGGTTGGGAAAGGGCTATTTCTCTTTGTTTTCAAACTAACGAAAGTGAAGTGAGTCATTGGGGTCATTGGAGAAAAATATAAAAAAAACTGTGAGAAAATATTTTGGGTTTCTTTTACCTGAGGAAAGGACGGATAAATGGCCTTTTTTTCATGTGCCTTCCACTTTGCAAAAACAATATTGTGTCTGCAACTACAAAACCCCCTCTTTTCATTGTTGTCATGTGCCTTTAAGTTAATAGTGAGAAAGCAAAATCTTTCTTATATAGGTTACAATAAAGTTGAGTCAATGCACTTTATGAATGTTAGATAGACCGAAATACATATTAAAGTGAAATAAGACATCAAACACATAAAATAAACTAAAATCCATCTGACTTTATTAGTGCCTAAATATAGTACCTAATTGACCATTATTGAATAGTGAACTAATATTTACTTTAATACCCTCCCTTAA
Source organism: Pinus albicaulis (assembly GCA_034641835.2). Taxonomy (NCBI): domain Eukaryota; kingdom Viridiplantae; phylum Streptophyta; class Pinopsida; order Pinales; family Pinaceae; genus Pinus; species Pinus albicaulis. Next base: position 431,058,513 of record CM076576.1, on the reverse strand, counting down.
TGGTCAATCTACTAACTGCACCAAGCTTATATCAGAATTTTACATATTTTTCAGGACCCAAACCCTTGGTGAGAATGTCTGCATTTTGATTCTTTATAGGACAATACTAAAATTTGATAGACCCATCTTCTGCAAGCTATGTGATGAAGTGGTAATATACCTCAACATGTCTAGTATGCTCGTGAAAGACCAGATGCTTGGGAAGTTTCATCAAGCCTTGGTACTCACATCATAGGGGTTTTGGCTATGTTTGTTGCATTTCAATGCATCCGCTTGAGCCAAACTTCCTGGCATGCTTCTTTCTCTACTCGATATTTTTCTTTTGTTGAAAAAAGGGCTCCTGGCTTGTGCATGCTACTTCTTGCTGGTCCATGTGACTGCACCTATGCCAAGGCTAACAACATATCCAAAAGTGAATTTTCTATTATGACGAGAACCTTCCCAATCTGAATATGTATACCCGCACAGGCTAGGGTCTTTGCTTATGTTGTAGAAAATGCCAAAGTCAAGTGTCCCTTTCACATATCTCCACACTCACCTTGTTGTTGTCTAGTGCTCTATCTTTGGAATTATCATGAATCTGGAAATGAAGCTCACAGCAAAGCTCAAATCAGGTCTAGGGACTCTAAGATATATCAAGTTACCAACTAGTTGCCTATACATTGACTCATTGACTGCCTTAGAGTTAGTTTTCGTTGAAAGTTTCAAACCCTTTCTCCATAGGTGTATACAATACTTTGCAATCTATCATTCTAAACTTGTCCAACAAATTCCCTGGCATATTTTTTTTGTGAGACAAAAATGTTGTTACATATTTTCTAAACTTCTACAACCAGAGAGTAGTGTGGGAGGCCTAGATCTATCAAGTCAAAAAAAATTCTCATTTTGGATTTGATGTGTTATTGAACTTGCCTCACTATGTATGATAATGATATCATCTACATGTATGAACAGAAAGATGATAACGTTACTGTTGAGTCTCAAATCTGCATCTTTCCTATACACCTTTCTAGACCTTTTTCATTCACCTGAACCTTCTAAGTCGTCAATATCATTGCATATTAATTGTAAAAGAGCATCTAAAATGGTTTTTAACTATGTTTTGTGTCTGCTGTTTGATTTAGATTTTTGCTCATTTAGCTGCGGAATCTTGCCACTTTCCGCAGCTGCTGCAACTTTCCGCAGCCATTTTGTGAAAGTCTATGTTGCAGGTGTCTTCAGGCAATTCGAGCCACATGGGCAAGTCATAAATGATGTGGACATGGATCGTGTCCTATTGGCTCGGGAAAATTCACCTAAGGAGGCTGTGGTCAAAGGTGGCCAAGTGGAAGTCAACCGTAGAGTCCCACGGTGACAGGACTCTATTTCTCATCACGTGAAGATTTGTATGACCGTTTCTAATTTACGGGAGACACATCAACACCTGTACACGGCTCCATAAGCTGAATCCAACATCCACTCTTCATAGATTTACTCCTCACCGCGGCCATGATGCTGGATCTCTGGACGTGATGGTTCACGCGTCTCTATCAGCACAAACTTTAGGGAATTAGTTATATCACCTTTGTTATAAATAACGCGTTTTCATACGCATAATAGTTAGCCTCCATATAGCTCTGTAATGTAATTGCGTTGCCACTGTGCTGTAATATCATTTCTCTGTTATGATTGCATTTTAATATATAAGAAGACTCTTTTTCCAAGCGTAATTCGTATTTGAAGGTTGTTGCCCGAGGCTGGTGCAGAGGGCCCCTGCACACGCTGAGGTTTTGTGCATTACTGTATAGTTTCTTGTTTTATTTCTTTAAGTTCATTGTGCCATAAGTCATTCACGTGTTTATACATTGCATCTTTCATGATATTTATGCTGCATCTCTGTTCATAATCTTTCATGCTTTACATTTTACTTCTATCCATAATCTTTCATGTTTTATGTTATTGTTAACTGATCAGTGTTCTTGTTTCAGATTACAAATAGGTAGCCCGGGCATTTGCATATCTTTTGACTAATGACATGGAATCAATATTGTTCTGCTGCTAATTTATTTTCTTAGTTTTTGTTTAATTCCAGTACTGCTTCGTTTATTTTAGTCTTGCACATTTGCTTCAGTAGTTAGATTTAGATATATTAAATTTCTCATGTCATTTTAAGTTACCTCCGAAAACCATAGCCGGACTAATGGTGAGGGATTGAAGTATGAGTGTGTAGTTTGATATTAGTTTACCTTCTGCAAGTTAGATATATTAAATTGCTCATGTCATTTTCAGTTACCTCCGAAAACCATAGCTGGACTAATGGTGAGGGATTGAAGTATGAGTGTGTAGTTTGATATTAGTTTACTTTTTGCAAGTTAGATATATTAAATTGCTCATGTCATTTTCAGTTACCTCCGAAAGCCACAGCTGGACTGATGGTGAGGGATTGAAGTATGAGTGTGTAGTTTGATATTAGTTTACTTTCCGCAAGTTAGATATATTAAATTGCTCATGTCATTTTCAGTTACCTCCGAAAGCCACAGCTGGACTGATGGTGAGGGATTGAAGTATGAGTGTGTAGTTTGATATTAGTTTACTTTCTCCAAGTTAGATATATTAAATTGCTCATGTCATTTTCAGTTACCTCCGAAAGCCATAGCTGGACTAATGGTGAGGGATTGAAGTATGAGTGTGTAGTTTGATATTAGTTTCTTTTTCTTTCTTTTTCTGCAAACTAGATATCAGGTTGCTCAAGTTGTTTATGGTTACCTCCGAAAGCCATAGCTGGACTAATGGCGAGGGATCATAATATAAGTTGATGTAATTTGATTTAGATTTACTTTGTTGCAATTCTTGGATTTCTTTAAGCATAGTTTCTTTTGTATTTGGACAGCAGCAAGGATAATGAGTTTCATGATCAGTAGTTCACTGTTGTTTGACTAGAATAGTGATGCAATTTCATTTTCTTTGAAGAATTAATGTTTTCATTATGTGTTTTAAAATTCTTTTGAAGTTTGGAAAATCATTAGAAGGACATCATTGTCTTGAATATTTGTCTCCATACTTGTCTTTTAGAATTTCATAAAAATCCAAAAACGACAAAAAGTAAGAGATAGGTTATCTTGCACATATAGTGCGCTACACTTCATCAGCTTACGAATCCCAGATTGATAAATTAATGTAGCAATTTAGGACACACTAAATTGACCAAACATTTTGGCACCGTTGTCGGGGAAGTGTAACTAGGTAGCCAATTTCTTAAAAAAAAAAAAAAAAAAATAGTAAAAGAAGGGAAAACTTGATAACTTCTTGAAGTATGCTCTCCTCTTGCACCTAGTGTGATTTGGAGGATTAGAAAAGAGAGTTATTGGTTCAGTAATTTCTTAAGTATGCTCTCTTCTTGCACCTAGTGTGACCTGGAAGATCATAAAGAGAATTATTAGCCCAACTTTAAAAAAAATAAAAATAAAAAAAAATGACATGCATAGAGCAAGAGATTCTAGGGGAAGGTTTATAGCTAAAGCCAAGAGTTCGATTTTCACAACTCCATCTTCTTCAAGGCATAGACCAGATTCACCACCATCTACCCCTAGCCTTAAGATTTTTGGAATTCAAGGAGTAGCTGAATTAGAGGATTCTCCTATACCACCTACTAAATCCCATTTAGAAAACAAAGAGACTCTCTCTCATCCTCCCTTGATAGAAGAACCAGAGGACTTTAAGGACTCTAAAGAAACTATCATGGCAGAGGGAATAATAGATGGATTTGGAGGTAGAGGTAGAGGTAGAGGAGGAGGAAACAATGGAGACAACAATGGTGAAGATAATAATGGAAGAAATAGGGAAGGAGATAACTTGTTTGGATTCCCTATAGTTGATGAGGAAACTCATACAATAATGAAAAATATCTCACCATCTGTCCTCCCAAACTTTTATGGATTGCGAAGTGAGGATCCTGAAACATTTCTGTTTGAGTTTGAAGTCGTGTGCCGAACCTATGACTATATGGAAGACTCTCAAAAACTCAAACTGTTTCCTTCAACATTGAAGGGAGATGCTTTGAAATGGTTCATGGGATTAGCCACTCAATCTATTAGGACTTGGAATGATATGAAACAAACATTTTTGGATAGATACTTTGACTATTGTATGCCCACCAATCACAAGGATGAGGTATTCAAAATGATGCAAAAAGAAGATGAAAATTTGGAAGACTTACTTGAAAGATTTCAATACAACTTGAAAAGAGCAAAGATGAGCAACTTAGATGATGAAACCTTGAAAGCCCTCATATTAAAAGCCATTAGAGATGAATGGATAGATATTTTAAACATGATGGGAAAGGAGACATTTCTCAACTTCCACTTCGTGACATAACAGAACTATGTGTCCATCTCTCAAGAGGAAAATCTAAAACAGGAAAAGGGCCTAGGGATCCTTCTCTTATTAGGGCTAACAAATCTGCAACCGGATCAGTAAGTAGGGCAGAGATTGGTAATATGCTTGATGAGTTCAAAACTGATATCTTAGGGAGCCTTAGTGAACAACTAGACACCCTTAAAATCCAAAACAAGCAGAAAGCAGAAACAGATGCTCTAGCCATCTTTTGTCTGAAATGTAGGAAGAAACATGCTTTAAGGTAATGTCCCTTGGATGAAAAAGTTGTAGAAACATGTATAATTTTCTCGTAGAATCATGAGATCAAGGATTTTCCTTCAATTCCTGGACTCAAAGCTGTCTTTCAAGAAGACCCAAATTCAGTAGAATCTCTCTGTTTTGTTGCAAGAATACCTTGGCAGGGACAACAAACTCAAGGGTTTAACAATCCTATGAATCTTCAAACCCCACCAAATTGGAATCCTTGGCAACAAACTTGGCCCCAACATCAAAATCCATATCAACCATGGGTACAAGGGATGCAAAATCCTTATGGGAGATTTGCTCAATTTTATCAATATCCTCCATCTTTTCAAAATCAACAAGCTCCACAACTTCCAAACCCAAATCCACAACTTTCATTGCCATTTCCACAAAAACAACCTTCTCAACAAAATTCAAATCCTCAACTCATGCTTCCATACCAACAGAAGACAAATCAACTTCCAGCTCAGCCACTGCCAAATCCTAACAATAAGAATCCTCAAACTACTTATATGGTAGAAGGACAACAATTTCCTACCTATATGATTGTTCCTCTCAACGATGTACAACTCAGATCCGGTAGAGTTTTAGAAAAACCTTCTATAGATATTCAAGAGCAAGATACCTCTGAGGAGGACTCTCTTCAAGTCAATAAGGGTTCTGAGGAAGAATCTCTTCAAAATTCAAGCATGCAAAAAGAAAAAGAAAAATTAACACCCACAACTCCTATAGTTGAGCAACCTGCATCTTCATCTACACCTCCTTTTCCTGAAAGACTACAAATTGACAAAGGGGTGGAAAAAAAAATCTTGTTGCCTAACTATGATTTTCTAGATGAATTGAAGAATGTTTGTATCAAGATTCCCTTGCTACAAGCCATTCGGGAGATTCCTATTCTAGCAAAAACAATAAAGGAGTTGAGTTTCAAAAGACCAGGAAGGAAACTAAAAGACACAAGAAGAATCCACCTGGTAGGAAAGATTGCATATATTATGATGGGAAAAATTACCATGCAGAAGTATGTAGATCCAGGAAGTCCAATTGTCAAGACACATATAAATGGGATAGAAATTCCAAACACATCGATTGACTTAGGGGCTGCTATTAACATTATGAGTAGACAGACTATGGACCAGCAAAAACTTCCTAACCTTCTTTTTACACCTACTTTACTGCAACTTGCAGATCGATCAATTATTAAACCAGATGGTGTATTAGAAGATATTTCAGTCTCCTTAGATTCTTGGGAATATCCAGTAGATTTTATGATTTCGACTCCCAAGAGTAATCTAGGAGGGCACCCACTTATCTTAGGAAGACCTTGGCTAGCCACAACTGATGCTTTCATTAGTTGTAGATCTGGGGATATGTACATTTCTAATGGTAATTCAACAAAGAAATTCAATTTGTATCCTCCAGCAAAAGAAATCACAGAAGTAGGAGACAATGAATGGGTTGATGATGAGGACACTATACAACCTGTCTTTACCATTTCTGAAATCAGTGAGGATAGTCAAATTCTGAACACATTAGAAAATTTTGAGATATCTTCAGAATATGACCCTACACAATTTCAATTGGAATCTGACATAGAATATTTATCATCAAGGCAAATGTCTCTTTACTCTATGGAAGAGTTTGGTAGTTCTACTATTGAGATTTTTCCAGGAAAAACATTGAATATCAAAAAACGTTTGGAAAAGTCACAACAAGAAGAACTAACCAAAATCTTGCAAAAACATTCTACAGCATTTGCATGGGAGTATACTGGCATGAAAGGTATTGATCCTAAGACTTGCATCCACCATATCTACATTGAGGAAAACAGTAGACCAATCAGACAACCTCAAAGAAGGATGAATCCAAATCTTAGGGAGATAGTGAAAGAAGAGCTCCAAAAACTACTCAATGTAAACTTCATTTATCCAATTTCGGATAGCCGATGGGTTTCTCCTTTGGTTATAGTGCCTAAAAAGAATGGTAAATGGAGGGTATGCATTGATTACAGGGAATTGAACAAAGCAACTTTGAAGGATCACTTTCCTTTGCCTTTTATTGATCATGTATTATATACATTAGCAGGTAAAAAGTACTTTTCATTTTTGGATGGTTTTAGTGGCTATAATCAAATTCAGGTAGCACCTGAAGATCAAGATAAGACCACATTCACCTGTCCATGGGGAACTTTTTCCTATCGAGTGCTTCCTTTTGGGTTATGTAATGCACCTGCAACATTCCAAAGAGCAGTACTAGGAATTTTTTCTGATCTAATCCATGATTGTGTAGAGGTTTATATGGATGATTTTACACTTTATGGTAATTCATTTGAAGAGGCATTAGAAAATTTGGAAAAAGTTCTTATAAGATGTAAAGAAACAAACCTTTCATTAAGCCATGAAAAATGCTTTATGATGCTTACTGAAGGGATTGTTTTAGGACATCATATTTCAGGAGATGGGATTAAGGTTGATAGATCAAAAGTTGAAGTCATCTCCAAGTTGCCTATTCCAAATTGTCAAAGAGATGTTAGAAGTTTTCTAGGATTTACTGGTTACTATAGAAGATTTATAGAAAACTTCACTAAAATAGCATCTCCACTCTCCAAATTGCTTACAAAAGACTGTGAATTTAAATGGGATCCTGATTGTCAATCAGCCTTTGAAACTTTGAAAACAAGAATATATGAAGCACCTATCTTGAGAGGACCAAATTGGAAACTCCCTTTCCATATTTCTACGGATGCTTCAGATACAGCTCTAGGAGCTGTGTTGGGTCAAAAAGATTTAGTTCTTTATGCCATTTATTATACCAGTAAAAATTTGACTCCCACAGAGTTGAACTATACTGTGACTGAAAAAGAGTTTTTAGCTGTTGTTCATGCAATTAATAAGTTTAGACATTACATAACAGGTTATGAAACTTTTATTCATACTGACCATTCTGCAATTAGATATTTAATGAACAAACCTGTTACTAATGGCAGAGTGACAAGATGGCTCTTACTTTTACAAGAATTCAATATTACTATGTTGGATAGACCAGGGAAACAAAATACAGTAGCTGATTTCTTGTCTAGGATTCAAAATACTAAAGAAGATTCTCCCGTAGAGGATAAGTTTCCTGATGAATACTTATTTGCAGTAACTATTAAGACTCCTTGGTATGCAGATATTGCTAACTATTTGGTTACAGGGAAGCTGCCTTCACATTTATTTCCAAGTGAAAAACGAAAAATTATTCAGGAGAGTTCAAAATATTCATGGATTTCTAACGAATTGTTTAAAACAGGGCCAGATCTTGTGATCAGAAGATGTGTCAGGGAAGATGAAATGCCCGATATTCTTAAGGCATGTCATGATGAACCATGCGGCGGACACTTTGCGGACAAAAGGACGGCCTATAAAATCCTTTCCTTGGGATATTATTGGCCTTCTCTCTTCAAAGATGCAAAACAATATGTCAAAAGGTGTGATAGCTGCCAAAGAGTAGGGAAACCTACCCTTCCAAATGAAATGCCATTGCAAACACAGGTACTCATTGAACCCTTTGAAAAATGGGCTTTAGATTTCATTGGACCTATTAATCCACCATCTAAGCAAAAGAAGTATAAATTGGTTTGTACTGATTATGTTACTAAATGGGTAGAAGCCAAAGCATTAGTATCTGCTACTGAAAATTCAGTTGTTCATTTTCTTTATGAGGATATTTTTACTCGCTTTGGTGCTCCAAGAGAAATTGTGACAGATCAGGGGAGCCAATTCACATCCAACTTGGTGGAGAAGTTGATGGAAGAATACAAAATCAAGCACAGAAGATCTACTCCTTACCATCCGCAAGAAAATGGTCAAGTGGAGTCTACCAACAAAGTTCTCGAAAGTATCATCACCAAAACTGTTCATCTACATAGAAGAGATTGGGCAGAAAGGCTTCCTGAAGCCTTGTGGGCCTACAGAACTACATGGAGAAATACAACAGGACATTCTCCCTATGAAATTGTTTATGGGAAGGAAGTCCTGCTCCCCATTGAGTTCCAAGTCAAGACCTTCAAGATAGCAGTTCAGTTGGGGATGGACTTATCAAAAGCCCAAAAGCATAGAATGGAGCAGTTGAACGAGCTAGATGAGATCAGACAAGAAGAAATTTTAAGAACTGATCTAGTTCAATATCAAAGAGATAAATGGCATGACAAGTACATCAAAGAGAAGAAGTTTCAAGAAGGAGATTGGGCATTGTTATTTGATTCTAATTTTAAAGATTTTCAAGGAAAATTTCAGACTCATTGGCTTGGGCCATATGAGATTGACAAGATCTTTAGCAATGGAGCGGTAAGAATCAAGACCATTGATGAGTTTCAAACTCCTCTTATTGTGAATGGCCACAGATTGAAAGTTTATCATAAGCCACTCTCAAAAGAGGAATTTGTCAAAATTTTTCAAGAAAATTCTGCAATCAGGCTGGTACAGAGAAATTCTTCTTCTCCACCAGCCTAGCTTTTGTTCTTTTCAGTTTAAAAAAAAAAAAAATTGTATAAGCCTGAAAACCAATCACTGATTGGCAGTCTTATATAGAAAATATAGGGTGAAAATCAAGAACACCTGACACCCTATATTTTCTAAAAAAAAATAAAAAATCTCTCTTTCATTTCACAAGTTTTGTGACCACCCACTCCATTCCATTCCACTTCATTTCACTCCACTTCATTCCATTTCACTTCATTTTATCTATTTCATTCCATTTTACCAATAAAATTCTCTTTCATGACCATTTCCATTTAGTCAATTGTCATCCGTTCATTTCCGTTCACCCAAATAATAGCTGTGTCAGTTTCCGCAGCTGACATCTGTTTCCGCAGCTGACACCAGTTTCCGCAGCCAGAAGCAGATTCCGCAGCTACCACTCTGTTTTTCAAAAGAATGTACAGCCAGATGTTATTTCCATAATCATGAAATCAAATGCAGGTATGAGGACCAATTATGAAGACATGGGGCATTCAATATATCAATGAGGAGCAACTAATTGAAGACCAAGGAAAAATGGCAAGAATTCCAAGGTATGAGTAAAAATTTATTTCAAATGGCATTTAAAACACATTTTTATATAGTTATAAACCATAAGCTCCATTATGTGCAATGATTGTATTGACAAAATCCGTAACCACTCCATGATCTATGTACAATCCTCCCACAATCCTTGCATTCATTCTCAAACGGTCCCATAATTAAACCTCCGATCTTCACTCATACTCCGATATTCCACCTGTGACAATGAAACGTAGTTGATTTGACTACGGCTTCTTTCAACCGCATAAAATCCGTAGTCGTTGTATAAACGTGCTTACATTTATTCTGTAGCCACCAAATTTTAAAACACTGCCGGATGTGTTATACTCCTCCTATTGTTCTATTAATCTCACAGCCGCATTTCCGTCGTGCTCACGTAACCCTTCTCTGTTCCGCTTCACCCCATTTCGTTCTCTGTTACGCTACAGTCTATATACCCACTCTCTGATATCTACCTACAGTCATCGTGCTCATTTCCTTTCATTCAGCCGTCCTACTTCCATTGAACCCTCCTCACGCAGGCAAGTTTTTAAAGAGCAGAAAGAAGGATGGGTAAATTGTTGAGAGCAGAACCAGAGGGACCTAAATTCATGGAAGGATACCCACAAGTCAGGGATATATTGAAGAAGGCAAAGTGGCTGTGGTTTATCCAAAAGTTTAGAGGCTAACATAAAGAGGTGAAAAAAGCTTTTGCAAGGTCTTTCAATGGCCTGGAGGTAGAGATTGGAGACCTTAAGTTTACAGTGAATGAGGCATCTATAGCATCTGCCACAGAACTTCTTCAAGAGGGTGAACGTTGGTTTAAGAACAAAAGCATTAGTGATGAAGCCTGGAGAGTGATTCTACATAACCTAGGTATGGACATAACTATTTTTAAAAGAGGAATCCCTATTCATGCTTTGAAAGAGGAATGGGCTACTTTGCTGCCAGTTGTTCAAAAATTTATCACCTGTGAGGGCCGTTTTGGGTCAATGTATATGTACCATACCCGACTGCTGATGAATTTTATAGATAACCAGACCCTAAATCTGCCATAATTTTTATTAAATAGCTTGAAGAAGATGTTTGTGACTGTTCAGAATAATTTAGGGGATGTAGAACCACATCTATATCACCATGGTCTTGTGAAAATTTTGATTGAAAAACAGTTAAAAGAGAAGAAGGACACATGGGAACAATTTTTGATTAGAAATTTCTTTGAGGAACCTCAAGAAATTCCTGAAGGTAGTACATCAAGAAGGAGTAGGAGAAAGAGAACAAATGATGAAATTCAAAGTACTCCTACTACTACAATTGAAAGAACTAGTAGGGAAGAGAGACTGTCAAAAAGGAAGAAGAAAGAAACCAAGGGTAAAAATCCAATAACATCAAAAGAGAGAAAAAGTATTAAGGCTATGCATCAAACCCCTTCTTCCGAAGAAGATCATCAAGTGTTATCTGAGAGACTAGTTTACCTTCAAGAACAGTCATCTATGGCCAAGAAGAGAGGGAAAGGAAAACAAAAGCAAAAAGACAGTGGTCCACAGCGTATAAGAAGAAGTTCCAGGCTTAAGGGGAAGTTGAGGAAAACGCAAACGAAAGGACCCCATTTTATTGATTTGGGAGAAGAAACATCTAAACAATCCCCAGCTGGCCATAGTCCATCTCACTCTCAGTCAGATAGTGAACCTAGTTCATTTCATTCTCAGTCAGACATTGAACATAGTCCATCCCATTCCCAGCCAGACGTTGATATGAGCCCTTCTCAGCCAGATTTTGAAGACAACTCTCCTCCACGGCATTTTGGGGACAACCCAATAAAAACGACACCTGAGATAGACCCAAAGCAACAAGAAGTATATGATTATATAGAATCTTTAGAAAGAGCAACTATGGGTCCCAGTACTTCGTCCACTCAGCCTCACACAGCACAAGATGATCTAGTCCAATCACTGAAACAAGAAGTCTTTGAGCTAGAGCTTTTAAACAAACACATTAAAAATGAAAATGAAACATTGAAGGAACAAGGAAAATTGGACAAGATCATTCATGATAATACCATGCTACATCTGAGACTATGGCAGAAGAAGAACAGGAAATTGAAGAAGAAATGCCAGAAGTTAAGCAGAGCACTGATTAATATCAAATTCAGATGCTTGATGAAAAAGCCCAGGATGTTAGGAGCACCAAGGAAGAGGAGGAGAGGACTGGATGTACTGGCTGAAGTGTCAAGGCATATGAATTGAAAAAGGATTATCAAAATTTTGGTTGCATGAGGACATGCAACACCTTCACAGTGGGGGTATGTTGAGTCTCAAATCTGCATCTTTCCTATACACCTTTCTAGACCTTTTTCATTCACCTGAACCTTCTAAGTCGTAAATATCATTGCATATTAATTATAAAAGAGCATCTAAAATGGTTTTTAACTATGTTTTGTGTCTGCTGTTTGATTTAGATTTTTGCTCATTTAGCTGCGGAATCTTGCCACTTTCCGCAGCTGCTGCAACTTTCCGCAGCCATTTTGTGAAATTCTATGTTGCAGGTGTCTTCAGGCAAATCGAGCCACATTGGCAAGTCAGAAATGATGTGGACATGGATCGTGTCCTATTGGCTCTGGCAAATTCACCTAAGGAGGCTGTGGTCAAAGGTGGCCAAGTGGAAGTCAACCGTAGAGTCCCACAGTGACAGGACTCTGTTTCTCATCACGTGAAGATTTGTATGACCGTTTCTAATTTACGGAAGACACATCAACACCTGTACACGGCTCCATAAGCCGAATCCAACATCCACTCTTCATAGATTTACTCCTCACCGCGGCCATGATGCTGGATCTCTGGACGTGATGGTTCACGTGTCTCTATCAACACAAACTTTAGGGAATTAGTTATATCACCTTTGTTATAAATAACGCATTTTCATACGCATAATAGTTAGCCTCCATATAGCTCTGTAATGTAATTGCGTTGCCACTGTGCTGTAATATCATTTCTCTGTTATGACTTCATTTTAATATATAAGAAGAATCTGTTTCCAAGCGTAATTCGTATTTGAAGGCTGTTGCCCGAGGCTGGTGCAGAGGGCCCCTGCACACGCTGAGGTTTTGTGCATTACTGTATAGTTTCTTGTTTTATTTCTTTAAGTTCATTGTGCCATAAGTCATTCACGTGTTTATACATTGCATCTTTCATGGAATTTATGCTTCATCTCTGTTCATAATCTTTCATGCTTTACATTTTACTTCTGTCCATAATCTTTCATGTTTTATGTTGTGGTTAACTGATCAGTGTTCTTGTTTCAGATTACAATAGGCAGCCCGGGCACTTGAACATCTTTTTATAATGACTAATGACATGGAATCAATATTGTCCTTCTGCTAATTTACTTTTCTTAGTTTTTGTTTAATTCCAGCACTGTTTGTTTATTTCAGTCTTGCACATTTTCTTCAGTAGTTAGATTTAGATATATTAAATTGCTCATGTCATTTTCAGTTATCTCCGAAAGCCATAGCTGGACTAATGGTGAGGGATTGAAGTATGAGTGTGTAGTTTGATATTAGTTTATTTTTCTGCAAGTTAGATTTTAAATTGCTCATGTCATTATCAGTTACCTCCGAAAGCCATAGCGAGACTAATGGTGAGGGATTGAAGTATGAATGTGTAATTTGATGTTAGTTTATTTTTCTGCAAGTTAGATATTAAATTGCTCATGTCATTATCAGTTACCTCCGAAAGCCATAGCGAGACTAATGGTGAGGGATTGAAGTATGAGTGTGTAGTTTGATATTAGTTTATTTTTCTGCAAGTTAGATATCAGTCGCTTTGTTGTTTATGAGTTACCCAAATCCATAGTCGGATTTAATGGCGAGGGATCAACATACTATGAGTTGATGTAATTTGATTATAGTTTTACTTTACTTGCAATCTTTTCTTTGAGTACAGTTTCTTTTGTGTTTAGACACCAACAAGGATAATGAGTTTCATGATCAATAGTTCACTGTTTGCTTGATTAGAATAGTGATGCAATTTCATTTTCTTTGAAGAATTAATTTTTTCATTTTGTGTTTTAAAATTCTTTTCAAGTTTGGAAAATCATTAGAAGGACATCATTGTCTTGAATATTGGTCTCCATACTTGTCTTTTAGAATTTCATAAAAATCCAAAAACGACAAAAAGTAAGAGATAGGTTATCTTGCACATATAGTGTGCCACACTTCATCTGCTTACGAATCCCAGATTGATAAATTATTAAAATTATTTTGAAGTTTGGAAAATCATTAGAAGGACATCGTTGTCTTGAATATTTGTCTCCATACTTATCTTTTAGAATTTCATAAAAATCCAAAAACGACAAAAAGTAAGAGATAGGTTATCTTGCACATATAGTGCGCCACACTTCATCAGCTTACGAATCCCAGATTGATAAATTAATGTAGCAATTTAGGACACACTAAATTGACCAAACAATTACCAACTCTTTTCACATACATGTTGGAATCTGAAGCACTCCACTAGAACCCATGTTCATCCAAATACCTATCAATCTTGATATACCATGCCCTAGGTGCGTATTTCAAACCATACAGAGCCTTCTTCAGTCTACAGACTAGATGCTTCTTCCCTGAAACCTGAAAACAGTATGGTTGATACATGTAGACTTCTTCCTGCAAATCTCCATTAATAAAGGCACTTTTCACATCCATACAATGGGCCTTCCAACAAAATTGTGCTAACGTGGCTAGAACAAGTTGGATGGTGATCATATTTGTTGTAGGAGCAAAGGTATCCTCATATTCAATGTCGTATTGCTAAGAACACCCTTGATCCGGATTTATTCAGGAACGCAACAGAATAAACATATAACCATAAATACAGAGATACAGCGGAAATAACACTTCATTTCATTAATATCAAAGAACTAAAATTTGCTTACAGACAGAATGGAAATAAAACTAGCTAGGGCGCTGGTAGCTATCTCTGAGAAGAGATGTGGCGGCTACAGGCCTCTGAACTGAGTTACAATGAGGCTCGAGGGCCTATTTATTGTTGAGAAACAATGGAGAATCCTAAACATCCAAAAACCTAACCCTAGGAGATGAAGCGCCAAAACTATGGTCCCCGTTTGGGTAAATTGGTGTTTCAACTTCCCAGGGACGTAACTTTGGCATATTATCTCCGTTTGACGCACATGATACATCATTAGAAATCTCTATCCGAGGACTACAACTTTCACCACGAATATCATTCTAAAACGGAATGATATTCGCTGGAGGCACGATGCCCAAAAAACGTTGTTTAGGGCCTCAAAACGGCTCCGGAAGTTCAGGACCCGAAAAACTGCTAAAAATAGTAAATTATGCCGAAACTGAAAAACTGAAAGAGACAATGGTGGGGACCCAAGTGGAATAGGCGGGTGGCCACCAATATCCACCTGGATCATTCCTCCCCCCTTAGGAAGCAATGGTCCCCATTGCGTTAAGTTCCTCCATGAGATGAGGAAATTTCTGCTGAACTTGGTCCCTGGTGAACCACTTTCCTTGGTGCGGGAGTTGGCCAGCTTTGACAACCCGATACAGTTGGATCTGCTGTTGACGAGTGTTCTTGATTTGCATGTCCATGATACAATCTGTGGTGGCTTGTTCCATGCAGTCTGGGTTTAACTCTGTTGGTGTGAGTTGTTCTGCAATGTCCGAGGTGTCCAGTAGAGGTGGGAAGTAAGGACGAAGGCGATCCACATTGAAGACTGGGTGCAGACCAAGGAATGGTGGAATACTAAGCTCGAAGGCATTGTTCCCTACAAAATTGGTGACGGTGTACGGCCCGTATCAAAGCGGGCGAAGCTTGCGGTGGGGTCTAGTGAGGCGCTCCTTCTGCAAATGTAGCCATACTTTGTCGCCCACCTGGAAGTGGTGTGGCACCCGGTGTTGATCATGACGCTGCTTGTACTTCACATTGGCTCTGTCCAATATATCATGAACCTTTTGGCGGATGTGTTGAATGCGCTCGTTGAAGTTACTTTCTTTTTTAACTTCAGACTGGACATGAGCTGAATCGGCCTGAGCAGCTGCAAATGGCATGGCTACGTCAATGGGACATAGTGGCTGGAATCCCAAGCCCACCTGAAAGGGGCTATGGCCAATTGAATTGTGGAGAGCCGGTTATAACTATGTTGTACATAGGGGAGGCTCTCGTCCCATGTGCGTGGATGCTTTGAATTGTACATGCGCAGAATGTGTACAATCATTCTGTTGACGACCTCTGTCTGGCCATCTGTTTGGGGATGGAAAGCTGTGGACTTGGTGAGCTTTGTGTTCAACATTGACCAGAGGCTGGACCAAAATGTGCTGAGGAACCTGCTATCTCGATCTGATATGATAGACTGTGGGATCCCAAAGTGCACCCACACTCGTTCAAAGAAGAGTTTAGCAGTGGCTCCTGCTGTGATATTCTTCTTACAGGCCGCCATGATGGCCATCTTCGAGAATCTGTCAACGACCACGAAAACACAGTCATTTCCATTCTTAGTAGAAGGCAGGCCCGACATGTAATCCATGGAGATGGATTCCCACGGTCGACTAGGGGTAGGTAGTGGAGTATATAGGCCTTTCTTCTTGATGGTCGGTTTGGCAATGGCACAAGCAGTGCAGGATCTGATGTGCTTCTCGACATCCTTTCGAAGGTTCGGCCAATAGAAATACTTCTGCAGGATTGCTACTGTTTTCTCGACCCCGAAATGCCCGGCGACTCGACTGTAGTGTGCTTCCCATATCATCTTGGCACGCTCGCTTGAAGGAACACAAAGGTGTCCCATGTGACATAAAAGTGCATCTTGGAGGTGAAAATTTGGAACTTGCGTACCCCCAAAGAGTGCCTTGTAAGTGTGGCCGAATTCTGGGTCACTCTCATAGAGAAGCGGCCAATCAGAAGTCTCGTGCCCACAAGAGTTGAGCACAGTGGTGAGCGCCACGATCGGTGGTCGGTTGAGGTAGTCTGCAACATTATTGGTGCTACCCTTATTGTACTTGATGTTCAAATGAAACTGTTGCAGATATGTGGACCACTTCTGATGGCGATCATTCTGCAACTTCCCTTGTGTCTGTATGAACTGCAGGGGCCGGTGGTCTGTGTGGATGATTGTTTCCTTCCCCGAAATGTAATGCTTCCATTGTCGATAGGCTTGCACAATGGAATACATTTCTTTGTCATAGGTGGGATACTTGCGAACTGTCTCAGACAATGTCTCACTGTGATATGCCACTGGATGTCCCTGTTGAGTAAGAACTGCCCCAATAGCATAGTCGGAGGCATCTGTCTCGATCTCAAATGGCTGTTGAAAGTCTCGTAATGTGAGCACTGGGGCAGAACAAAGGCGATTTTTCAATTTTGTGAACGCCTTTTGTTGAGGTTCCGACCAAAATAATTTTGCTCTCGCTCCTCCCTTAGTGACTTGACTCAAGGGCCAAGTGATATGAGAGAATCCCAACACGAATCTATGATAGAAGTTAGCAAGACCCAGAAAGCTGCGAAGCTCTATTATAGTGGTTGGGGTTGGCCAATCCCGAATGACTTGGATCTTGGCTGGATCCACATGCACCCCCCTTTAATCAATAATGTATCCCAGATATTGAACCTGGGTCATGCCAAACGTGCACTTCTCCAAATTGGCACACAACTTGTGTTTCCGCAGTGTTTGGAGGACTTGTCGAATGTGGTGAAGGTGCTCTTCCCAAGTCTTGCTGAAGATCAGAATGTCATCCAAGTACACCACTACAAATGAGTTGGTGAATGGCCGCAAGATTTCGTCCATCATTCTCATGAAGGTTTCGGGAGCATTCGTTAACCCAAAAGGCATGACCAGCCATTCAAAAAGGCCTTCCTTGGCTTTGAAGGCAGTCTTCCACACATCAGAGGGTTCAATTGGTACCTGGTGATACCCAGACTTCAGGTCGATCTTGCTGAAATCTTTTTCACCTTTGAGTTGGTCCAGAAGGTCATCAATCCGTGGGATTGAGTACCTATTCCTGACAGTGATCTGTGGCCTTAGATGATGCAGTCTGGGAGGTCTGCTCCACGTCCCATCAGCATACGTACCAACACGATCGGGATACAGGAAGATGAACTTGAGTGCGTGTGAATAACTGAAGGGCGACTCTTTGAATGCACTCCAGTTTCTTAATTCCTCCAAAATGACGTAAAGATGGAGTAAATCACAAAACATTGGTGTGTGCACCTGAGTCAGTCAGTGGAGTGCCAGCACATGGTCTAGAGGAAAGGCCCTATTGGTTGGAACAATCCCCTACTCCACTCACAACCTTATCCATTTGTTAGACAACTCGTGCGGAAGGCCCTAATACAGGAGGTCTTGGCCCCAATCTTCTTCTGCCCTAGAGGCGGATCCTTGAAGACGAATTTCCTGGTTTGGGAAATGAGCTTACTGCATTGTTTTGCAGTAACCAAAGAGATAGCCGCAGGAGGTGGTACCTCTGGTATCCTGTACAACTTATTTCCCAAAGTAATAATAACAGTGCGAGGTCGAGACTGATACACAGCATGACGCTTCCACAAGTATGGTTGTCCTAATAACACATCATAAACATCAATAGGAGCAACGTCACATAATACCTCATCCGTGAAGGGCTTGATGCTATAGGGAAGGCGGCACTGCTGGCTGACGCGGAGATCTCGTCCTTGGTGAAGCCACCCGATGGTGTACGGATGTGGGTGAGCTGTGGTCGGCAAGCCCAACCGCTTCACGGCGTCTGCTGAAATGAGGTTCTTTTGGCTCCCATTGTCGACAATGAACTGTACAGGGGAGCCCTTTACCCACATCTGGGAGCGGAAG
The DNA here is from genome assembly GCA_034641835.2 of Pinus albicaulis. Taxonomy (NCBI): domain Eukaryota; kingdom Viridiplantae; phylum Streptophyta; class Pinopsida; order Pinales; family Pinaceae; genus Pinus; species Pinus albicaulis. The sequence continues at coordinate 431,040,016 of CM076576.1, read as the reverse complement.
AGACGTTCCTCCTCCTCTGGATCTTCCGGTTCCTCCTTCTGGACCTTTGTAGTGGCAACAGTGGCGTTGGGCTCCGCATCAATAATCTGTTTCCCTTTTTCATTCCCTTTTTCAGGTTCTGATTCGGAGTCAGAGCATGCATCTGACTCAGAAGCCCTCATCTCGGCCACTAGCGACTGCTTGGCCCGACACTCACTTGTGTTGTGAGTGGAGCTCTTATGGAACTCACACCACTTTCCCGTGTCCTTCTTTGGCTTTGCGGTCTTGTTATTTTATTGTGGCTTTGACGGGTTGTCTTTAGCCGCCATGCCTTGGCTCTGTCCTTTGTTCTACGGTTTGGAAGCACCTTTCCCTTGCTTTTGATTCGCAGATCCAAAGTCTCGCTTCTTCTGTTTGAATTTCTGCTCAATCTTGGCAGCATACCGGTATGCCGTACCAAGCGAGGAGATATCGAGGAACTCCATTTCCTCCTGAATGTATCTGTGCAGACAACTGCGATACTTTAGCACCAAATGTTTCTCTGAATCTTTGATACCCAACTTTGTGCGCAGGGTATGGAACAGATTCGTCAGCTCGTGCACATCTTGATCCCTTTGTTGTCGTAGCGTGGTCCATTGTATGTACTTGTCCTCATAGCTCCCCACGGGATAGTACTGTTCCTTGACAGCGTCTCAGAAAGAATTCCAAGTTGGTACGGCCGAGAACAGAGAGGGTTCTGTCTAGTCCTTGTTCTCACAGTAGGTTTCCCACCAGTCCTTAACATGGGGGGTAGCTTTGAGGAGTGAAAAAATAATCTTCTCCCGGTCTGAAAAGTCATGAACAGAGAAATATCCTTCTAATAGATTCAACCATCTATCTACAGCATCTGCGTCTATTTGAACCTCAAATATGGGAATGTCGAAATTTACTTGTACCTTAAAAGGAGTCGCACCTCCAGAGTGGCTGCTGGATGCAGATGCGTCGCCGGTGGGTAGCCATTGAAGGATCTGAACAAAGTTATCCATCATCGTCTTCCTTTGTTTTTCGAGGGCCTCCTCGAGCAATATTTTGATAAGATCTCCTGCTCCCTCATCTTTCTTTTCGTCCCCCATGGGCGTCCGTTGAGGTTTGTGAGGCTAATCTTGCAAAGGTTCCACCAGATCAAGCCCTAGCTCCTTATACCTCGACCTCGTTGGGGACATGCAAAGAAGGATCGAGAAAAAGCAGACCACTCTGATACCACTGATTCGGATTTATGCAGGAACGCAAGAGAATAAACATATAACCATAAATACAGAGATGCAGCAGAAATAACACTTCATTTCATTAATATCAAAGAACTAAAATTTGCTTACAGACAATGGAAATAAAACTAGCTAGGGCGTTGGTAGCTATCTCTGAGAAGAGATGTGGTGGCTACAGGCCTCTGAACTGCATTACAATGAGGCTCGAGGGCCTATTTATTATTGAGAAACAATGGAGAATCCTAAACATCCAAAAACCTAACCCTAGGAGATGAAGCGCCAAAACTATGGGCCCCGTTTGGGTAAATTGGTGTTTCAACTTCCCAGGGACATAACTTTGGCATACTATCTCCATTTGACGCACATGATACATCATTAGAAAGCTCTATCCGAGGACTACAACTTTCGCCATGAATATCATTCCAGAACTGAATGATATTCACTCGAGGCGTGATGCCCAAAAAACTTCGTTTAGGGCCTCAAAACGGCTCCGGAAGTTCAGGACCCAAAAAACTGCTAAAAATAGTAAATTATGCCAAAACTGAAAAACTGAAAGAGACAATGGTGGGGACCCAAGTGGAATAGGCGTGTGGCCACCAATATCCACCTGTATCAAC